>JAPZEB010000008.1:8383850-8396475 GCA_029783705.1 Chaetodon striatus | reverse complement strand
ATTATTCTTGCCAGATAGTACTGCTAGTTATTTGTTCTCATGGACGTTTTCAATGTTTTATTGTGGTTGTTATCATATATATATATATATATATATATACTTCTAAACCATATGTGAATTCGGGTTATTGCTGTTAAAGAGCTGAATACTTTTCCCTCATTAAACAATGGTTGATGTTGATTATTTCCTTTAATATTACTTATTCATGTTTATATTCATATTCAATGGCATTTCTTTCCACTAAAGTAGAAGATCAGCTGGCTGGGGAAATAATAAAAACGTTGTGTTTACTTTTTACTGTAGGCATGGACAATACATGTATATACATTTACAATATTTGTCCACATGGGGGCAGAATTTCCCTAAAACAACACACCAACCTCCTACAGTGATATAGCATGAAGCCCTGTACAGTATTCAGCATTATGGTGCAGTTTTTAGGAGTTTAATCATGCAGTAAGTCACTTTAATTGTAGAAT
This sequence comes from Chaetodon striatus, assembly GCA_029783705.1. Lineage (NCBI taxonomy): Eukaryota > Metazoa > Chordata > Actinopteri > Chaetodontiformes > Chaetodontidae > Chaetodon > Chaetodon striatus. Next base: position 8,395,996 of record JAPZEB010000008.1, on the reverse strand, counting down.
AACACCATTAAAATTAAAGGTCAAATCAATTCACAAGTGTCTTAATCGTAAAGTTAACTTTATTAGAATCAAATACAGCAGCACATAAACAGTTTTGAGAAGTTTATTTGTAGACCTCAGTTTAGTGTATATGTGTGTATGAATTTGTGTCCCTTGTTTGACTCTCATAGATCCACAGCTATCCTTGGACTTCATGAGTTAATGTGTGACAGTTCTGGTAAAGCATAAACAGTATGCCAATAAAAACAAACTGGCTCCTCTCCATAAATGCCAGTAAAAGGCAGACTTTAGTCTATGTCACAACAACACAATGTAAAAGGTCCCGCCCTAAAAATGACACTTGAATGAGCTTTCATTTGGTCTAATCATCCTCTGCATATACCAACGTCTGTTCACCTTCTTACTGCGAACCACAAACCACATTCCTGTAGTCATGAGGCCAAGCTGATCTGAGTCACACGCTGAGAGAGAGAAACAGAGAGAGTAACTCTGCTGAGACACATCTGAGTGTGAAAGTAACATACGCCACGGTCTGTGTGTGCATTCAGACATATTTTGCTGCTTTCAAGGGATTAACCATGTGGACTGAGATAGGAATATAATCATCACAGCTTTGTTGAGGTGATGGACTCTCATCTAAAATGCAGGTAAGATGTGTTTCATCATGTGAAATGTGGACTTCTTTAGCTTTGTTTAAGGTGGTTTTGGTTTCAATACCTCACAGTCACAGAGGTGAGCATTCAAATGAAACATGTTGGGTATCCACAGAAAAATACAAGCTTTTTAAATTAACATTTGTACACAACAAAATGTGACATGGCTTCCCCTTTTTTCTACACTATACTGACTATTGATTGAGAGCTTCAAGTGGCATTAATATTGTAAATTGTTGTAGATTATTTAGTGTAAGTATGGCATCCCTGCTCAATGTGCAAAATATAAGTTTAACTCAAATTATTCTGCAGTTGCTTCTCAGTTGGAAACAAACACGATGTTGAGGTTCAGCACACAGGGGTGTGAAAATAAGCAAGATGCAACTTTAAGATAAGAGACTGAGTTGTGTTTTTACTAACAGGCTCAAGACATCTGTGCTGCCTACTCCATGCAGTAGTGAAACACTGCTGCATGTGTCTGACAGCAGCCTTCTGGTTGCACATGTGTGAACAATTTTTTCCCTTGAGCAGGTGCAGTGTAAGCAGGCAATGATAAATTGCCATGGATACTGTGTGACTTTATTTACATGCAAGGAAGTGCAGTAGAGATTGTAGATAAAGCAGAGAGGAGGCCTGTGTGTGTACAGAAAGAAAGGGCTAGGAAAGAGGTTTGACTGAGGGGGTGAAGTAATATCACAACTGCAGCAATGAGCTTTCACACTTCAGCGCTGAAATGTGGCTCTGTCACAAGCACGCAAGCAAGAGTATGTGATATAAAGAGACCCAGAGAGAGCTGATCACAAAACGTGTGTTGTTGAGGTGCAGAGTCAAGACCACAGCTACTTCTTATCCTCTATTAACAGACTGAGCTACACTGCGATGATAAAACGTGACATTCTGGACATTTAATCTGAAGGCAATATGGATATCGGCAACTCTAAAGGCTTGTAAAAATGAAAATTCACTTAAATCTTTTCCTCTAAACTGAATCTATCCAATAAGAGCGTAATGGCCTCTTCATGTTCTGCCTCTGCCAGCAGATAACACCATCACCATGACACTACAGTAAAGGCCATCAGCCCTGAAAGCAGAAGTGAGCTGGTTTCCTTCAGGTTTTGAGGCCTATTTGCCTTTCTTTAAATAAACTGTGGGCATGTTTGTCAGAGATAAAGGCCGTGGTTTTTTGACGGACTTTTTAGAAAGCGATAACACTCCTCTGGCTTGACTGTTGTGCTTGTTCTGGGCCTGACAAGCAAACCTGTCTGTTAGGACAGCAGCTCCCAACTAAAATGACTTGAAGTACCCTTCATCGGCACCATTCTTCATGGTTCTATGAGTGGAGTATAAACAGGATGTTATTTTTTTAATGAACACTATTCACATAAAAGAAGGTACACTGATGCAACAGAATAACCTACTATTGGCTTACTATTTACTGTTTATCTGTCACATTTAGCTACCTATGTTAACCTTTTATTCTTACTTTTGGCCATCTATTTCAGTGGTTTATCCATATTTTAAGTAGACAATAGGAATATCACATTTGTATGCGTTATTTCAAATGAAATTTTAAAAAAAGCCAATATTTATATTAATAGGTAATAATGATAGATCTTTTATTTTGTCTTTCCAGTTGTTCTTTGATGCACATGCAAGCCAATTTTATTTGTTCTGTAAGATTCACAAGAACAAGACCAGATCATAAGGGTTGGACATGGACAAAAAAACACTTTATTCACGCATGTGCAAGACTAAATGTTCTACTACTTGCAGAAGAACAGGCATAAGTTATGAGAAGGTACTTACCAACTTCTATCAGCTGACGTTTATTATTCTCAGCACACTCCATTTCATCTGAGGGGCTTTCTAGAGTCTAGGTATCAGTTTAAATGATGACAGTCATAAACAAAGTTCTCTTTTACAGATGTGGGGGAATTTTTAATATAGAGCTGACAAACTTACAGCGTTCAGATTCTCAAGTTGCACTATCAGTCCCTCAAGTTCACTATCAAACTCCATGCTGCAAAAACAAGGCTGACTCTAGAATATTGTTATCACGCTTAGAAATATGATCAAACTAAAATCAGACTGAATCTTGTGGTCATCTCCTGTGGTCATTCTGTACAGCTGTCTTACTCACGGTCTGAACTCCTCATGATAGTGTTCAACTTTTACTTGTCACATGTATAATTTGGCATAAACCTGTAACCTAGCTATGCTATGTATAAAGATTTTTATTCTATGTGCTATTATTTCTATTAAAACTAAAATGAAACGTGTGTTTATTAGCATAAGGACAGCACAGCGAGATTTCTCATTTGTGCACCTTTACAAGGCTTTGACGCCTGTGTTGAAAATTTATCACATTGTACAATCACTTTATCTCTTAAGGACAAGCTACATGCGATTCACATGCTAATTTTTAACTGGTTTTAGCATAAACAAAGAAAAAAGCATAGCTTCACGAAGACCAACTAAAATGTCAAAATGTTACACCAGGTCCTGCTCTCGTTAAGTTATCAGTTTAAATTAGTGCTGGCGTGTACAGAGCAGCAAATATGTGATTATTAATACAAGACTCACACCGATTAAATGAATAATCTCTTTATACAACAGCAAAGTAATAAAATAAAGACAATATATCAGCCTTGTTGGGGGATTTTCAAGATTTGTTTCAGTTGTACTGAGCCCAACTTTGCCTCCATTCAGCGGCATACCATCAATCAGGTCCTCCATCGTCAGCGCTATGTTAAAGAAAAAGAAATGTTAGATATGTGATAAATTTTTGTCTTATCTTCCCATCATGTCCCACTGTGTCTTGGAGTGTTACCTAGCTAAAGGTATACTTCATATAATATCTTTGAGTTGCCCGAAGTAGCTATATGTCTTAAACTTAAACGGTTTATGTCACTTTACAAGCTTTCTGCAAAAACAACAAAGCTAACGTTATGTCAGGTTTCGGCTCAGCGTGAGAGGGCTTACTTTTTAGCTATCCTAAATACAACCTTCAACCGTCACTGTTTCTCATTTAGCTGTCTTCAATGTCTTTTTAAAGTTAAATGACACGTACTTAACTGTAATATTTGAGATGACAGACAGCTATAAGGAGGACACTGCAGGATACTACGTTAGCTAACCGTTGCAGAGCTAACAACAGTTGAATGGCAGATGCTATCATGTATAACTTAACATTAGCTGTTTAGTAAAATATTTCTTGTATGCATTTTAAATCAGTGTGAGTCAACCAGTGTAGCGACTTATGGTTTAATTAAAGTGCATGCCGTCTAACCTGTTGGTTTGCTCAAGGTTATCCAGCGACAGGCGACTCTCAAAGTCTCGAAATGGCGGACGTGCCCGCATAGTTTTAACTGAAGGGACTGGTGTACGTGAATGGAACGTTTGGCGCCAAGACTCAAACATGGAGACTACAGGAAAAGACTATGTACCAGTCTTTATTTATACAAATATCAGTTGTGGCTGGGAAGTAAACAGTTTCATAAACTTGGCAGTAGCTTGAAGAAAATTAATACTGCTTGTTCACAAATGTTTTATCACCAGTGGATAATAATAAAGGTTAAGAAGATAGAGGCTACTTAGATATACCAGTTGCCGGTCCACGCTCCATGCTTGGTAAATTCAGGGACGTGAGCCAACAACCCTCTTGTTTCCAAGCCAGGTCCATACAGGCTACTGCCGAACCCCACCCCTTATAAAGTAAAGTTTATCTGTAATTTATAGGCTGATTCTTAATATTCACATTTACAGTTGAAAACTCCACGTACATCACTTGCAATTATATTTTTGATTATGAAAAGGACTTGTTAATTAAACTTAATTTGATTAATTTGTATTTTGATTTTTTTTTTTAATATTCAAGAGTGACAAGAAAACAATAAGGCCGAATTGTAAAATATTATTAAGGCTACTTAACACAAAATATGGCATAACCAAAACTTAAATAAAAATCCTCGGTAACCATTCTTCAACCCAGTCATTTACAACAAGCTCAGAAAACAGGTAAGGTATAAGTCCATTGACCATCTACTTCACAGTAGTTATATTGAAATACAGTAGTTCTGAAACTTAGATCAGCTTGGCATAGGAGTGGTCAGAAATTGCTGTACCTAAACTTAAGTTCAAAAAATAAATACAGCACCATATTTTCACTTCACATTAACGACTGGATGAGAGGAAATTAGTGAGGACAGGAAAGAAAAAAATGGAAGGTGATTTTAATATGTTCCCACCCTCTGAGGTGTGCCTGTGGTTGTAAATCACTGTGGTAGGAAACACCTCTGAATTTATTTTACATGATGGGATATGCTGCTTTAAAAAGTTCCTCCATATTCTTACACAACAGCTTTGCTCTTGAATAATCAGTCAGCTGCCTGTACCAGTTGGAGTCACAAGATTACTGATTTCATAATGTTAATTTATATGTCTCACACCTGCAGGGTGGGGGTCATGAATTCTGTCGCAATCCTTTCCTTTCTGACTCTTGTTTGTCACTGCTTAACTGTGCATGACTGCTGACAAATGAAACCACCAGATCCTCTTTTGGCATGACTTGAAATGAAACATTCAGGGACGTTTGAACAGGATCTCAGGGTTCTGAGGAACTTTTCGCAATTTCAATCTTTCAGAAATTCTTAGGAAATTGGAAAATGTCCTTGTTAAGCATGAGTTCAAATTTTTTGTTCTTAGTAAGACAGCGGCTGTTTCCTCTGGTCAGTGCTGGTGAGGTTATTCTCAGATTACCTCATCTTCTCTTTCTTCTTCAGGATGAAGAAACCTCTCAACTGATGGAGGACAAGAACGGAGTTTGTCAGGTGATGGAGGAGAGTGAGGTGGATGTGCAGATCAGACAAACCAAAGCTCAGCCGCAGCAGGCCGACAACAACAAGCCTAACTTCTCAAATGGTAATCAGCTGCTACTTTATTTGTTTTTATTTGGTAAATGAATGATAATAATGCATTTTATTTATAGGCACACTCAAGGACACCTTACAAGACACAGTAAAAAAAACAATCAGCAATGTATTTATTGACCATAAAGTCAAACGATTGAATAATATATAACAATTAAGTTAAGTTAATAAAATACTAGAAAAAAAACACAATTATAAAAATTTGGTATAAAAGAATGAGCCACCTTGAAAAGGTATGTTTTTAGACAGGATTTAATATTGGACAGGGAGTCAATCTTGCGAATGTCATGGTGGAGAGAGGTCCAGAGGCGGGGGGCCAAACAGCCGAAGGCTCTAGAGCCCATGGTAGTCAAGCAGGCAGATGCTGATGTGGGCTGGATTGCAGAAGAGGATCTGAGAGTACGGGAGGGTGTGTAGATATGAAGGAGTTCATACAGGCAGGAAGGGGCTTGATTATGAAGGGCCTTGAGGATATAACAGGAAACCAGTGAAGTTGCTGAAGAACAATGGAGGGGGTATAGTGCTGCAAAAACTCTCAGCATCCTGTTTATGAGATGATCAGAGCTAGTTTACTAATACATATACCCTACATATTTTTCTATTTAGAGGTACTGATAGACAATACGGTGTTATATTTGTGACAAAATGCAGTGGTCGTGTAACATTTTCGTACTTGTATAGCATACACATACAGTGTAGCACTTTTGTTTTAATACTAATGACTATACTGTATCACATTTTACTTTATTGTTAGACGTTCTACATGGACATATCCATTTAGAAGAATATTGTTTTGCGCCACCATCAATCCTCAAAAGCACGAGGCACAAAAAAAACCACAAGGGAGAAGTTACTACTGAAACAACACTGGAAAAGAGTACGCTTAGCATTACCAAACACGGACAGAATTATCTGGCAGAGTAATGGAGTGAAGAGCGGGTGTATGTAGGCAGGTTGATGAGCTGAGTAGAAACAGGTGTGCCTCCTCAGCTGCAGTGGAACGAGCCAGCCACGCCCCCTGTCACTCACAAGCCTGGCAGGAACAGAAACAGAGGCAGAAAGGGGAAGGAAAAACACACCAAGTCCACCCAAAAACCAAAACTAAAGCAGAATCATCACACTTGCATTTGGCACAAATGAAACCTTGTAATATTTAAACATGAACTGCAGATAACCTTTGTCCAAATAATCAAGTACAAAGATAACGTTGCTTATTAGATCATATGACTTTCTTATCTTTCTGACTTTCACTTTCACCCTGAATCAATCCTGACATTGTTTTGGAAACCAAAGTAAAGTATTAAATATGTGTACAAGTCAAAATCCCAGTCACACTAAAGCTTACTGTTGTTACAGCTGTGTTGCCTCATAAACCTTTGCCCTGCAGTGCAGGAATCTTTTAGTCTGTGTCACCAAAGTGTGACAAATCAGTGCTCTGGTTTTAGAATATCTCATGAACGACCCTATTGTATGCTGTACCGACACTCTTATAGCATGAAAGAAGGATTATCAACATGTATTTACCATAACATCAGCTTTAGACTGGTGCAATCCTGTTATGCCAGACTGTCTAGCAGTATCATATATAAATTCTGTATCAGCTTTATTCTGGCTCTTCCTTTAAGTTATGTATCAAAAGTTTTGGGCATCATTTTAAGCACGTAACTCCAACTTTACTTCAGGATCTCGACATGAATTTAAAGTCAAGTTCTGTAGGTTTGAACAATATTTGGCTGCGCAGTATGAGTCGGTACTGACTGGCCCACATTAGGTCAGCAAGATTTGAGGAGTTATTTATGTACATCCCTGCTTTTGTGTTTTGTATGTGTGTTTGACAGCACATCCACTTTTTACTGCTGCCATGTGTTGCTTTTAATTCTTATTTTATACCTCTGTTTCTCTTCTTCGCTGTCCTCTGCAATCCTTAAACATTTTCAGACAACTGCACAAAGGCATGTTCCTGTCACGCTTTTATTTTTTTAGCATTTATGTAATGATGATCCTGTCTGGGTTTCTCTGTCTCTATCTTCAGGTCAGTGTGTTGTGACAGTGCCGAGTTGTTCAATGCTAAACCCGAGCTTTGATCTGTCTCTGTGCCGTGCCAAACTGGAGAATAATGGCTTTCAGGTCAGCACACACTCACACAGTATATGACCTACTGTGGCACTGAAAAATTCAAACATCTTTACTTTAATCTCTGGTTAATTAAAGTTGTTCATTTGTGTCATTTTTTAGATTCCAGTCAGAGACATGGAGGCTCCACTGAAGACGATCCTGGACGTTCCCGCAGTCAGGAGATACATGGTTTTCAACTCAGCTATCTTCCATTTTATATTGGCACCAGTATGTCATCCAGCTATCTGTCTTACCAAATTATTACTCTGATCATATCCTTCGCTCCCCGTTCCTCTGCAGTTTTAATTCTCTCACCACTTTTCAAAATCCTGCCATTTCTATAATAGCTCTTTCACTGGACTCTTCCTATCCTGCATCTTTCAAACTATTCCCCCAGTTTGTAATGCAGGCTTTCTGTTAAAACATTGACGTCTTAGAGATACATATCATCCAGGGTTATTTTCTTTGACTTCAGTAGATAGTACACTGTTTTCAGAGGCTGGGTAATGCGCCACTTGATCAGTTAGCTGTTCATGATATTTACAATCATGGGAGTGCCCCTTTAAGATTGCTCATATGATCTTTACTGTAAATAGTACTTTGAAATTGCTCAAATTCCAGGATTCAAAGACAGCACTGTTACTGTATACTGCTGTTAGCTGTTAACAGCCTCTAACTGTGATTTGTGGGTTGGTTTAACTTATAGCAATAATTACCATTTGTGTATCAGTTGGTCACGCTGTGTTTTCTTGAATTTGCGAGGAAAAAATTGTTTTTCTCGCATGCCTCCACTGATGGCAGAGACATTGATTTACTGAATGACTACGGACCACGTTTACCAGAGAGACTATATTAAAAACATCTGTTTACATACTTGCACACAACTCGTGCAATTCACATTTACCCAGTCATATGCTCAGTACTTCCTGAACACATGCAATTTAGCTAAAAAAAAAACCTTAGTATTGGAGTGTGGTTAGAGATAGATAGATAAGTTTAACTTTAATTTGAGTTTTAAATAACAATGTTTTAGGAAGTACTGAGCATACGACTGGCTAAATGAGACTTCGATTATACTGTGTGAGTTGTGTGAGAATCTGTAAAGGCATGATTTAAGATTGTTTTGCTGTTGTTAAATGTGGTCTCCAATCCATTAGCAGTTTCTCGCATGAATGTAAGGTAACATGGTATGACTAATTGATTTCTGTAACTGCCATTTTTACCACATTTGCATTACAGAGCTGGAGCTTGGCAGTTAGCTTTGCTTAGCATTAAGGGTGGAAGAAGAGGGAAGATGTTAGTCTGGCTCCTCAATTTACACATTAAATCTTGTTTATTTAAAACGTACACAAAAAAAATGTAATGTTAAGTTAAGTGCTTGAAATGTGTCTTGACAAACGGGGACAAAAAGATATAAGGCATTAATTAATGAGATTTAGAGGTGCTTAGAGGCATATTTATGTCCTTCCCCCCTGCGTTCAGTCTTTATGCTCAGCTAAGCTAGCTACCTAATGCCCTGTAGTTAATGGAAAGCCATAAGATTGATGTTATCCATCTAAGTCTCAGCCAGACACACAAAAAAATCATATTTATTCTAGTTGATATTTACAACTTCTCCTCTACCGCCACCAGGTACTGTATGTGGTGGTGTGGTGCGCCGTGTTCTCCACCCTCCACCTCTACATCACTGTCAGTGACTACTGGGTTCTCTGCCTCTCTGTCAGCCTGGTCTCCATCTTCCTCACCACTGCCATCATCTTTGTCCTCCACTACAGTAACAAGGAGGTAAGGAGGGGGGTCTGATACCGTAAAAATTACAGTAAAACTGTCCATATTAATGATCCTCCACCTGAGTCTGAATTCATCTGAAGGGTTTTTTATATATATATATATATTTCTTAAATAAATTACAAATCTGACATGAGACCTTACTGATCCTCAAACATGTTTGTCTGTTTTTTGTTTCAGATCAACATGAATTTAGACGTTCGGTTAATCCAGGTGAACGATAGGATGGTGAAACACAAGCTGCTGGTGGCCGTGGCCGACTGGGTGCAGTCCTGCACTGGAAACATGCAGGTTGTCTGGCCAGAAGTGTACTGACGTCTTTATGCAGAACACGTGTCCACATCTATTGTTGTTAGGCTGACATACACAGCTGTTAGTGTGCCTCATTTCCTAGTTGCATCTTTTTCTCTTGGTCTCTCTGATGCCTTGGAAACAACACAACAACATGTCAGTGAAAACGACAAAATGATGAAGCAAGAAGATGATGTGGACAGCTATATGGTACTGAGAGGAAGGAAACAAGACAGAGTAATGATACAACAAAACTCTGTTGTTAATGACGCAACAAGATGACAAAACATTTCAGCAGGCACAACAACACAACAATGACAAAATTAGTTTGTGAAGATGAACCAATCACTCAATTTCTTAAATGAACAATAAGTTTTTTTGACCAAAGGGTTGGCAACAAGAAAATACAGGAACTGTGTGGGTTTGCTCACAATAAACAGCACAAAAATCATCTTCAAGCTATGCCCAGAAGGAATCCAGGGATGAGGCCTATTTTAGTTGTGATATGGCATAAAAAGCTGTCTAATAAATACCCAAATTAAAAACAGGTTGTTAGAAGAAAGGATGATTATATTTACAGAAAAATTTGTATGAGATTCAACAATACAATACCATATATGGCTCGTACTGGAATGCATCTTCACTAACCATGTAGGAGTACAGAGCTACACTGATCAATAGAAATGCTGAAACTTGCCAACATTTGAGATGTGGGTGTTGATTTAGTGGTCTGGAACCAGACTGGTGCATCAGTAATGAACAACAAATTGAATAGTTTTGCTCTGGAAGCCACCAATGCTGTTGTATTCGTCTCCCTGCAGCTGTACTTTGTGTACTGGGACATGTCCCGCTGTCTGAGGGCACTGACTGAAACTTTAGAGGAGAGCAGTTCTGTGGCAAATGACACCCAGGTGAGTGAGCTGAGTACATCTGTCCCTCTGTTTGTTCTCCTGCTGCTTTATCGATTTTTTTTCTTGTGGTCCCATGTTAGTCTTCCCTAAAAAATCAATGGAAACATAATTCTAGCTGCTGGTGAAAGGGTGTTTTATTTCTATATCCTCTGGAAAACAGAAGTTTAGTTCTTGAACTGTAGCATGACATTTAATAGCTTCAACATTCACAGCGTGGAGGAGGTTTAAAAGAATCAGTGTTACACTTTGACAGAACAAACTGAAGAGGAAAATGTCGCATCTCGTCCTCGTGGCCGAGGACACGGCTGTAGACCCCGAGGTTGGTGAGTTAGATGTGGAGGAGGATTCAGATGAGCAGAGGCCTCTACTGAGACATGAGGACACGGGCTGCAGTACCTCATCCAGCCAGCATCAGGGCGCTAAAGTCACCACCAACTACAGCCTCATCCCTGAGGCATCATTACCTGCTCAGGTAAAGTGACATAATGCCGCAAAACATCTTCATTCCCACGCAGAGGAATATATTTTAAAGCCTGGCCAATATATCAGCAGTATTGTTTTATTATACATCAGAATAAGCGATATATGTTCGCTGACACACACAAAAAAATTGAGTGTATATACATTTTTTCAATCAATGCTTTTGAAGTAATCCTTCACAAATTATCTTTTTATTATAGTTAAGTAGTTTCAGTACCTTCATCAATCTTGCCGCCACTCGTCATTCTCGGGGTGAAAGTAGGTTAACACACCTCCTAAGTGTTGTTGTCCTTCTTTGCAGGCTAAAGCCTACCAGCTTCTGATGACCTATAGTGCAGCTTATGTGAAGCTGCTGGTGTCTGAGAGGCTGTCAGGACCATCACAACACCACCCACGCCCCCGGAGGAACCACTGCACCACCGCCCCTCTGTGCCTCTGCCAGTACATCAAAAAGAAGATCCTTCTATAGCAGAGTTTCGCTTTGCTCCCATGCTCTTAAACAGACACACTGACACGAGGGAGCATTTAATCTGGAGCAAACATGGATTATTTTACTTGTTCAAGGACGTCTTGACTGAATGGAGGACCTCTTTGGAGCTTCACGCTCTGTTTTTAAGTCTCCAGCCTGCAGCTCCTGTATACATCCGATGTTGTCTCCATGTAGGCTCTTTGTTTGCTCCACCTGGGTCCTCGTCCATTTGGTCTCAACACTGTCTGCACCCTGCCGAATGTTATGTGATCTTGCTGCTGTAAAACAGTGTTTGCACTGTTGTGCACTGCTTTATAAATTATTTGCACAAATAATAAATGTAGATTCTTGTGATTTGATTTGCAGTCTTTTACTTTGAGGTGGAACTAAAGGCAGTGTTGGACCGCAGTACATTTTCTCCATTTCATTGTAATACTGTATGTTGTATTCTTAAATCGGCAGCTTGTCCCAGCTCACAGAGTCCAAGACAAATTTCCCTTTGGGGACAATA
>JAPZEB010000008.1:8365485-8378772 GCA_029783705.1 Chaetodon striatus | reverse complement strand
GAGCACACGGGGAGATGAAGCCTAGCGCTGTATAAACTAGATATGCTAGTGACTCTATTCAGTAGACAAACACACTCACTGCCAGAGCCCTCTGTACATTAATAATACTAAACAAGACTGTGCTTCTTTTTCTCTTTTAACACTGAAATATCACTAAGTCAATCATGTAAGGACAGGGCCTGTATTTATCAAACGGCTAAAAGTTACATGGCACGTTAAAAGTCAAAAACTTAACTAACTTAAAAAAGACAGTTTGATATTTTGGGAAGCTTATGCACACTTTCTTGCCGAGAGTTATATGAGAAGGTTGATGGACTGAAGACAACAACTTAGAGGTGAAGCTGTTGCTAAGCTAAGCTAACATCTCCTGGCTTCATATTTAGACATGAGAGTGGTATCAATTGTTTCATCTAACTTTCTGCAATAAAGTGAATAAGCATGTTTCCCAAAATGTCAAACTATTTCTTCAAGAACGGCAGCTATTTATTCTTTTTACTTAAATTAAAATACTTAAATAGATTAACAACAGAAACAGAGGCGGTCATACATTTTCTGGGACATGTGCTGCGTTCAAATGGAACTCGGAGCGCTCTGAAAATTTACACTAGTAAGGTTGTGGTTGCCACAATGGAGGCATTAATAAGGACTCTTTTCTTGAACATGGTAGCCATGATCCCATTTGAAAGCAGCAATGTTTTGGATTGACTGTACTAAATATCTGTAATGAATAAAATGTTATCTGAAGCTGTCAGAATAATCTAATATTTATTAAATCAACAGAGTGCTGTAGGGATGACCTTTTTTTGTAGCAACCAAAAAGTTAGCGCGACCCTGGTTCCCTTAACAAAAAGTCAATAGGATCTTTTCACTGGCTTTTGAATTATTGCAGAAAATAAGCTCTGTGGCACACATTCATGAGGCTTACATGTTTTGTTCAACAAGATAAACTTCACAAATTAACACTTTTATGATTTTTGAGGCGTAAATGCCATCACCAGAAGTAAAAGGCAAACATTATTAGGCAATAAAAAAACCACACCACAGTCGCATGACTTCAGTGTCGCCAACGCAACAAGGCTGTTAAGCCATGTTTGGTGTGATGATGTTCTGTAGTAGCCACTTGTTAGTACAAGCCTTTTTTAAAACACATAAAAAGTTCACAGTTTACGAGGGGGGTATTTACTGACGTACTGTACGTCCCAGAACAAAACGTCAAAGTCTTTTATGCTTGTGTTAACCACAGACACTGTTTCAGCCATCTAACCAAAAACCCATTGACTCTGAGACAAGAGAACCAGGGGTGCTAAAATTTTAACTCATTCATTAGGACTCATTCCTGCACCACTCTATATGAGGACGTCACTTGATAAATATTTCTTTTTAAAACTTTTTTTTTTTTTTTTTACCACTGAATTGGCTCTCAGGAGCATAACAGAGAGGTAAAGTCCCTCGCCTTCCTGTGGACAACCATGGGACCTTATTCCAGAATAAACTTGTTGTGTAGTCAAAGGGAAAAGACAAATCATTTTTGACTCTGTCTGAGTTGTGCAGTGAATTACACATATGACGTTTGTCAACTTAAAAGAAAGTTTTGCAAGTCAAGAGTTTGCCATAAAACTGTGATGGTATAAGACGGTGAAAATACGTTATTTGAAAGACTACACAGGATGTGTAGGTGACGTCATATTTTCTCTGCATGTGCCAGGATGTACTCCTACAAGAAACAGGTTTTGATTTTTCTTTTGCTTTCTGGCAGACAAAAAGACCAGTTGTTGCTGGATAAAACAAATCTGATAAGATACCACCAGATTTGTGTGGCGAACATAGCTAAGTTACTGAGTTAGGTAGCTGGTGTAGGTGACGAGATGTAGTTCACCAAGTGGTTTCACACAAGACTTAACAGTTTTACAACAATCTGCAACATTCTTGACTTGAAAAATGATCTCCTAAATTGGTTATATGGGTAGACATTTGATAAATACGTGCCCACATGTACTTAATATTATACATTAGTGATAATCAAATGCAATACAGTTGCCAATAATAATATTAATAATAAGAACAATAATAATATATAAACTACAGAATAAACTGTATTTATACTGCTTCTATTTGTGTTCATTGTCAACAAACATAATTTTTAATATCTCTGTATATTTCTTTTAAAAATAGCGTCATCATGGGAACCAACAGAGGTAAAAAGGGGGACGCAGAGGGGAAATATTAATAGGTCCAATAACTCATGTGGACAGGAGAAAGACAAACAGAGAGAGGAAAGAGACCAGAGGAAAGATTTCATAGAGCGGAAAGTGCTACAATACAGTATAGGCATTAATATTTTCTCTCTCTCCTTTTGGAAACATTCATGTTCAGTTCCTCCCATAATACCTCATATAACAGTTCATACAGTAACGTTATACGGCCATGTTGGCTCTTACAAACAACAGCACACCTGCTGCTACATTATGGAGACCATACTCATATGTGTTGAACCCCGACTCTTTGTGTTACAACAGTGAAACAACATTATAGGAGCTCACAGCCGCACGTCTAGCCTCGATATTTGAGACAAATGGAAACAAACTGAGGATGACATGCAGGGTTATGTTGCCTCATAAAGTTGCACTAAAGTTTCACACACAGTGTCTGAGAGATTAAATAGTTAAGAGATGTGCAACACAAAATAGGCCAATACACTTCTAAAATACTTGCGAAAACAATATTTGCAAACCTAAGATTCAAATACTTATCTAAATTGTCTCCTTTTCTTGTTTTGTTTGGAAAATACTGTACCACACACTTAAAAACATTTCAGGAAATATTCCCACCAACAGCCGGGAGACAAGCTATTATTGCACTAGACGCCCATGAGCTTAAAATTTATATTTATCATGCACTATAAGAACTATTAATGTAAGCAGTTGCGTCATCTCGACTGGTTACTACAAAGTGCGTCATCATCAGATATCAAATTTAAGCCAATTTCAAAGTGTCAGATAGCTGCAACAAACTAGTGATATACTTTAAATTATAACAGACAAATCGATGCGAGGGTAGATATTGAATAACTTAATAAATAACAGATTTTTAAATAAATCAACAAACATATAGTTCTCAAGTTATGTATCATCTCATCCGGCTAAAATGTCCACGTAACATATGAACAACCAATCTCAAATAAATACTGTTTGGTTACATCAGACACTCTGTCAGTCCAGTCTCCATTTGGTGTGTTAAATGTGTATTGATCACTCCCTCTAACACTTTCAATCAGTTTGACAGTCTCTTATCGGAGTGTGTCAGCAATAATACTACTCTGTAAATCAACACTGTTTCAACATGGCACTTTTTTTTTTGTTTTTAAAGAATAAAACACATGTACTTGTACCTGTACTACTAAAATGTGCATTTAACTATCCTAAAAGTAACTCTGCGTGGGCCCATTTAGAAGATTTAGTTGCTGGAATATTTAAAACTGAAACACACAGTGACCTATCCTCTCATCTAACTACATCATCTGTATAAATTAATCAGCGTCAAATGAATTGTTAATACAGGGAGCTTTGTTTCCCTTTTGCAGCTCACATCTGAGTGTAAATATTAAGCGGTTGCTGTGCTAACAGCAATACTGGACCTCATTTGACAGCTGCTTGTATTTGGTGTTTGAACATCAGCTGTGATTGGTGTTTTTTGGTCGTGTGTTTGATGGCAGCAGGTTAGGTCTGTGTGTGTGTGTGTAGCTGTACACAGAGGGCCAGCAATGCAGTAGCAGTTTGCATTCTCAGCGCTCCTATTTCCTCCAAAACGATTGAGAGTAGTTAGCTAGCTAATATATGCCATGATTTCCCATCTGTCTGACGCTGCGTGGAGTTACGGCTCCCAGTCGTCGTCGTGGTGCTGCGAGGCGATGATGACTACCACGGTGAGGATGGTGCACAGCACAATGGAGGCGATGCCAACAGCCAGGCTGATGAAGGAGAAGTTGCGTGCCTCGCGGGAGGCTATTTCCGCCGTTACCATGTCCCCTCTGGCTATCGCCGTGCGCACCTAAGTGATGCAGGAGGGAGGGGATGGGTGTGTGGGAGAGAGGAGAAATTAGAAAACATGTTATGTAACAAGAAGATGCACGAGTGGGAGCAGGAAAGAGTCTAAAACACCATGAATGGATCGATTTCACTGCAGCACAGCCTGAATGTGCAGAAAGAGGCCACTCCACACAGCATTAACACACCATAACAACATATACAGCTCAGACCGGTGGGTCCATGCCTTGTCAGCTCAACTTAACTCAAAGCCAGCTGAGCAGGCCCAGAGGAAAAAATCCATTCTATCCCATTGCACCGACAATGATGCAGTTACGTAATGTGGTCTGTTGTGTGCATGTTGGTCAGCGCAGTCTGCCATTACAGAGGCAAACAACGGGCATCATGAGGTATGAGAGCCACCAGACTGAGCCTTTACATTCCTTGCATCACGCTCAACTTCACTTGTGTGTTAAATAGCAGCAGTAAATGGCTTGTAAAAGAGCAAACAGTGCCTTTTAATGCAGAGGTCATATAGATGAAAGTATGACCTGTAGGTGTAATGGTGGTGCACTGACCCAAGATAAATCCTCCTTAAATAGGTTACATAAATCCAGACATGCATGTCTGCACTTTCCCTTTGCCACTGGCTGTGAAGTATAAAAGTTTTGATAACATACGTGTTAAAGTGGAACGTATAATTCCTCTAGAATACTGACACCATCAGTGTTTACCCTGGTTCTCTATAAGCCTCGCTTTCAGTATGCAGCTCCGTCTGCCACTGGGTACGATCTCCTGGGAAAATGAAGGACTAAGTTTACAGCACAAAGGAAGTGAGTCAACCACTGTGCAACCAAAACAGGAAGAGGCTAGCATTCTTGTTGGTAGCTATCTCCATTTACTGATGAGAATCAGTTCAAGTTATTTGCAGTTAGTATTCCCAGTTGTGAAAATGGCAGATGGTGGAACAACTGAAGTAACTGAGGAATTTTTTATGGTTACTAGGCTCTGAGGAAGAACAGAAAAACAAACAAACAAAAAAAGTAATGTTCCTCTTTAAAAGGCTACAGTCATGCCAGGCCCTGCAGGAAGTGCACCAAGCTATTGAAGCTATTTTTCAGAGCGTCTAGACTACAGATGCACATACACCCGTCATGTGATGCTATGTGCCCTAAAAACACTTTTTCCTATTGAATTACGTAGCAAAAGAGAAGTCTGCAAAATGACTTGTTTCCCTATCAGAATTCCCTCCATTCAGTCTGATAACATTTGGAAAGTCTAAAAGACAATGAAAGCATTTTATTTCCATTCAAGTTAGCAGAGTGCTAAGCCAGAAGTAGGGAGTCTCTAGTGTGCCTGCTCTATGGGCCCAATGATGCAGAAGCAGTGCGGATCATCCACGTCATTTTATACGTGACCATTGAATGTTTTTGGCTTCATGCACTACCGAGCAGCTTTCATAGGATTGAACAGGGTCCTGTATCCAACCCTGTATCTAGGTCTCTTTGTCCATCAATGTGTTGTAATAGTGGCTCTGTAAGGTTGTATTGGGAGGGCTTTGAGCTACGTGCTAATGTCAGCATGCTAATGTGCTAAAATTATAATAACCTGATGATGTTTGGCTTATCTCTACCAACAGATATCTATGTTAAGAATCTGAAGGCAATGGGACAAGATTTTGGTATTGAAGGCATTCTGGTTTCAGTTTGTAGTCCAAATAGTACTGACCAATTACATTTGAGCAGCAGGTTAACAGAACATGTTGGCTGGATTGCAGTCTTGGAATCCACTGGCTTTCATCTGATAATTTAGCTTTAGGCTTTACAATGCAGTCAGCTGTAGTCATATGAAAATGGCAGACGCATGGAAGAGGAAGCCTTAGCCTGGATCCTGGGCTACACCAGATCTCCCAAAATACCGTTGCTTCAAAAGGCTTATTGTTACTACAATGATAGCCGATCCAAGATTAATGCTTAGCAGGTATAATGTGTACCACGTTCATCATCTTAGTTTAGCATATTAGCATTATAATATTCACTTATTTAGTTAAGGCTGATGGGAACATGTTTCATCTTGTGCATATTTGGACATAAGCAAAAAAACTGAACAAAAGGACACTGTGGAGGTGCTACGTGAAAAGTAAAATAATCTTCAAAATAGTTCATGCTGAGAGGGATGTGATTGTGTGCACCAAATTGTATTCATTTTCAAGTCAGAGGAAAACCAAAGTCAGTAGGATTCATTCTCTGGGGAACATTATTGTCTGTACAACATTTCATGGTAATCTATCAAATAGTTGTTGAGATATTTCAGTCTGGAAGTGGTACTCTGAATGACACTGCCATCCCTAGGGCTGTGGAGGTTTTCCCAGAAAACTAAATCTAAATGTAACTAAAATAAGTGCGATTTATTGTACCTTAGAGTGTACCTCTTAAATATGTCTGAAAATAAAACGAAGGGTAAAATGACTTCATGCATTTACATGACAAAGTCTCCCTGGTGAAGGCAACATTATGTTAATAATCCTCAAAGATGAAAGATACGATAAAGTGGCATTTAACCTGCACGGCTTTGATGATCGCAATGATGCCTGTTGGCCAGAAGCAGCAGACGGTGGTGAGCACAGCGATGGGCAGGTAGTCATGTGGCGGTCGACGGTCCATTAGGGTGATGCTGGGTGGCATTTGCATGGGATGAATCTGGCCCGGTGGGATCCCTGGGTGGCCTCCTGCCGCCGGCATGTAGGGTTGACCCTGAGCAGAGGGAGAGAAGAAGACAGAGAGAGTAAGTGCCAGTGCTTTAGAGCAGCTTACAAAGCACTTTCCACTCAGAAGACACAGGGACAAGGTGACACAGTCAAAGAGGGGGACAGCTGCGTGAGTCTCTGTTGCATGTATTAAAGAGTCGTGCATGTCTCAGCTTTGTGAGATTGCAGCTGCGGTGCAGATTTTTCTAACCACGCTCCTGTACACAAAAATGTATGCGCACATTCATGAATTATATATGAATTTTAAATATTTAGTTTTATTAAAGAGTCCAGTGAAGTGGAGAAGATCAAACGCAGCTCTTTACATACAGTGCACTTAGTAGTGGTGAGACTTGCAGTAGCACAAAAGCATTTTGATTTGTTTGATGAGTCACAATTGGGGCCTAATTTCACAACTTTCAGTTTACTTTAGGGAATAGTGTGAAGGGTTTTATCTACTGTGTAAATATGCGCAGCTGTATTTCAAAAACATTGCACAAAATGAATGAGTAAATTAACAGTACAAAGGATCTTGAGCGCTGGTTCACAACCTGTTTTTATACCAAAGCAATGCCATCTCACATCCCCTCATCTCAGGCTTCATGTGAACTGTCAGCCAAAGACTGATGTTCCCTTCTCAAATGATCTAATTTTTTTGTTGTTGTTTGGGGGATGTTGTGCCTTTAATAGATAGCCAACAGCAGAGAGATGACAGGAAATGAGGGGGAGAGAGATGACATGCAACAAAGGATGTGAATCGGGGTCTGTACTGTTTGTGGTTCAGTGCTTTAAGCCGGATGCCACTGAGGCACTCCAAATGGTCTCATTTAAAAGTTTTTAAAGTAACGGAGAGATAAAACTTCCCAGTATTTCAGATTTATCAGGTGACCTCTTGTGACCTCCTGACCCCCTGCTTTGAAACCACTGATCTTGAGGAGATTATTTATAATTATGAAAGTTATTGATGCAGTTTCATCCAGCATACCTAAAGTTCTGGTAAGCAAATGTCATTTATGTCAGAGTTTGATGTGTTTAGGTTTGCTGTATTCTGTTTGGAGTATTAGGGCGAGGCATAAAGATAGACAATGAAGAGATTTTTTAAGGAAGGAGGAAGGAGGATGTTTTTATTTTAATTTTCCATTTTGAAAATTAAGTCGAAGTGTCGAGAATTAAGTAAACTTCCCAACTGTCTATCAACATTGTTAAACATTTGGTTAAATTTAGGTTGTGACGTCAGGTGACCAAAATTCAATGTCAGGACGTAACATCAATTTGACGTCAAATACTGATGACAGATGACGTTAGTTGGTTTTGAGTCGAGTTAAATAACCAAAATCCAACGTCTCCCAGTGATCTCCTGCTAACGTCATCTTGACAGAGAATAACGACATTTTGTCATGAGGTATGGAGACCAAAACTTAAAGTCTGAAAAACGTTACGTTAATGTCCACACAATATCGGCACCCTGATTTTCATTTCAACCAAACCGAACGTCTGTCCGATGTAAGAGTCCAACTTCTGTCTGATGCTGTATTAACATTCAGTGCCAGCTTGTTCAGTATTACTGCCAGCCACCGCAAAAAGTAAATCAGAGAAGAAAGATTTTATTTACTTATTTATCTATTTCGATTTTTGCCAATAAAGTCTAAATGTCAAGAATAAAGTCAACTCCTCTGGTCTATCACATTGTGTCTTGCTATACAATCCTACAACATTTCATGCAGGTGTAACTATCGATGCTAATGCATCTGTCCATTATCAGCTGTTTCAGTTTTCATGAATGCGACCACCTCTCCCTTCCGAACTGACATAGTATTCAGCACAATCTCATCAAAGTCCCACTACTCATTATTGCACAGTTTTTCTGCGCTAAAAGAGAAAATATTTCCTTGTCACTAAAACTGAGTCACAATTTCACAGACATTGTTAAAGGCAGCATTAAGCGCTAATGCTAGTAGATTTATTCATTCTCAAAAGTCTTATTTTAACCTTTGCTCTCAACATTTCAGCTTCACTCGTGAAGTGGTGTTTCAACTTTGTTCTTGACATTTAAACTTAATTCCCAAAGTGCAGAATTTTTTTTTTTTATGCTTCGCACTAATACAGAAAGTGCAACTTTATTCTCCAAATTTCAACTTTATTCTTGACTTTTGACTTTGTTCTCATGATGCAAAATAAAAAAATCTTCCTCATCTCATATTTTTTTGTTTGAAATGTGCAATACAAATAAAGTTAGCCTTTCCTGTTTTCTGTTACCAGCCAGAAAACTGCAATTAAGCAATGTACAGTGATAGCATTTACAATAATGTAAAAGCCTAGTACCCTGAAACAAAAATGTTTAATGTACTTGTAGAATCAGTGTATTCAATAAATATTCTACTGTATGCTTGTGCATCTGTATGTCCACAATAAATCCACATCAACTACATCAACAACTTAGCTGTTACGGACACTGCTGCAAACATTTTCTGAGTTAACTTTTCTACGGAGGAAATTCATAGAAACATTTATTACAAATTAGCAGAACACTGTCTGTGTTTTAGCTAGAATTAGTACCAAATTACGTACATGTTTCCAAAGAACCCTCCAAGTAATTTATTAGGAAACTAATGGAGCCGTAAAATAGAACGTGTAGGATGGAAAACATAAGAACCATTACTGGTAATATGAGGTGGAAAGACCAGTACGATATATTGTACAGAGACTGGTGTAATTCTGCAGCAGCCTGATGTCAGACCTGTGAAATCTTTAAAAGCACTCTGCTTGTCTCTGACTCACCGACGCCATGGGGTAGACGGGGACGTAAGCCGTGCAGGGCTGCAGCTGAAGCGGGTAGCCTGGGTGGAGGTATCCTACGGGTGGATGAGGCATGGTGCTGCCAGGGGCCTGGGTCTGGACCGTGTAACCCTGCGGGGCCCCCTGCGGTCCCAGCGGGGCGCACTGGAACTGGGTTTCTTGGAGATATCCCTCTGAGCCCGGAGGAGGAGGCGGAGGCGGGTAGTTAGGTTGGGTGCCCGGTGCAGGCTGCATGGTGGGGTGTTGGGGCATGTTTGGGTCTTGTGGGCCGGGGAGGTATGGAGGAGGCTGCATGGTCTGACGGCCAGAGTCATCGAGACCTGAGAGAAGAAGAAGAAGAAGGAGAGGGAGGGAAGATAAGAACAAAGCAGGTAGGAGAGGAATCACAAATAGAAAAAGCAGAGGAAGAACAATAAAAGAAACAGATGTAAGAGAGAGGGCATGTTATCTAACTCGAGCACTGCTACACATTTGTCCGCGTGTTCAATGTAATATGTCTTATCTTGCTGTTGAAGAGAGGGAGAAACAATTACACAGACCACAGCTCCTCAGCACGACTTCAAACAGCCTCCGCAAAGAAAGAAAACCTGTGCAGTCTGTGTGCTAATGATGACAGTGATTGACATTTTCACCTCCACAGAAAAGAAATGCCTTTTTCTCTCCTCCTGCCTTCAAAAACGATGTTTATTAGCGGTTAAAGATGTGGCATTTCAGAGATGGAGAATTTCATCTGATGGTCTGTCTGAAGCATCTTTTGAACATTTCATGCTCACACCTCACATGCTCCCTTTGTGTTTGTTTAACATTGAAAATGACTGATGGGGGGTGTCGTGTTTTCACAGCGGGGAAGTGGCCGAGGTAATCCGGTTTGACAGGGACATGAGGAGGGAGGAGGAGGAGAAGATGGAGATAGATGGAGGTGAGGATGGAGGAGTGAGGATTTGATGGGACAGAGGAAGGAGAGCAGGAGGCAGTCGGAGAGAGAGCGGAGCAGCTGAGTGATGAGGGATGACGACTTGTGCTCGGGGACCGGCTTTACATAACAGTCCCCGACTCTGTCACAAGCAGGAAGTGGACCAGAAACAGACAAGAGAGGAAGGGGAGCGAACACGAGGGAAGGGACACCTTTAAAAGGGCATGATGTGACGTGACGGGCAGCTTGGCAAACATGAGAGACAAAAACACATGTTGGTGTTTCTCCAATTTAAAGGCCAAAGATATGACTAAAAGAAGAAAGAAGCTAGGGAGCGGTGAATTAACGGTTCAAAAACAGGTAACATGACACAGTAAAATGTCTGAAACATTGGCTTTAAAGTCACGTACAATATAATCAATGATTTATCTCTAAACACATTATACATGTTAGAAAATACTTGTTGAAAACATCTGAAAGGATATTGATGAGTTAGACTGTTAAACAGTTTTCTATGTCCAGTATTTTTTGGACCGGCCTGAAACCATGGCTCAATAATGCACTGGAGCCATCTTGACATAACCCCGTCCCCGCTATATGAAAACTAACATCAGAGCTCGTAGTGTCAGTGTCTATTGGTTTGTCTCATGAGGAGCAAGCTCTTTCAGTCTAATAATGACATGAATAAAAACCTCTGTTAAATGCCTCTATCATATAAACACAATCAAAGTAGCTGTCACTAATGTACCCCTCAGTCTTTCAGCCCAAATCGGCGACCTGGCCGACCTGCTCACTGCTGCGGGTGTTTGCTTTGTGCTATCGTTAGCTGCTAACAAGAGTCCGTCGCTTTGCACATTTGTCATTTTAGCTCTTTGAGCAGACACACCCTCAGTGTCTAAGACCACAGTACGCTGCTTTTTATTTCACGATTTTGAAACCTAATTTTGAACACGATTCTTTTAAGTCATCCAAATTTTACTGGATGGTTAATAACTCATTTTTTTGTTGTAACCATAGACTGTACATAAAAATGGACGACATGACGGCTTCCCAAAACTGAAGCCGAAACATTTTAATCACCCCAAGTGGCTGGCTGCAGTACAGGTCATTAAGCCAGCCCTCTCCATGTTAGTGGATGGGACATGGCCAAACTAAAAACTCAAAATACACATCAAATTAATTTTTCTCAAAGATGGTTTCTGTCATTTAAGGTAGTTTTTATCAGGCTGCTGTTTGTTCAAGTGTTTCTCCTATATGTTTGCTTTTAATGAGTTATTTAATGCTATAAAATGAGATTTTACAACATGATTGACAACGTGTGAGCCAATCCATGGGCTTGCATTCAGTGATGCTGCTAGTTGCCTACTACTTTCCAAACACATGCATTTTCTCTAAAACCGTAATATTTAAAACACTTCAGCGTAAAACAGTCTAATGCACAGACCAGCACTCCGCCTGCGATGTCTCGCAAAAATGCATGCGTTAGGGCAGTACTGAGCATACGGCTAGATATATGAGACTTAGATTGTACTGCAGGTGGTGAGTGAGAGTTTATAAAAAAGATTATCTGACACAGTTTTGTTGTTGTTAAACATAGCCCCCTTACAAATATATCAAGACTGCTGGCTTTATTGTTAATCGTGGAGGCATTGTTTTTCCAAAATCCTGACTATTGACAAAAGTGTAATTTTCCATGTGATTTAAAATCTCAAAGTTGTACTTGCCCAAAGCATGTCTGTATCAGATTTTAGACCAATCAGAAAACATGTGTCTTCCCTT
The DNA here is from genome assembly GCA_029783705.1 of Chaetodon striatus. Classification (NCBI taxonomy): domain Eukaryota; kingdom Metazoa; phylum Chordata; class Actinopteri; order Chaetodontiformes; family Chaetodontidae; genus Chaetodon; species Chaetodon striatus. The sequence goes on along the minus strand of JAPZEB010000008.1, from coordinate 8,366,516 downwards.
ATCATACTAATACAGCCTGTGGGCACAGCACTTACGACAGGGCAGGTGATGCTGCAGGTATTTCCAGTTAAAAATAAAGTGTCAAAATTCTCAAAAAAATTGTAGGTGTGAGCTGCCACAGCTGAAATGAATGGATGGATGGAGGCTATTATTATTCACAAACAGGTCTCCGGGGTTGTTAACCAAAGTAAAATGACTCTTTTGTATATTTTTAGAGGTAATTTAAAGAGGTATTTTGCTTTCATTAGAATAGCAGCTTTATGGTTGAATTACATTGAGCTATATACGTTTCAGAATATCTTAAGAAGTGGACTAATAGTCACTATATCAATCCCATTCTAGCTACAATGCTATTCCACATTAGTTGTGAATTACTATTTGACATATTGAGGTTAACTGTGGGCTTTTCTCGCAGGAGACATTTTGACTTGTAGTCGTGGATAAGAACTCAAAGTGACTAATAACATTAATGATAACTCTGCTTCATCCACTGAACCAGCATGTAGCAGTAACATTTAATGTAGTATTGTTATTATGTGCTCCTGTGTTTGACAGCTACAGCCCACTGTGGACCAGATCTGACTCAGAGGGTCCTCTGTGTGAGGAGTAGGAACTTAAAGGGACAGTCCAACCCGTATTCAAAAATACACATTTTCCTTTTCACCAGTAGTGCTATTTATCAGTCTAGATTGTTTTGGTGTGAGTTGCAGAGTGTTGGAGACATCAGCTGTAGAGATGTCTGCCTTCTCTCTTTTTGGATATCATGACCTGGTTACTCAAGATAATCCACAGACCTTGTTGTGAGCAGTTTCATTAAGGAACTATTTTCTATCAAAAGACCTACACCCACCAACCGAATCACCCTGCAGAAAAAAATGTGCATTTACTGCTAGCTCACTTAGCACCACTGAGCTAGCTAAGGTTACATCTCAGCCGAGGACGGCATTAATGTCCATGTAGATGCACGCCTCCTTTTGAGCGGTGATACAGTTGGTGGGTGTAGTTTAGTAGACAGAAAATAGTTCCTAGAT
>JAPZEB010000008.1:8350970-8361924 GCA_029783705.1 Chaetodon striatus | reverse complement strand
CCCCAGCGTCCTGCCATTTTTTGCTGAAAAAAAAGGTATTTACACAAACACTGTGGACATGTGCTAATGACAAATGCCTGCAGGCATAAGTGCAGATTACATTGGGGACACAGGGAACACGTCCCCTTCAATATTCAGAAGATGCTGTCGATCACTTCTGTTTTTTTTTTTAACTAAAATTCTTCCTCTGAAAGCCATTTTCTTTTTGGAGCATCCACTCCAGGAACTTTTCTTGGATGCTCCTTGGGATTTTCTGTCATATTCCTAGCTGCTGCTCCGTTGCTAGAGTCTCTCCTCGCTTCCTGTCCAATTTAGCTCTGGCTGGTTGACATAAAAAGCATCCAGTGCCCCAGCCTGGGAAAATCCTCACCCAACACCCACACTGCAAAACACAGAGTGTTCCCAGGTGGCGACAGGCTTAATCAGCAATGTGGGAACTTGTTTAGGGAGGGCTTGAATGCAACAGATGTTCATTTATTTGTGGAAGTTCCGCACTTCAGCTTTAAAGACGTACTCTAGAGATGAAGTATTGCACCTCCATAATGTTGGGGGACTCACAAGATTCACGTTTAAAAAGAAAAGCCATGATCGACGCAGCAGGGGTTGAGATGTCTTGAATCCTACAATGCCCATGATGCTTAAAAGCATCGTTTGTCAGACCAGCAATGTCTGGTAAAAGCTTATCTTTCAAACTCCTGCCCCAAGTTTGTAACACGGGCTTTCTGTTAAGACTTTGATATCTCCGTGCTCAAGCTGAGACTTTTTTTCAGACATCGAAAAGCCCTTTTTAGAGCCAAGAAAGACATGCACCTGTTTTCATAGGCTGTGTAGCTCTCTCCATGATGAGTAAACCCATCTTTAAATGTGAAATCGGTTGAGTGCTCCTTTGATGTGAAGTTTTCTTCTCATCCAGACACAGATTGCATGTTATCACCAGGTGCAAATGGAGTCACAATCGACAGTGCGACAACAAGGAGTTAAACCTCACCATGCCTCTGGCCCAGCAGTACACCACCTCTGTCAGGCCAAACTTGAACTGGCCAACAAACTCCTCAGCTGTCTGTGGTATCCCACAATCCCTCTGCAGCTCTCCGATACGCTTGGCCACTGACAGCACCCGATCGATGCCCTGAAAGAGAAAGACAAAGAGACAGAGGGAGAGATACAGTCAGTGTCTAGTCATAGTTAGGGGGCGTACTGAGAGAAGAGTCGGCGAGGGGGAAACAGTCCTTCCCTCCAGCCTGTAAACGCTAGGAAAACAGTTTTTAAACTCACATTAGAGTCACTATTACATTTACTGTCGATATGAGGCATTAAACTTATCATAATATAGTCATGTATCATATCATATAGTCAATAGTGACATCTCATGTGTTTAAGTGACTAACAGGAACAACATTTGTATAGAGTCAGCATATTTTCACATCTAACTGGGCGAGTTAAGGGTTAATTTCAAATCCAATTTAAACCTTAATTCTGGATTTAAGTTTAATAGTTACACAGAAAGCCACACAGCAACTCTTCAGCATGTTTTCCCCTCAGTGTAAAAGGTTGTGACGTTTTCTAGGCTTTCCCATAAATACTGACTGTATCTGTGGGGGAGCAGGTGGGAAAGAGTAAGTAAAAGACAGTGGTTTTAGTTTTACAAGCGGCCCTTAAATGCATCACTCTTCCACCTCTTGGTGATGTTCAAGAAATCTGTTTTACAAACTGTGCCATGAAGAGTCTGCTCTCCTATCTCAGGTCTGCAGGACTCAGGTCATCATTAATTCAGGCTCTCATAAAGCACTTTCATGTATCAGGGGCCGTTTAACAACACAAACTGACACAGCAGAGCCGAGTTTGACAGAGACAGACGAGTGAATTAAAAAGTGAGCGAGTGACTGGGATGAGTCAGGTGGAGTGCCCTTACTGTCCTTTCTGCAGGGAGAAGATGTACTATGTGTGTGAGTGAGTGAGTCACCCATGGAGGAGGCAGAGTCTGTACAGTATGTCAGTACACACATCATGACTGTCACTTTAGTATCCAAGCTCTCCATGAGACATGAGCAAAAATGAACCACTTCCTCCTCACCTCCTGCAGCGTGTTGGTAATGTGCGGCTCCACCTGCGTGTTCTGTGTGAACACCAAACAGGACAGCAGGGCGGCGCTCTCTTCCGGCGCCAGCGGGCTCAGGACATTCTCAAACAGCAGTTCGGTCAGCAGCAGCTCGTGGCTGCTGATCTGACAGGCAACGCGGCCTTTCAGCTGAACCGCCCCGCTGGTGTCGACGTACTGGAGGGACTGCAGCACCTGAGGGGGAGCAGAGGGGAGATAAACTTCTGAGTGTGACTGTTCAGGATCAATCGAACTGAATCTGCCTGCTCTCAGTTAAAATGCTACCCCTCTTTGAAATTGCAAAAAAAGAAAAATTGAAAAGTAAAAGATTGTGCGCCAGACTGAATCAAATCCCTTCTGCCACATCAAATTCACCCGCTGAAAACAAGCAATTCTATTCCAAAAATATGGTCCAGTCACAATATCTTTTAACCATAGAGTCAGAACTACAGGTTTATATTAACACTCATGATCTAGGACTTTGTTTCCAGGGTTCCCACACATTTTCATGAACAAAATTTCAAAACCTGTCCGTGACTTTTCAAGGACCCATAGTAAAATTTTTATTTCGGAAAAGCATACACTTCACTGTGTCTGCTGCACTTGTCGGCCTGGTTACGGTACTTCTCTCTCTACACACACAGGTAGGAGAGTCTCGCTTCCCATAACAAACACCACCACACTACGTCACATACACACAAAACGTCTACAAGCGGAAGGATTCGCCAGTATAAGTCATGGAAAATGAGAACTGTGCATATTTTCCATTTATACCAAGCATCAAATAGGTTGTTTGAGTTAATTTGCCTCACTTGAGATTGCACGTCTTTCAATGTGACTATGCTAAAACAAGTTGATGCATATTAGAGCTACCTTTTGTCAATGGCTAACTTACAGAAAATAAATTTGCCGCTATGTTACATGACATAGAAGGTTATCCCTGGAAGACTACTGTAACAATTACTTTCATCAAAAACAGCAACCTCCCATGAGTTTTCCAAAACTTTCAATGATTTTTTACTTATTCCATGACTTTTCCAGGCCTGGAAAATGAGATTGTGACATTCCCTGACTTTTCCTGATTTTCAATGACCGTGGGAACCCTGTGTTTCTCAATATTTTTTGGCTTGTGACTCAATTTTTGGTCCTACATTTCCTGATATTCTTAGCAATTCTCTCTCTGGGGTCTAGCTCGGTCTATTGGTCCTCATCTCCGGTCCAAACTGAAATGTTCCAACAAATATTAGATAGATTGCTCTGAAATTTTGTACAACCAAACACAGCTCCAAGAGGACAATCCTCAATGTCTCTGGTGATCCTCCATCATCAGGTCAAATTTCTAATTTGTCAAAATACTTTGGTTTATAATCAAATACCTGCAAAACTAATGGCCTAGATCTGTCTTTAATCTCAAGCAACAAGTATTGTAATGATTAGTTCATTAATCTGACTTAATGTCTATTTAACTTATTTATCAAGCTAATTCAAGCTTCTAAAATGTGAACATTTGCTGCTTTCATTCAAAGAAATTGAATATATTTGGATGTTGGACTGTTTTTTTGTGTTTTTCATTATTTTGGGGGGATTTTAAGGCCTTTATCGGATACAGCAGATATTAAAGAGAGATGCGTCAAAGGTCCTCTGGCTGGACTCGGATCAGGGAAGTTGCACTTAATGTTCTGCAACTTAAAGGAATACTTAAAGGAAAAAACCAAACAGTCCAGTCGAATGGCAGGCCAGCAAAAAGAATTATGTATGACCATATGTTGCGAAGAATGAAAGAAAATATATTAAACAAATTAATTTTGTTTTTATTACTCCCGTGTTTTCTTCTAGTGTGAAGGAGCTACATAACATCTGGTTGTAAACTCCATCGTTGAAGAGGGAAAAAAGTTAAAATATTTAAACACTGGACAGCAGTGTTGTCTACGTCTGCCAGCCTCATCTGATTTTATCATCCTGCTCCCATCCACTGAAATGATATCCGGTTTGCCATCTACCAACCCTCCTGATTCCACGTGAACACAACAATAAAACCTGATGTGAGACTTCTACCGTCATAATGTGGATTAAACGTAAGGCCTAAATACAAATGTGAATATTTGAGAACATAAATAAAATGATGAATAAAATTCTCGAAGATATGGATCAAGTTAGATTTTCTAATTATAATATAAAAATCCACTCCACAGGACTGGAGAGTGACCTCATTCTGAAAAATAAAAAACGCCCTGACAGAAACAGGACAGCGAGTCAAACGTCTGGTCCAAACCTTGATCCTCTGGTGGTATTCAGGCAGCAGAGACAGAGACTGATCCGACACCAGGAACAGAAGCCTGTCCAGCTCCTCCTGCACACTCATCCTCTCCTGAACCCGAGCAAACTGAAACACACAAAACACACACACAGACACACCATGGTTACTTAACTTGAGTATACAACGGCAGTGCTGCAGCACTTGACCTGATTTCAGTGCATCAAAAAAAACCAACTCTGCATTCTAGCGGAGGGGAAAACGTTTCCTATTGTAGTCTCATTGACAGCGCAGAGGAGTCTCTTGGTGAACATGTTACATAAACCCACTGAGGCCAATTACTTTATACTAACAGCTTGCACTGGAGAGCATACTGCATTACCCAGCGCTTTATAATACCCACAATTCATAAAGACACAAGAAAGTGCGAATCAACAGTGATGAGAAGAGACAGTGATACTGCAACTAAGAGCTTGTTATCTAGCAAAGTAATGAGAGGAATTTTGCGTTTGTGTGTGAGATGGCTCAAATGACATGCCGAGCTTGTGAGACAGTGATGAGCTGCAGCTATGAGCCTATATGGGTAATTATAGAAACAGCCGGCTCCGATTTTTACATCTTATCTCCTCAACAAGGCTGCCGGGAAGACAGGATACACAAACACAAAAGCAGAAATCTTGTGGCGGAGTTTGATGTTATTATTGTGAAACTAGGGGAGAAATGACGAAGGGATAAAAGGGAAACTGATGCTGGAATAAAAAGGGAGAAATGAGAGGAGGCTGCAAAAGGGGGGCCGATTGTAAAGTGTCTTATGTAAGGGTGTGATGTTAATTAGCTGCATAAATATGCAATTGCTGCATAAAAGAATTTGGAGTCTTTCTTAAACAAACAGTAAAATGAAAGACTTGCGTCATCATTCATCTGCATAGTGCATCTAAAATATATAAATAACTCCCATAAAGAACTTAAAAGAGTTTCTTCAAGGACAGCCTCGGTTAAACACCCACACATACACACACACACCTGCTCTGCAAAGGTGGGCGAGTGGATGCAGTTGAACTCTTTGAGGCTGTCTTGCAGCACGCGGAGCCTCATGGAGCCCTCCACCACGTCAACGCTCTTCAACTGGAGGTCGTTCACGGGGTCAAGGTTTGCTATGCCACTGTGGTTGGCTTCAGCCAATCGCAGCAGCTCCTGGGTCGCTGTGGAAATGGCTTGGCCGGGAGGGTCAAACCTGAAGGACGAGAGGGTGAAGAAGATAATGAAAAAGAGGAGAGCATGAAGGATAATCTCCTTTTTGGTGGTATGACACGAAAACATAAAGAGTTTCAGTTTTGTGATGGACAATAAAACACGATGGAAACCAAAAAGAGACACACAAGGGAATACTCGTAATCCTTAATTATGTCCAGAGAATGGTCCTCACACACAGGTGGAATGTGCATTGCTGAGTATGTAGATTTATAACTTTATTAATAGATACTGTATCGTTCAAAAGAAAGCCTACGTCAACGTTAATACAGACATCAACCAAGCTGTTTCTCACATACTTGAATCGCGGCTGTTGCCTCTTGTTGTAGTTGTCGATGATCCTGTCTGGAATCACTTTGAGGGTTTTCACTGTGATGGCTGAGATGTCTCGAAGCTTCAACTTCTGCACCGTGTGGCTGCAAGGGCCTGACAAAAAACAAAAGGAGCAACCATCATACGAGCTCATACTTCTGTTACACTCACTGCAAACTTCTCTGTGAAAGCTTCAACCGAATGACTGCAACGTAAATGCACATCACGTCCGTCACACCTTCGGGTATGAAGAGAGCTGTGTTGTAGAGGTGAGGGAAAGCGTTGCTGTTGTTTTCCTTTCCTTCCCCTTCTTCATTGCCCTTCTCACAGATGACAAGAGCTGTGAAAGTGCGATTCACAGAGTCATTGGAAACCTGGCGCGGAGAGAAGATGGGAGAAGATGTCAAAAGATGGCAGCGGGAATCAAGTTTTTTCCCATGAGCGAGTGTCAACTGGGTGCTCCACTTTCCTCACAGAGTCTCAAGACTTACAGGTTGGGTTAAAGAGAAACTTTATCTCCTGCAGGTGGGAGTGTGTTTGTGTTTTTTTTCCTCACTGCATGCTGGGATAGGCTCCAGACCCACTCCACCCCGAGCACCGAGAATACTGGGTGTCTACTAAGGTGATAAGTTTTATATTACTTTCTTGATTTCTTATACTTGGAGACTTATGTGACTATAACCCAGTCTTCACATATGCTACATTTTCTGTCCCAAACCTGTATCCCTTTTGCCCATATGCTCCTCGTCCATTTGCTCTACTTTAGAGTAAGAGACAACACCTAGTAACACTTCATCAGGTAAAACTCCAAAAGATCTACAGTTACAGATGTCTAATGGCTTATTGATCTCAGGGAAAAGCAGGCGACAAACACTTTGAGTTAGGCAAAAAAGAAAATTAAACACACAACAGATTGCCACGTAAAATTAAATACAAGTTATTTAGAGACAACCCTGCAGCATGAAACTGTCTGATACATTTATTTTAATTTTAATGACTCAACAGCTCCACAATATTTTATGCAGCCATCTAAACCAGGTCTCTCTCTGAAAAGATAGACTCGCTGGTTAATAAAAGATCAAATAAATTAGTTTATTTTACACCAGCTAAATACAGTATGACTGTACATTAACTTTAAATGTCACTATCAAATAAAAAAATGTAATTTCAGGCTTGGATTCAACACAGCAGGCTGCCATACTACATATTTATCCTTTGCAGTTATTTCAGAAGCAGTTAAGACTGATATGTGTGATGAGGGTTAAAGAGTGTTTATATCTTCATCTACTGTTACTCTTAAACACACACATCAGCACACACACACCTACCTGTAGGATGACTCCCAGGGCATTGAGATGCTGCTTGTTGTTCACCACCACGACTCGACCCACAGACAGAGCCTTCAGCCCGTTGACGGACTCCAGAATCGCGCGCTGAAACCAGAGACAGCAGCGAGGAAATGTAGCAAGCAGCAGAGTAAAGTTGTAGGAATTTGATCTTTGTTTGTTTGTGTGTGTGTGTGTGTCTGTGTCTGTCTGTGTGTGTGTTTACCTGGAGGATCTCAGTGGTGGTTCGTAGCTCAGTCACAGTGTGGTAGTAAGGCAACATGTCGGACAGCTGGCCCTCTGTGTCCAGAGGAGGCAGAGAGGACAACGACTGCTTCAGCTGGCTGATCCTCTTCTCATGGGCCTACAGCAGGAGGAAGAGGAGAGAGAAGACATATTATAGCACAACTGACCCTTCACTAAGCCACTCTCTATAACAGCCACTGTCCAATCCTACGTTAGCAACAGTAACTAGGAATGGGAGGCCTGTCAAGCTTTCAGAACAAAGGAAAATACAGTTGCATATGAAACCTGCAAATCAAATAGCAGATATCCTCAAAGTATTTTTGCTTTTCTGAAGCCAAATATGTAAGAGGAGAGATCTCAAATATGAAATTAAAGAGTGTGGAAGACCTCATTTTCAACTGAATCCATCAAAGATCGACAACATAAGAAGCTAACATTAGCTGGCTTGAAATATAAGCAAGCAAAGACGGTTGAATATTAATCACATCTTATGATTTGACTTTAGTGAGGTAATTGTAAACTATTTGAGGCTGTTTGTGGTTTCAACAAATGGAAAAGCTGAATAATTTATATTTGCTGGCAATAATGAACGCTATAGGGAGTCACAGTTAAACTTTAGCTTAAAATGAAACAGTGAGCAGTGAGCTTTTCCCTTGATTTTAATGTCCTCTTCGTTCACGGTCCTCTGCTGACAAATCATACTGTGAATGTTGCTCTCAAATGCATATGTTAGTCCTTTCTGTCTACATATATCTCAGATTTCAGAACTATTATTCCAGAAATTTGCTAGTATTTCCTTTCAAATATTTCACACTGTTATCGTTTAAGTCTCCATATTGAAATGCCCGGTGTCAAAGCTTTACAGGCTCAACAACAGTAACCGAGGGGGGCAGGACTAAGTGAAGGGTCAGATGTGGGTTTTTGTGACTCAGGGAAGATGCAGGAGACGAGCGTAAGGAGAAGGGCGATCCTTTTTTAACTGCATTTTTTGTTCCTATTTTATGCACTAACTTCATTTTACATCTGCAGTACAGCATTTACAGTCCACAGGTGTATGTTACCTGAGTGTCCCTGTGGCTTTCAGAGAAGCTCCTCCTCATCATGTCGGTCACGCGGAGTGCCTCCACTCGCAGCAGGTTGAGGATCATCGTGTAGGTCAGTCTGAACTGGGACTGGAGGGTGGTAGGTTTTCCCTGAGCGAGACAAAAAAGGATGATGTCAATAAAAAAAAAGTTGGTACACAACTGAGAGGCAAGATTATCCAATACTTAGCCATTGTAGACATTTTTTGAGTCTATTTACACTTCTAGGAACATTTAATTGTTGGTTTTGGTCTTTTCATGAAATTTATTTTTTGCTTTTCCCCCTGCTGCTTTGGCACATCCATTATATTGATTTAACTGCTTTGATTTTGCAGATGGACCAACGCACATAAGTATGCAGAGACACAAAGAGATACAGACAATTAAAATTGGAAATAAAAATCAATAATACTAATATTAAAATAAATAACAAAAGTACAATAACAGCGACTAAATATTAAAAAATAACAAACTATATCAATAAATAAATGTAAAAAGACTATGGCGTATTGAGTCAGACTGGCACAGGGGCCATTATCAAAATAAATTCCCTTTGTATTTAACATGAAGTTTGCCAAGAAAGCATTCCTTGGAATGGCTGGGAAGTAGTATAGCTAACATAAAATAACTTATTTTTAACACATTCATACATTAAAGAAGATAAAGCTCCTGTTAAAGATGAAGGAGAATATTTTCTAGTGAAGAGCACACTGAAATCAAAACATTCCTCTCCCAGTGAAAGTGAGTTGAAATAGCCCACTTATCTGTGTTATTAAATGTTTAATGAATAACCCACCGTGCAACACCTTCCTTGAAACACAGCCAAAGTAAACAGAAGGCTCGTAGAAGAAACAGGAGAAGCAGATTTAGCACTACAGCAAATGAAATATAAACTTGTGGCAGACGGAGGACCTCACCAGCATCATGACATGCAGATCTGCCATCTCGTGAACTCCGGCTTTGCACAGAATGATGACGGTGCCTGTGGCGTCCAGACCTCTCCTGCCTGCTCTGCCCGCCATCTGGATATACTCACCTAAAAGTACAAGTTCAAAAACATAAAAGAGATATCAAAACTACAGTTGTTTTTCCTCAACTCTGATTCATCCTCAGAGATGAAAGAGCATAATAAATGTTGGCTCAGATGAAAGAGAGGAAACGCAGACACACGAGAGACGGAGGGAGCACCAAACCTGGCAGCAGATTTCTAAAGCCGGTCCCGTCGTGTTTCCTGATGCTGTCAAACACCACGGTCCTGGCAGGCATGTTCACTCCCATTGCAAAAGTCTCTGTGGCAAACAGCACCTGGGAGATGATGGGAGTATTGTATTAACCATCTGTGGGCTGACGTGTGTTTGTAGATTATGCTTGAAGCAGCAGACACATCTTCTCTCCTTCTTAATGACTCACCTTTACGAGGCCTCGTGAGAAGAGCATCTCAATGACCTCCTTAAGTATCGGCAGGATCCCGCTATGATGAACGGCTATTCCTCTCTTCAACAGGTCCCTCATGACCAAGATCTGAACATCACATTTATTACAATGTGTTACAATCACATACTGTGGTAGACGTTACTATTAATACAGCATTAAGGCTTAACTCCATATAGAAACATCTTTCACTCTTTGCCACAAAGGCTATTAATTTATAATGTGTTTTAATGTATTTTTAATGAGTACATGTTTTATTGGTGATTGTGTTAGCTGTTAGTTTTACGTTTCATGCCTCAACATTAGTCATTGTTTTAAATGACTGCATGTTTTGCACTTTGTGTGAACTCTCACAGAGGTTGCTGTTGCTGTCATGTATTCATTTGGCCAAATTAGATTCTGGTGGGAGATATAGGCACTTCCTTGCATACAGGTTGGGACTGCAAAACATTATCATATCCTCATCAATATTATTTAATACTTCTTTCAGCTCTGTTTTCATGTCCACCATCTCCTGAGGGAAATATGTGTGAAATGTTCCACCATAGACATATTAGTGTTATTTTATTACTATGTGTTTTCCTGCTAGCAGCTGACGTTGTCTGTCTGACATTCGGTGCTGTGCAGGTGTACTGTGGGTTTACTGTGAGCTCTTTAGCTGACAACAAAGCAATGTTAATGAGAGCTGCAAGACTGAAGCAAAACAGTAATGCTGCAGGTCGTAAAACTAAAACAATGAGCTAAAATGCTGACATGAGTCAGGTAATAACTCAACCATGTTCATTCTGATCCATTGTATAAAAATATGAATTAGTGCAGCTTTAAATCACACTGATGACATTTTATTTCTAGCCAACGACAGATTAGTTGCCCAGTGCAGTGTACATGACACCACAATGGATTATCTTTTTCCTAACCCTTGCTTGTGATAAAGAAATTGTACCTAAGGGGAGCT
>JAPZEB010000008.1:8303625-8320323 GCA_029783705.1 Chaetodon striatus | reverse complement strand
GATGCCCAGGACAAAGATCTGAGGACTCCTCTGTTGGAAGCAATCATCAACAATCACATTGAGGTGGCTCATTACCTCGTCCAGAACGGTGCCTGTGTCTATCATATTGTGAGTGTCTGATAGTGCCTGGAATAAAAAAATGTAGTTGAGAGAGTTTGGGTTTGGTTGATATGGATTTCAGTCTTTGTTTGTCTTTAGGAGGAGGACGGGTATACTGGCCTTCACCACGCAGCCAAGCTGGGAAACCTTGAAATTGTCAACTTGCTTCTGGAAACGGGGCAGGTTGATGTGAACGCACAGGTAAAAACTGAGCCAAAATGTCAATGCCTAGGTGCATAAAACCACTTAGGGTAAGGTTGCCCTTAAATTTCTTTATCTAAGGATGCCTTTGAAAAAATAGTTGCAAAAAATCCCCTTAAAGATTTCCTTAAGATGTTGTAAGGAAAAACTGTTTGTCCTAAGCTACTTTAGTATTCCCTAAGTAGCTATTGCTAGAAGGTCCTAAGTAGCCATTTCCCTCAGAACTTGAAGGTCTCTTAAAAGTTCAGTAACCTGTGGAACATAAGACCATGGCTGAATCTGTAGTGTTTGAAGAGGAGGAGGAGGAGATACTAGATCCATTTTTTAGGATATGGAAAACCCACTGGACAGTAAAAGGGATGTGCAACTTGTTAGCAAGCATACATCATCAGTCTGTCTTAGAGGTCTCTACAAACTTTCAACGGACATTGAACACCAAACTTTGTAGCCAGCTGGCCAAACTTATAACGTACCTCTGTCTAATATATTAATGGTGGCTATATTATTTTATTGAAACTCACCAGTTTTTCTTGCTTCCTGTTAGTGTTTGGCCGGCATTGTCTCTTCCTGTTGCTTTTAAAGTAATATTTTCATATTCTTAAATTACTTCAGGCAGGCAAGATTTGTCACGTTGATTTTGTCTGTTATTTTTTGTCACATCTTCCACTCGTGCATAACGTCATTTGTTAAGGCTTGATTACATTTACATTTGATTATGAGCTTGCATTTTCATCAGATGTCCCCTTTGTTTTTCCTTTTTTTGTTCTCTTTGTTGTCCATTTTGGAGAATCTAGCCAGCGCTGACAGTACTGCTGTCAAGTAATGTTAAAAGATGGTGATGTGCGTTAAGTGTAACCATGGTAACTGAAGTACACATGTGCTGTATTGTAACTACTGTAAAAGCCTGGCTCTATACACGTTGCAAGAAAACAGCCTAAGAGGCTTTATGCAACACTCGTAAAAGAGCCCATCATCTTAGGGAAATATTTAGCATAAGGGATAAACTTAAGTTTTAAAGTTAAGTTAGCATATGCAAGCGACGGGCTGATGGGTCAGTGTCAGTATTTTAAGGTCATCAAATAACCTTAAGTCTGCGATTAATGTCATTTCCGTCTCACTGGAGGTGACTGATTTAAGCGCCAGTGCCTATTTCTGATTCTTCCTGTTGGTTCATTTCAGGACAGCGGCGGTTGGACGCCAATCATCTGGGCTGCAGAGCACAAACATGTAGACGTGATCAAAGCGCTGCTAAACAGGGGGGCTGATGTCACCATTAATGATAAGGTAAGTGTCTACAAGCTAACACTGAGGTTACATAAAAAATGTGCCTTTGCTAAATTTGTAGCAGCTCCTCAGAGTATGCCTGCTGTATTTGTTTACCAAAGCTAAGCTGGACTGGAGCACAGATCACTGAGTGTGTGTTTGTTTTTGCCTGTTTATATTCTTATTTGAATCATGTATGGAAAATGGTGTACGTCCTCAGTGATTCTGCAACCCACCAGTGTTCTTTTTAACTTCCCCCCGTGACCCCTCTCAGCTCTACTGTCTTGTAACAAGTGTTGACAGAGACAAAATGGATGTTGTTGTATGAAAATATTTCAGGTTAATACTTTAAACAGTCCCCTTCCTCCCTTCAGGAGCTGAATGTGTGTCTCCACTGGGCAGCGTATGCAGGTAATGTAGACATAGCAGAGCTCGTGTTGAACTCTGGCTGTTCGCTCAGCTTGGTCAATATGCACGGAGACACGCCGCTCCACATCGCCGCCAGAGAGGGCTACTTGGAATGTGTCACGTGAGTCGTTGTCAATTACGAGCTTTATTTAATGTACGACTCACATGTATGCTTTGCATTAACAAAAAAATATTTACATACCTCTCCTCCTCCTGCAGGTTGTTCCTGTCCAGAGGTGCAGACATTGACATCGTGAACAGGGAAGGAGACACGCCTCTCAGCCTCGCGCGGGCTGACACACCTGTGTGGGTGGCACTCCAGATCAACAGGAAACTGAGAAGGGGAATAACCAATCGTATGCTTCGGACTGAGAGAATCATCTGCAGGTAGGTGTTGTCTTATTTTAATGGCGCCTTGTCTTCAAATGATGAACTTGATCTTCTTAAAGGAGCCGTGTACAACAGTCAGAGCACATCTGTGATTCAGAGTCTGAGCTGCGATTGTCTGCACACAGCTCTCAACATGGCGGTTGCTATTAGGTAGCCACTACCAGTGCGGACAGAGCTAACAGTAGCACCTTTGCTTCATGCTCTGCTCAGTACGCCAGTTCTCTACCTATCTTTATCTTTACAAAGCGAATAGTCGTTTGCTCATTAACGCTCTGAATAGAGTGCTGCGGGGATGATGTGTTTTTTGTAGGCGAACGAAGAAGTTAGCTTCACCCTGGTTCCCTTGACAACGAGCCAATGGAATTTTTCCATTGGATTTTTGATTGTCATGAGTCCAAAAATGCAAACTGGTTTCCAGGTTTTAGGACTAATACCTTGGGCACTATATCGTATGCAGGAGCCTTTAACCTAATATTTATGGTTATTTCCTGTTTTTCTTCCTGATTTAACGCCTTCCTTTTTGTTCCAGTGACATTGCGCAGGGCTACGAGAACGTACCGATCCCCTGTGTGAACGCAGTAGACGACGAGGGCTGTCCTTCAGACTACAAATATGTTTCCGAAAACTGTGAAACTTCAGCAATGAACATAGACCGCAACATCACACACTTACAGGTAAAATATGAACCAGGCTGTTGCTTAAATTCTTTATTCTCTCTCTGTTAAACACACACACAGTTAGTTCATCTGCAATGAAAACTGCATCTCACGCTGTTTGAATTATCTTTACTGTAGCACTGCAGCTGCACTGACGACTGCTCATCTAGTAACTGTCTCTGTGGACAGCTCAGTATCCGCTGCTGGTACGACAAGGTAAATACAGATTCTATGAGGTCAATGAGGAGGATTTATTAGTTACAGGAGAAACTAAAAGAGTGAAAATAATCTTAACTTGTCGTTTAATTTTTTCTAGGACCAGAGGCTGCTCCAGGAATTCAACAAAATTGAGCCTCCACTTATATTTGAATGCAACATGGCGTGTTCCTGTTACCGAACATGCAAGAACAGAGTGGTGCAGGCCGGCATCAAGTAAGAACTTTAAGTTTAACTTATCTTTCATCAACATTTATTTATCAACAAGATATTAGTAATGATCACTGATGAGCAAACCTATCAGTTAAATTGCTTTGTGAAGTTATTAGCCGGCAGAAAAAAGCTGAATATGTCGGGGCGTTGAACCCTCATTATTTTCTTTTTGTCCTTCAGAGTTCGTCTTCAGCTCTATAGGACAGAGAAGATGGGCTGGGGAGTTCGAGCTCTGCAGGATATTCCTCAGGGGAGCTTCATCTGCGAGTAAGAGCGGACTGACTACTCGGCACACAACAGATTGTTTTTATTTTAAAAGTCAGAGGTTAGACATTAAACTTTATTCCTTTGTCCACGCAGATATGTTGGGGAGCTGATCTCTGACGCAGAGGCAGATGTTAGAGAAGACGACTCCTATCTGTTTGACCTGGACAACAAGGTGACCCTTTTTAAAATGTGTTTTTGGTCTCTGCCATAAAAACTGCAGAAATAGTGACATTTTATATGGGGTTAGGGAGAACTGCTCATCTAAACAACTTCACACTCAACACTGCTCTTCTTTGGGTCCCAAGTAACACACGTGGGGCCCCAAACAGTTACAGATTCATGATGATGTTTAAATACGAAAAATATATTGAACTATGTTGCTATTCTAGTTCATTGTACCCCACAATACTTAAGGGCCCCAAAGCAACAGTATACTAATTCGTAACGGTGTACTTCCACTTGTACTTCAGAGGAAAACATTGTGTTACTACATTTTCCTGACAGATAAATGTTACTGGTTACCAAGCTCTGGAAGAGTTTTGAATATAAACTGTTTTGACTATTGTTAAAAATAAGTTCATGAAGATACCAAAACATGTCTAACGTTTCGGGAAGTAGGTTCTTTTCATTACCAATTTTAAATCTAGTGCTGCGCTGTGTGACCATTGAAACGTCACTAGTATTATGTGAAACACAAGGCTGCGCCCCTTTTTGGGGAGAGAAACACGCTGTGACATCAGCAGAGAAACAGGAAAATGCTCATGAAGCTGTTGTGTAGCAGGTTAAGAGAGGTCTTCACATTGAGATTTGAGGCGTATATGATTTGTGAATATTCACTGTCAGTGTGGTAGATCACTAAACTGATTGACTGATTGATCCACTTGGATTGGGGAAGACTGAAGGGGCATAATGGTAATCAATGTTAATTTTTTTACAGTATCACAAATGCTTGGGTTCAGGCAAGGTCATGAAATAATAATCAGACATGTCCATGAAAATGTATGTTTAACACACATTAATTTGCATTGACATCTACTGGATCTTTGGGTTTGATCCCTCCGAAAGGGGTGCGGCCTCGATGTTTTGCAGAGTTACAAACAGTGTATTTCTCTTGTGTCTTCTGCAAAGGATGGGGAGGTGTATTGTATAGACGCCCGGTACTATGGAAACATCAGCCGATTCATCAACCACCTGTGCGACCCGAACCTCATCCCCGTCCGTGTGTTCATGCTGCACCAGGATCTGAGATTCCCCCGCATCGCCTTCTTCAGCTCCAGAGACATCCTCAGCGGACAAGAGCTGGGGTGAGATTTTTCCACATCTATATTTACATTTTAACTTTAGATTGTGCAATCTTGTGTTATATTTTGCATTGAATCACCGTGTTGGGATCAGTTTTCTAACTAAATGTAAAGGTATTTTTTAGTAACAACATATCCTCCTTGAAGCCCCATCCGGTCGTAACTTTCATCTTAAACTACACAAATAGTTTAAACTTGTTTTGTCTTGTCTGTGTCATTAGATTTGACTACGGAGACCGCTTCTGGGACATTAAGAGCAAGTATTTCACCTGTCAATGTGGATCAGAGAAGTGCAAGCACTCAGCCGAGGCCATCGCCTTGGAGCAGAGCCGACTGGCTCGACTGGAGGCTTGCCCAGAATCGGGAGCAGACTGCGGGATGACAATGCTGGGAAACTCTTAAAACACTTACCAAGGGGCCTTTGGATTAACGTCATTGATTTCACGTGCGCACATTGGCAAGGGAAATACACTTTGAGGGTTATATCATGTTTAAAATTCAGATTTTGATGCATGGTGCTGTTTTTTCTACTTGAAATGCCCTTTTTTTTTCTCCAAAACTGGCCACCTTAAAGTCGATCATATCCCCCTCTGATAGAGGGCATGGGCCTTAACATACTTTCTAACAACCTGTGACTCTGTACATACGGTATGTTTACTGTATATCAGTGTGTTTGTTCGCCTTGACACATGAAGTGAGTCTGCCATCACGTTACTGTCATACATATGAATTTTTTTCTGTTGTGCCAAATTAAAAAACGCAATGCATTTTTGATACAGTACAGTAATGGGTCAACCCTTAGCCCATGCTGGACTCAGTAAGGACCTGAGGGACAATGTTGTGTTTTAATGATTGTTAGCTTTATTTTCTTTATTTTTATACGCATTGTTTTCTTTATCAGATTTAGTGTAATAAATTAGTTCATGAGATGATGTTTGGGCTCTTTAATGAAGTGTGTCATTCTCTTTTTTTAGTCTGTGCTCACTGGTTTACAATGAGTAACCCCATATTCCTGCATTTTCTCCTGAGTGATTTTGTGTTTATATAAAGTAGGTTGTCAAGTTTTTAAAGAGAGGTGAGCTCTCATCTAGACTGTTTGTATTATGGTGTTATTATCAGCAGGGGGCATTTACAAGCCACAATGCAGAGCCAGAGAGAGAGAGATGTGAAAGGAAGATGTCCCACTCTGCCAATAATTCTGTGTCCACAGGTCTCTTCAAACTGCAGACACGGTTCACTGAAAAAAAGAAGGTGTCGAAAAGAGAGTTCCAGTGGTTATCCCGACCAATCTTCTAGGTCACATAAGGCGTTTTCTCACATATTCATATATCAAGTGTAGTGAAAGAGCTTGGCTCACTATTTTAGAACTCCTTATTTTTTTTCATCAAAGGATCAAACATGAGGCACCTTTACCACTCTCTGTACATCATATACACATTAGTTACTAGCTTTTTGTAACCTGAATAAGCACAAGTCATTTACAACAAGAGCAAGATAAGATGAGATTATAAAGGTAGGTTTTAGCACAGAGCCTCGCTATAGGTTGGGACCTATAGGTTATAATGGCAGTGTCACCTTAAAGCCCCAGTCATTTCACTTTATATCGTGCTTTAGTGATGAATACCATTTCATTAAGACATTTGTAAATAATCACATTACAACAAATACAACACAGTGAATGTGGAACCTCTGGGACCCCTGAGAGTTTCGGGCAGTGGTGGAAGAAGAATTTAGATCTTTGACGTCACTAATGGTGGAAGTACCACAGTTTGGAAATAATCAGAATCAAAATCAGCTTTATTGGCCAAGTATGTGTGCACATAGAGGGAATTTGTCTGGAGGAAATAATATCTTACTGGTGAAAATATTAAGTAAAAATACAAAACGCAGAATGGCCTATTTCAGAATCACATTAGCAAGGGTGTAGGTTCTGTTTTAACATTGGGGGAGACATATGAAACGGTTTTAGGGTCCTTACTCAGGAAATTTTGAGCATCAAACCCTTCATCATTTTTGTGAATTTCTAACATACTAATTGTTTCTTTGCCACATGGTGAAGCAGACATGCACTTCTTTGTCTGATGCTGTGACATAAAGGCCCCAGATTCTGAGCTCTGAATTTACCTTGATCCACCAAATATGTAATGGTATACTTTTAATATGTTATTTTGATGTCCCAGTATTTTTTTTGCAACTTTCCCTGGGTCAAACCATAGACTGTGTGGACTATAGGTATAATATGAAATGAAAATAAAAGCATATTATGTGAGACAGTCAACCTAAAATCAATACAGCACGTAACAAAATGTTGCAGCTGGTCAAGGTGGACCTAATTTGAATTATTTCATATGCTGCTGGGAAGTTTTACCTATAATGAAATAATTTATTAGTTGAAATAATCTCCAAAGTATTCATGCACTCTGATTTTCTCTCAGTTCTCATACTGCATGACAGTATGGCCTCAAGCATCATCATCTACAGTTAGACATCTAACATCTTTATACAATCAGGCACTTAAAATAATGGACAAAAAGCCTGTCTGGTGACATCACGGTCACATATTAGAGTGATACAATCATTTCAGCTTTGAAAGCTTTATTAACTTTTGCTTCCTGAGATTAGTTTTCATATGTGTCAACAGTTTAGCTTCAGAGCCTCTTTCCAGAGGTCTTCAAAGACAAGACAGTCATAGAGCGACATGGCAGCGTGAATGGCAACTGTAAAATATCATATTGTGAATCTAAATTTGGACAATCAGCTTTTTCCACAAAGGGCTGTCGGCTCTGGAACACATGGCCAAGTGAAATCAGACTGATTACAGATTTAAAATCCTTCACAGCAAAGGCCAAATGCTGGTTAAAATCAAACCAGAGCTGTACCTACTCTTAGCTGAATGCACTCAAACCTTTAAGGGGTAATAGTGTAAGAGTTCTGGTGTATTGTGGTGTGTTTACTTGAGTATAGGCATTGTGGGATATGTTGCTATGCTAGTATTGTGGTATTATAGTGTGTGGATGATGGTCTATGCATTTTATTGTGCCTTCCATGTTTATAGTGTATTGTGTGTGATGTTTTAAACTGTACATTTTAATAACATTTTAGGTCTTCATGTAAAAGCCTCAATAGGGACAAGAGGTGAAAATTAGCAGTAGCTATAAACTCTTTGTGCAACACATACTCTGTACTGGAACAGTTCAATTGGATCATCCCTATCAATTAAAACAAACTATAAATATAACTAGTGGCTTCCTAAAAGTGTCAGATAAATACAGTGGCGTAAAAAGAACAATATTTGCCTTCATTATGCAGTGAAGTAGAAGTGTAAAGCAGCATAACATGGGAATACTCAAGGAAAGTACAATAACCTCAAAACTGTACCTATACTCTTACTCTGCGAGGTGATAGTTGAGTTTAATTTACTCAGATTATAGTTATTCCTGAGGATTCAGGTTTATATCACCAGGCCAGAGTGATCCCTCCTCTGACACACGATCTTTGTAGCGCGCGCAGGTGCGCATCCCTCAGCAGGTGCCCTCGTGTCGTCACTGCCTAGTTACAAGGAAGAAAAGATTTCCCAACTTAGTCACCGCGTCCTCCCAGACACTGCGGAGCTCCTTTTAAACGCACTTTCAGCTGCTTTTAAGGAAGTTTTACGATTATTTTAAACAACAGAAGTTGTGTTTTAGAAGTTAGGGAGCAAAAGGAGGAGGTTTGAGGAGGAGAATGGGTAAAAAACAGGAGGAAAATCCGGACTCTGAGTATGGTGAGTTGACATCGCCCGTTACCTCAGAGCGCTCACTGTTTACATTAGGCTAATATCTGTAGCTAATTAGCTAGCTAAAGTGAACCAACCAACACTTTTAACAAATTCAAACGCTGCATTTAATTTAAGTGTTTCATGCTAAGTTCTTCACAAATGTTGTTTAGCAAGAAAAGTTTGTAATTTTTAATTTTACCCAGTTATTTCTTGGCATGGATAAGAAGGTTGAGCTTTAACCGAGGTCACAGTAAATATCACAGGGTGAACTCAGGTGACTTGCTGCATCAGGTAAAATACGACAAATTAGGTTTTGCATATTGTTTTTTTTTAAATCTAAAGTTAGAAACACAGTTAATTTAAGGGCACCATAAAGAATGTGATGACAGAGACTTGTGCCTGTGTTTCTTGAGAGGCTACTATGTCTGAATAGTTTGGTTTATTGTGGATTTTTGTACTATATGTTGCATTATGTTGCATTTTAAATGTGTTTTGGTTGGCTGCTACCCTGGTCAGGTCTCTCTTGTTAAAGAAATGTTCAATCTTAGTGGGACTTCTTGGTTAAATAAAGGTTCACTAAAATTAAAATAAAATAAATGATAGCAGCCAGTCACCAAATAACAGTGTCCTTTACATGACACAGTTATTTTTATTGGTTTGTAATGACTTGGTTGGGCAGAGCAAAGACTCAAAAACATCAACTGGTCTCTTTATGGAAAAGGGTTTTGAGTGAGTACATAATGCACATTTTTCTGAAGTGAAAGCAGCAGGTTTTAGGCTATAAAACCTGCCATAAAATCTTAATTTATGCTTCTGTGTGTCACTGTGTTGCATTTCTGTTGCTTAATAAGCATTCAAGACAATGCAGTGAGTCCAAGTCAACCACACTAGTCAAAAAGTAGCCCCACTTGTTACACACAAGGAAACAGGAAGCAAAAGAAGAGGGAAAGCATGGCGGAAATGTTGGATAATCTTTTTTAATGATTTGCCACATTCATGATTTAATGAATTCATGACTGAAGTGAAAAATGGATTTAATCTTTCCAAAAAGAAACATGACTGTCCCATTTTACCTGAAAATGAGTCAGGTAGAGGTACGTGATGTGTTTGAAGGTTCAAAGTTTCAAAAATACTTTGCTTGGCAACATATTTCCTTTATAGAAATATAGCAGAGAACCATGAGGAGTTTTAAAAGAAGCACTGAGGGTGGTCTTCAGAGTTTTAGCTGGATTTCTTTGCAATCTACCAAAAAGTGTCCCAAATTACCTGACTTCACCCTAGCTAATTATCAGCCTATTTAAATCAGTAGCTTACACCAGATTTGTTTCTTCATCTATTTAAATCCAGCTTCTGAACTTACAGTTTATGAGTGCTGTAAATACTTCCTGGCAGACAAACTGATATCTTTCCTCAAGGCCAAATGTCTTGTCTGCTGATGTGTTTGTGAGTCAGCATTCGTACCTGAGAGCCAACACTGCCATCAATAAACACGGTTTAAACGTTTACATACAACAACATGATGTCGTAATATATTGATAGCTATGTCAGAACATGCCGGACACTTGACCTGCAGAGGAAGATAGGCTTAAAATAAACAGGAAGCTCTTAGTTGACTAGAAATGAATCTCAGAGTCTAAAAATTAGACAAATAGTTTAAAATTAGTGTGTTTTTCTCTTTATTGTTTTTTCCTTTTTTTTTAGCCTTTCTTGCAAAAATATTGCATACTTTACTAAGAGGAACATTTTTTTGGCTCAGAATGAATTTCCAAAATAAAGCCACAACATGTAATGAGGGATTACAAGTTCACATTGTTAATTTAAGGGGTCATTAGTCAGATTTTAACCAGATAATTAACCAGACCACTCTGCCAACTGAGCATGATTATGATTCTTAAAATGTAATATCAAGTGTGCTGTTGCTTTGTTGTGGTTAAAATAATTACACTCTGTATAAATACATGGTGGTGGCAGTCATTCAGCCACGATTGTCTTGTAAAGATTTTTTTTATTGTTGTGAGCAGGTATTCATAGCTATTTATAAATCATATAGGCTGAAATGTCATTCTTTAACAGTGTTTGTGGTGATAAATTAGACAGGAAAATAATGTCATGATCAATTGGATTTAATGTCCTTCAAGCTGTTAATGACACAACATGATAAAGGTTGATTTGTTGCCCTGGGCCTTGACGACTTTAGAGCTGCACCTTAAAACTATTTTTACCATCAGTTAATTGGCCAATTATTTTCTTGTGTAAGCTGTTTATAAAATGTCCGTACTGAAAATGTCCTTCAGTTTCACAGAGTCAAAGTCTTCAGATGTCTTCTTTTGTCGACCAGCAGTCCAAAATCAGTTTACTTTTTTTTGAAGACTCAGAAAAGCTGAAAGCATGGGCAACTGTGAAGCTTAAATCTGAGATTTTTTGGTTATTTTTTGCTTTAAAAAACAACATATTGATCAATCCACAATTAAAGTAGTTGCAGACTGATTTGCTGTCGTCAGCTAATCAATTTATCATCTCAGTTTTAATTGATTTATCCTCCAGTGACTTTCTCTGTTAACTGTTTGGTTGTTTGCCTGACCAACAGTCCAGAAGCCAAAAATATATTTAATTTCATATAAAACAAGTAGTGAATCCTAACTGTTGCTGGAAAATGACTTGTGTTATATACAGACTGAAAGAGATGCTGAGGAGAAAGTTGGACTATCTCCTAAAAAAAATATTTCATACCTGCCTGTGCCTGTTTGATTTCCAGCCTTCTGTCAGCTGATCTCTGCATCCCTGTTTACTCTTTGCGGTTTCTGATGTATTGATAGAGTCACACGTCTATTGACAGTCTGGGAGGTTTTGCAAAGCTTACAGTAAACAAACCCTCCCTGGAGGTAAATATCCAATCGGATTTCATGTCTCCTAAAATAAAAACAGAGAACAAGAGGACAACAGTGGAGATGATCACAAGTGTCTGAGCTGAAAGTTCAGTTGTCATAACAACTGATCCTCTGCTCTTAAAAGCCTTTGTGTGTTAATTAATGCTGCTCTTGAACTCATCACCATTTCTAGTTGAGAATCTGCCTCCTGCATGTTTTCAACAGGCCTTCATGAGGAAGTAAAAATCTTTTTGAATGTTTGCTTCCTAATTCAGACAGCTTGTTGTTGCACAGTTAAGTTCAGTGGTTTTGTTGTACAACATGTTTGGGTTTTGTCCTGTTTGGAGCAGTTACACGTTTCCTGTGTTGTTTTCCTGTGAAGACACTCCATGTTGGGAAATAAGTGACTTGCGAGGGGTTGTTGCTGCAAATCATTGACCAAGGAGTTTGTTAATGCTGCTTGAGGCAACAAGGGGGAAAAGACGGATCAGATTTAAATCACAAGCTAGTTAAAGTGGCTAATGTGCAAAGCTGGAGAATCACCATTGCACTGGTTCCCAGCCTGGGGGTCCTCAACTTCCTGGGGGTCGCCAAAGCTTCACGGGGGGGTTTGCAAGGCCTTCTTGATTTGATTGATAAGGGGTATGAGAAGCTTTAAAAAGAAATATATATAGTAGGCCTATATCTCAGAATTTATTTATTTCTGTGAACAAAACTGAAATTGAAATTTTAAAAGTTTAGATTATTAGTTAATTTTATGTATATTTTATTAGTCCCCAAGGTGAAGTTCAATTTTCCTGAATAAAGACCTGAATACAAGCTTTTTTCAAGAGCGTTCACTCTCTGCTAAACAGCCTCGTCCTGCACTAGAAAAGTATACAGTTAAAACAACCAAAGAGCTACAGGAACAAAGGCTGAGCGTCGGCAAGAAGAAAACACTGTATTTGTCAAAAAATGAAGGTAGTATATTTGACCGTTTAAATTGTAAATAAATAAATAAATAGAAAAATAAAATAATACATATAATTATGTGAAAATTCTTCACAAATATCAGGAAAGTTCATCTGTCAGGATTCACGGAAAATAGTCTGCTCAGAATTCATGCATATCACTTATTTTACACTAACTTCCTGATGTTCTTGCATCATATATTTGGATTATGCTAGTAAACTGAATTTTTTTGAGCTTGTGTTGTCATGATACTGGAATTTCTAACTTCAGTAACTTGAAAAATATTGATATTCACCACTGTTTTTGATACGATGGTGAAAAATTGACGTTGAGGGCAAACAATTAAGACTTTTCTTTGTTAGATGCAGAGAACAGCAGAATGATTATAGTCAAGATTTACAATAACAGAGCAGGTAGAGCAGGTACTAGTGTATTGATTCTGTGGAAAATAAGTATTGAAACCATTTTAAATATTTAGAATGGATATGTATCGATGAATCGATCGTTTTGACAACACTAGTTTGGGTTTTACACTTTTGTATCTTGGATATTTATGATGGGCATGTGTTGTTATATTCTGACATTTTACTGGCTAAGTGACCATTAGTTTCACCACTATTCTCTCCATGTTCTCACTGAATATTTATAATCATAAGAAATCCTTTCTGCTGCTGTCATGGCTTTGACATGTTTACCTATCAAGGTATTGAGGAATCACAAAATAGTTTCGACAGTCACGTCAATCACACTTTTAAATGAACAATCCCTTCCACTCATGTTTTACACGACTTTGTAATTATTATTCTTTTCCTTTGTTTCTTACTTTCCCCTGGGATAGTCCTGTGTACACAGCAGGTTACCAGTCAACCTCGTTATTTCTTTTCACAGTAAACTTTAGACAAGGGTGAGGTTTGTGCAATAAACCACACAGTCTTTACAATATTTATTTAGATTACTTTAAGAATGGCATCCTTTCAGTCAAGTGACCCATTTCTTTGGTAAATAAATGTTACCCAGCTCGGACAAATCAAAGTAAAATTCCCTCCTCTGACAAGGTGAAGTGATGACCCTCACACCCATTGTCTAGCAGCTATCCTGTCTGGGGTTCAAGGTTTAAAGGTTTAAAGTGTTCCTACAGTTTTTTACGAGGGCATAAAAACTGAAAAGTCATTTTATTTGTGTCACACAGAGTCACAGCGAGCCATTTTCCATGTCGTCACTTAGTCCAGACACACAGTAGTTTCCTGGCATGGCTGAAATCTGACACTTGTGGCTTTGCAAGAGGCCGATGAACAGGTTCCTCTGTTGAGAAGACTTTATATCACTGCCGGAGTCATTTCTCATGCACAAATAAAGGTTTAGAAACAGCTCAGAGGCCTTGACATACATGTCAAAGTCATGTTTCTTTGTGCAGCTGTCCATTGTCATACATGTGTTGCTTACCAAAGATCTGTATCAGATGTTACTCGATCATAGGAGTTTGTTTAGAGGAGAGTCCTTCTTATCTAAGACGTGGAATTTTAGTTTCACTGTTCCCCAGCTCTATGAAAATGCTTTATATTTTCTTGGTCTTTGGGTATAAGTTTGTTAAACCAGCCTTCCAAATGGGTGTGCTTGGTATTTTGTTTACTAGACTAAGACTTGGAGCCAGTTGAAAGGCTACAAGCTTACTGCATCCTGTTTGAGTATTTGCATCCTACTCAGACGTCCTGATGTTACAGTGTGCTCACAGTGTTGACACAGTCTCCATTCACCCCTATTCAAATTACAGTGGAGATAATTTTGCTCTAGCCGCTATGACAAATGATTGTGGTGGTCCTTCCCTGAGGATCAGATTATCAAAGCACGTAAAATTTGCAAGTGTCAGGTGGAAATCTGACATTTAAACAAAGGAACACCTGCACACTTTTTATCATGTCACATATTCAGGCTATTATCGCAATCTTTTTACCACTATTAGTTTTCTAGTAAAAAGTTGGAGGACATTTCTTTGGTATTTTCAAACAGACACCTGCCAAAAGGTGTCAGGTGTATCCTCACCTTACGATCACAAACTAGAAGCAGTCCACTGTGTTTTTCCTGTCCGACAGGATAATGGAATGAAGGCTAATTAGGGCTCGTAGATTTGGCACTCGTTATAGGAATGTTTTCAGATGGGATCTCATCAAACGTGTTTTCAGATCGTCAATTTTAACCATTAAAGTAGCTAAGCGTCTGTGACTCTCCCTTTTTCAAAAGCCATACTTTGAATTCAAATTCTATTCAAATAAGCCTGAGCTGCAGGTGTCAGTGCTGTGCCTCATCTCTGATGCTTTTCTCTTTTTCTCTTTTCTCTCTCAACACATAAAGGAACTAATGTAAAAAAAAAAAGCACTGTCATTCATATGGAAAGCAGGTTGATTTATGAGATAAACAACACCATGTAGATGTCATTGTTTGTTCTTGCTGGCAGTCTCTCTCTCTCTCTGTTCCAGGAAACAAAGATGTGACATTTCTTTCCCGTAATGCCCGTCACCTCTGTTATAGCCATGCTGTTGTAAAGCAGTAGAGAGCAACTAACTCATAAAAATCTCTTGTCTCTATAAGTTTGTCCTCGTTCACTTACACTGTAATTCATTAACTTCAAGAAAAGGACAGACTTTATGTTTCTAACCCTAAAACTCATATCCATCAATGACCCATGCTCAAAGTGATCTCAGGCCATTCTCCCAAAGAGTCTTTGTTTTTTATGCACACCAACTTCCACACAATTCCAGTATTTCAACACATACACACAAAGAGATTTAATCAGCCGTGCATTTCCTTGAGGTGGAACTGCGGGTTAAGTGCCATTACACATAAACTAATGTGTCCTTGATAATCTTTGTGAGCCCAAACACAGTCGCTGATTAATGTTGCATGATAACATTGACCCAGTCTGTGATTAATTTACTTTGTATTAAACACTATGTCATGCTTTTTTCGTTTCCCAGGAGAACCTGCTCAGTTTGACCCCTCATTCAAGGGACCCATGAAGAAAAGGTGAATCTGTCTCATTGACCACTAGCTGTTTTACTCTAACTCACTCCTTAAATCAGTGAAATCCTCAGTCTAGCTGTTTCTGTGTTTGCTGAGTCTCTGTTGACTGATGGAATCACATTTGTCACCCTTAAGGCAAACTTTAATACAAAGCTCAGCCTGCTCACTTTAACCTGTTGCTGTCTCTCTTCTCTTCTCTTCATTAGAGGGTGCACTGATATAATCTGCTGTATCCTGTTTATGGCAGTCATCCTTGGCTACATCGCAGTCGGGATTTTAGGTGAGAGTAACCTGACACCAACACAGTCCCCACTGTCCCCGTGACCGCTGACCCCATAATCAGACGTATCTTCCCACTGTCTTCTCTCTGGTCACCTCTTATCCACTCTTTTTATGCAAGGAAGTGTTTTTTTTGCTGAGAGTTAGATAAAAACATTGATACAACTCTCGTGTGTCTCCATTTAGTATGAGACTACACGTAGCAGCTAGTTAGCTTAGCACCAAAACCGGGAACAGAGTGGAAATGCATTTTCACATTTCATCTTGTTTGTAAAGAGTAACTTCAGTATGTTTTAATCTAGACCAGAGGTCTTCAACGTTTTTCAGGCTAAGGACCACTTAACTCAAAGAAAGACAGAGCAGGGACCCCCTACTACATATATGTGTAAAACTGAGTAGCACTTGGGACTTCTCTTGTTTGCCTGTAGCTGCTAAGTCAGCAGCAGTTGTAGCATTGCTAGGTGTGTTAGCCTCCCCTCTGCGCTTTCAACAGTGGCTTCCAAGGTGGACGGTGTGTCAGAGGCTAGTAGAAAGTTATAAAACAATCCCCTGAGGCTCACAAGAATGTCTGTAACCTCGACATAGTAATACAGCTAATTTGCTAATGTGCCAAAAAAGAGAAAAACATGTGCTGCACAGTGATGTAGCATTAACTAACTCATATGATTGCACAAGGATTCATGGGTAACAGACAACCTATCATTAATGTTGTGTACTGTTAACTAAATAGTTTTAATGAATAGGCTGATTTATCTTTGCTAATAATATATTAGATTTACGTTAATGTGGATTTTCAGGCACATTTTACTTAC
>JAPZEB010000008.1:8291749-8303525 GCA_029783705.1 Chaetodon striatus | reverse complement strand
TGTGGTGGTGGATTATTCTACAGGGACTCTGCCCCCTGCTTGTCTTTTCTTATTTTCTTATTCGTTTCTGTGTGCAGGGCGTTTATGGGCACGTACCCCCACAGCGCTCAGGTGAGGTCGGGGAGTTATAAAAAGGTAGCAACCAGGTGCCAGGCCATCAAGAGCAGGCAATCGAGAGACACAGTGCTGTACAAATGCAAATATAGTGAGGCAAAATGCCAGCTTCGCTTTGACTGGCCAATGTGTTTACAAACAGTAACAATTCTGCAGTACTGCGAAAATCAAAAAACATAAATGTAGACTAGAAGACAAAGTATGTGCAATATATCTGAAGTAAAATAAAAGAGCAGTGCTGTTTTCAGAGGGGGAAGTTTGCAAAAATGTGAAAAATAGTAATGTAAATGTAAAGACAATGTACAGAGATATAGACCCAGAGATGTGGGTTAATGTAACACACATATATAGATGGGAAGACGTACAGGATCATAGTCAATAACATACGTTATCTTGACAGGTGTTATCATCTACATAGAGCATTTTTCTCACATCCTTCCCAAACAAATGCAATAGAAGTACAGTTTCTATGTTAAGTAAATACATGCCCTCATGTAGTCTCAGCGTTTGTCAGTGGCAAATACAAAATGGACATAATGGAGTGTGACTAACTTACCATTATGTTTTACGTCACTGGCTTGTCTTCTTACCTCTGTTTGATTGTGTGTTTCTTTTTTCTTTTAGCTTGGCTATTTGGAGATCCAAGACATGTTCTTTATCCAAGAAACTCAACTGGATGGTTCTGTGGCATCGGACAAAATGAGTAACTCGATCTTTTGCTTGCTTTGTGGTATCGTTTTTACATATAATAAACATGATAAGTATGTATTCGAATGATACAAAAACTCTTTCTTTCTGTCCTCCCTTTCTTAGAGGCCGACCCAACCTGCTCTATATGGACATTCTTAAATGTGTCACATCAATTAACATTATGGCAACTGCTCTTAATGGTTTGCAGTGTCCAACCACACAGGTAAAGATCTGATTGATTGATTGATGAAAAACCACTTACTGTATTTTTTAGTGCTCCACAAATCATCTTTTTTTCACGACTCAATAGGTGTGTGTGGAAAACTGTCCCAATGAGTTCTGGGCTGTGGGAGTACAGGCATATTTTAAAAAGCCGGCAGAGGTGTTCAATCAAAGCCTCTGTGTTCCATCCTTAGACCTGGCAACCACTGACCTGGTGAGTCCCTGTGTGTTTTACTGTACGTTCCCAAATGCAACATTTGTTTTGATTTCTTTTTGGTTAGGAAACATTTTGGTTTATGAAAGATGGTCTGCATTGTAATCAGCCACAGTACAAAAGTAACCTGACACTTTGATCCATTCACGTTTTTTTTTTTAAATTACATGACAATGTTTATTTCAGAGTGTTCGAGACATTGTGGACAAGGAGCTGTGTCCTTTCTTCTCAATGCCCACGATCTCCGGTGAGTGAAACTGCTCCTATACACAACGTTATACTTATATATATAGATATATAGATAGATATACAATTATTTGAATCCATTTTAAGCCGATCTCATTTTCTCTTCTGTTAGTGCTGGGGAGATGTTTGCCCGACATTGGTAAACTGGGGGAGATCCCTTCAGAGTTTTCCAATATTCCAGGCTTACCCACCTCAGTCAATGACACGGTTGGCCTAATCAAGAACGGCACTGGGTAAGACACAGTGGATTCCTGACCTCATCATATGTTGAAAACAAAATGCTTCTTAAAGGTCCAGTGTGTAGGATTTAGTGTGGCATCTTGGCACAAATGGAATATGATAAAATAAGTATGTTTTTATTTGTGTATAATGACTTAAAAATAACAATTGTGGGGTTTTCGTTACCGTATAATGAGACATTTATATCTACAGAGGGAGCAGGTCCTCATCCAAGGAGTTCACCATGTTTCTACAGTAGCCCAGAGGGAACCAAACATTGACTCTAGATAGGGCCATTTGTGTTTTCCCCTAAAATGAAACTGCTGTACTCAGTGTTTTTGCCAGTTTAAATCGCCTGATCTGTTTCTTCTGGAGAGGAGGAGACCTCTGCAGATAATTCAGCTCCCGGTTAAAACCTCCTGGAAAATGAACAGTGAAGAAATCCTAACCAGGAGTTTATGCTTGGCACATGGGAGAAGTTTTAGCTGCTTGCAATCTGCAGTCCTCACCACGAGATGCTACTAAATTCTACACACTGTGACTTAAGTTCCAGTACATGCTCTTTAATCACAGATAACTGCACAAAAGAAACATACACAGCTTTAATAATCTGGTTTCTTTCTCCTCTTCATCACCAGCACAGGGTCGGTGGTTTCGTGAGTTTATGTGTTGACCCTTAGTGTAGCAGCTGGTTGTAGTTCCTGGGTGTTGTCTTAGATGTCATGTAAAATGTTCTCTGGGGACTTGTAGAGTTAGAGTATTAATGTGCATTACTCTTAAAACAAGCAAAAATACTCCACCCTCTCTCTCTATACTGAGTGCCTGGGGTTATGTCTATCCTTTCAGCCTGTCTTTACCACTACATTACTTTTAGTAACTTTAAAGTTAGTAGCTTTAGTACCAACAGCAACATGTGATAGTTTTCCCTTGTTTATTCACCGTATTTTTTCAACATACCCTTTTCTTTTCACTTTCATTGTTTGAAAGTAGGACTGTCATCAACACAGCTTGTTCTGTCTTGTGTCTTCATTAGAGATATTGTGAATAGTTTCAATGCCAGAGAGATTGGTATCCAAATCTTTGAGGATTTTGCGTCGTCATGGCCGTGGATCCTCCTGTGAGTTTCCTTGCAGAACTACACCAAACATACACTGCCACCTATTGGCATGAATACAGACAGATGCTAGTCTTGAGATTAAAGGGATAGGTTAGATTTTTTGAAGTGGGGTTGTTTGAGTTATCCATAGTCAGTGTATTACCTACAGTAGATGTCGGTTGGCATGCTCCCAGTATTGAGATGCAGGCAGCAGTACTGCTACAGAAGCTGAGCGATGTCCTGCTGTGGATGGGGGCAGCAGCAACATGTATTTCAGCTACCAAACATAAATCTTTATCAGTGCAAGTGTACAGAAGAAGAATATTTTCATTACTTCACCTTGCCATGAGTCAGCCTTTTCTGACTGGGAACTGAGCTGAAATGAAACCTATTTATGTTCTCTTCAAAGCCAGACTCTGCTGACAAAAAAAGTGATCATACCTCTGCACACGGGAGCTGCTGGTCTGCCACTGCCTCGATCAGTTAGTTTGCTTGTGTTATTGTGTGACATAGGTGTTGTAAAGGGTTAGTGTGGCCAAAAGTCACACAATGACACAAACTAACTGATCGAGGCAGCGGTGGACCAGCAACTCTGTGTTTACTGAGTTACAAGGTGAGGGTAAGCTAAGTAAAGTAAAGTGAAGCTGTAAAAATATTCTAAATACAGCGTGCAATTAAACTGATAATGATTTGTTTTGGTGGCTTAAATTGGGTTTTCTGCTGCGGCCCTCATCCACAGCAGTACATTGCTTAGCTTACGTGGTGGTACTACAGCCTGCTCCTGCATACTGGGAGCATGCCAATTGCCCTCTGCTGTAGGTAACACACTTACTATGGGTAACTACCTCATACAACCCTACTTAAAGAAATCCAAACTATCCCTTTAATGTGCAGTTGAGAGCTGAACCTCTGGTTGTATCAAATGAGCATGAAATAATTATTTTTGTAGTACTTGAATATGTTATATGTCTCATAATTTATGCTTTGATTTTGTATGAAGCTCTTCAACCTTTGTTAAACTTTCACCTCTGGTTTTATATTTCACGTCATGTTTTATCCTCTCCTTTGTTGTTTTCTATCTTCATAACTGTTTCGTCTCCGCTCTCAGAGGTTTGCTAATAGCCATGATGGTCAGCCTGCTGTTCCTGTTGCTGTTGATATTCACTGCTCCGGTCATGGTGTGGGTGCTCATCATAGGAGTCCTGGGTGCTGGGGCATATGGTAAACACTCACCTGCTGCAGTTTTAAAGAAATATCAATAATTTCCCCTCTGCTTGGAAGATCATTTGGACATGTGCAGTAGGAAGTCTGCAGGTGCACTGTATGTAGACTAGATAAATAATGAATGCTGTTTTTCAGTCTATTTTCACACCACCACAAATTAATTGTGTACCTGTGCTGTTGAAAACACAGGGCAGATACAGATCCATTTCCTCTTGAATGAGAAAGTGTCCCTCTTCCTGTGTTTAGCTTCGTTCTAAACACAAAGTCAACAAGGGTGGTATATTTGTTATGACATGATTTTACATTTCCAGCAGCCTCAGAGTTGTTGGTGTCTATCTTGCAGGTATATGGCATTGCTACTGGGAGTATGATAACTACAAGCAAGACTCTGCCTCCATCACTGACATTGGTTTCACCACCAACTTCAAGGTTTACCTACAAGTCCAAGAGACCTGGCTGGCCTTCTGTGAGTCTGTTAAACTTCACAAAACTTTTCTCACATGGGGATAAATCTTTTATTTCTTCCAATTTTTCTGGTGGCTTTGTGGCATTTTTAAGGAATAGGTGTGTGCTTGTCAAAACTCTAACTAGATCAGGTGGTGAATACAAAAATCGGAACAATGAAAAAGAAAAAGGTCTACTAGAAAATGAAGCTCCCTTGTTTGAATAGACTGTATTGGCGATGTTTTGACACAGCAGTATTAACACAAGGAAATGCCAGTGCAGATAACACAAGTGGCATAAAATGGAAATAACCAATGACATCATAAATGACCTTCACATCCAAAAATAAATGCAATAAAACCATTGCTGGTAAACACACGTCATGTTTACAACACCACTTACTTCATGACATTGTAAAATGTTTCTGATCAAAGATAACCCTGATTTAAAGTCAAACTTAACCCACAAGTGACCATTTGCATATCAATTACTCACCCTGTGTTACCTTGAATTTGTTTTCCTCTCTTAAACTGATAAAGTTAAATTGAAGGAAAAGGGGCTGCGTTTAACAAGAGCAAAACTACATTCACACTTTTCTCTCTTCCCTCTGTCAGTGATAATTATATCTGTGGCAGAGGGGATCATTCTCCTGACCATCATCTTCCTGCGGACCAGAATCCTCATAGCCATCGCCCTCATCCAGGAGTCCAGCAAGTCAGTCATAATGCCACAACTCTGTCCACAGGGTTTACTCACTTTATATTACACTATCAACTCATTAGATGTTCTTAATCTAAAAGTGAATTTATTTAAAGTGTTATCAGGTTCATGTTTAAGTGTTATATTTTTTATCTTTCTGTGATGGGTGCATATGACCTTGGCATGACCATATGTTGTTTGTGTTCATATTCAACAGGGCAATCAGTCACATGATGTCCTCTCTGGTGTACCCTCTGGTCACCTTTGTTCTCCTGGTGGTGTGTGTTGCTTACTGGGGCGCCACTGCTTTGTATCCTTTCATTTTTTTTTTGTATGCATGTATATATGTTTGTATGCAGGCTAGTAATAACCTTCTGTACAATATGAAGGTACAGACTATTGTTAAAACGTTTCTGAGGTCGTGTGTGCTTGTTTTTACTCTGTAATTATTGCTACAGTCCAGATCAGTATCAGTTCTTCTTTAATCTGATAATTGTAGATATTTGGCTACCTCGGGAGGCCCAATCTACAAAGTGGTGGCTCTCAACTCCACTGTGGGTGACTGTGGGACTATCAATGGCACTGTGGACTGTGACCCTCAGGTAAATGGGCAGAACGGGAATTCAGTGTGAATAAAATTCGTGACCTGAAGTGAAACCACACATTGTTCTCTCTGGTTGAATTAGCAGAAGTAAAAATAATTTGGCTGTCAAATCACCGTGACACAATTTTTAGTAGCATCAAAATATTTCTCATGAAAAACTGACTCACCAGCCATGTAGAAAAGGTAAATATAACATAAATAGGATAAAAAGACATACTGTTGATGCTAAGACATACTCTTCACACCCTCTCACACACTGCCCATTTTCCCTTTCTTGTTCTGCATCATCAACTCATTCATTCTGTCGTCCTCTCAGAACTTCACCTCATCAGATTACCCAGGCTGCCCCTCAGCCAGCTGCATCTTCATCAAATACAACGACGAGGGCTTCTTCCAGAGGAACCTCTTCAACCTGCAGATCTACAACGTTGTGGCTTTTCTCTGGTGTGTCAACTTCGTCATCGCCTTGGGGCAGTGTACGCTGGCGGGGGCCTTTGCCTCTTACTACTGGGCCTACAACAAACCAAATGATATCCCCATGTTTCCCCTGTCTGCTAGCTTCATACGCACACTCAGGTAGGTTAATGAGCTGCTGTCACATCGGTTAAATTCCTGCAACCATAAATGTGTCCGTAAAAGTGTCTGCAGTCATAAAGGTGCTGTTTCTGGATTCTGTTCAGTCATTCTTGTGACCTGATTTAATTAGATCCCACAGAGGGTTAAGCAGAAGGGGAACTAGAAGTTTAGAGTAAATCACAGGACAGAGTGACCAACTGCAGTTCCCTGTCTGGTTTCTAGAGGGTGCTTTGCACCTATACATAACCGTTAGGGGAAGCAGACGTCAGTCAGGCATTCGGATGTTATCATTTATTTATATTTCAGGTACCATGTGGGCTCCTTGGCATTTGGTGCTTTGATCCTGACCCTGGTGCAGATAGTGAGGATCATTCTGGAGTACATTGACCACAAAACAAGAGGTAAGGCTGACATGCCGGCATCTCACATCCACTGTCTGTATTCAAGAATACTGAACATGTTTTATCTGCTTAGTTAATTTTTGTAACTTGTGCTTAAGTGTAAATAAGTCTTGAAAGTCTGTTTTAATCAGTGCAACAAATCAATATCAAAAATACACATTTTACCTCTTACCTGTAGTGCTGTTTATTAATCTAGATTGTTTTGGTGTGAGCTGCTGAGTCTCAGAGTTATCAGCCGTAGAAATGTCTGCCTTCTCTCCAGTATAATGGAACTAGATGTCACTCAGCTTGTGGTGCTCAATGTGCCCAAAACATGTAGGAACTATCTACACCTGCTAACCATATCACTGTGGAGAGGGAAGCACGCATGTACTGCTAGCCCACCTAGCATGCTTTCTTCTGCGTGTTCATACAGTTGGCAGGTGTAGTTCAGTAGAAAGAAAATAGTTCTCACATGAAGCCTGCTCACGACAAGGTCTGTGGATTATCTTGAGTAACCGGGTCTTGATTTCTGGAAAGAGACATTGCTGTTGAGTTTTTCAAATGTATATTTTAGTGCTTTGAGCACAAGCTGAGCGCCATCGAGGGCAGACATCTCAGCCGATATCTCCAACACTCGGCAACTCACACCAAAGCAAGATAGACAAAACTGAAGGCCGGAACGTTACTTTGTGGGCCTCCTCCGTAAATTAAACCTTACAAACCCATCTGATTAGCTGAAAAATACATTGTCACAAAGCAGAGCTGTTTGTCTTAGTTCAGAGAGTTCACATTTTTGTTTTTTACAGGACAGATGTGTTTGTCTGCAGAGATTGAATCCAGCCACAACTTTTTCTCCTGTGTCTCTTAACTTAACTTCAGGTTCTATGATCCAGATGTTTCAGTGGATAATTTAATCATAAAGATGCTCATGAAGTTCTTGCTGTCCAGTAAACGATGAGGTACTTATTTACGTTTTGGCTTTTTGTCTCCAGCGGCGCAGAATGCGTGTGCACGTTTCATATTGTGCTGCATGAAGTGCTGCCTTTGGTGTCTGGAGAAGTTCATCAAGTTCCTCAACAGGAACGCTTACATCATGGTGAGCACAACATGTTATTGTACATTTTATTGGTCCTTCCTATTACAGTTGTTACTATTACCGTTGTAGTAATAACTAATATTTGTGTACTGTAGTTCTCATCTGAACCTATGTAAAATACAATCAAAAGGGTAAAAACATACTTTGCGATACATAAAATAAGTTTTTTGTTTTTTGTATTATGTATATCATTTCATTTTCCTAAAACAAGTTAATTTTCTTTCCTCGACAGATTGCCATTTATGGGAAAAACTTCTGCGTCTCAGCCAAAAATGCTTTCATGCTGCTCATGAGAAATGTAGTGAGGTTTGTGCTGAAGCTTTGTTTCCTACTAAAGAGTCTGTTTTAAATTCTGGCTGACTGCATGCTATCTGACCTGTTCATAACATGAATATATTTGCATGTGTTAAAGCAACTCAGTGAATAGTGTTGTGTTTCTCTGACTCTGACTGTGTGTCCCTCAGGGTCGTGGTGCTTGATAAGGTGACAGACCTGCTGTTGTTCTTTGGAAAACTCCTGGTGGTCGCAGGAGTAGGTGAGGCTGACACAGTGAATTAGAAAAATGTGTCCAAAAAGTGTTTCAGAACTGGATAACTGTACAATATCTATCAATATATGTGCTGGGTTTAAAGGAATACTTCACCCCCCAAATGACCTTATGTATATAATAACTCACCCTTTGTAACACAGCAAAACTACCAAAACATATGTTTACAAATGCTCACTCAACTCGTGCTATGTAATCCAAGTCTCATATATCCAGTCGAATGCTCAGTACTTGTCGTATATTTAGTATATTTAGTATATTTAGTCTTCTGATATATTTAGTATCTCTAAACACACATCAACTGATTTGTTTTGGCTACCTAACTGTGAACACTTTGACATATTGTCACCCTTGGTCTGGTAAACTTGTTAGCGAACTGTTGCTTATTTACACATCCAAAAGATACGTAGAAATATTAGCATTCATGTGAAGTCATTTTTCGAAATAAAGATGTGTTTTTATACAATAAGTATTTACATGATTGCATAAGGAAAGACTAGAGACACTGAAATCTCAATCTCTGTCCAGGCGTATTGTCCTTCTTCTTCTTCTCTGGACGAATATTGCTACCAGGCAACACTTTCCGCTCTGAAAACCTCAACTACTACTGGATGCCAATTATTGTAAGTCCCCTCTGTTTTTAATAGTAGTCATTAAGATACATCAGACTAACTTAAGTTTATTGTTATCTGTTTTATTTTGTTGTTGTTTTTGTAGACGGTGGTGTTTGGTAGCTACCTCATAGCTCATGGATTCTTCAGTGTGTACAACATGTGTGTCGATACGCTCTTCCTCTGCTTCTGTGAGTACACGTTTACAGCTTACTGAGTGTTTGTAAAGACCTGCACCATTCATATTTGAACATGTTTTATTGACACAGGAATACAGAGTAAAATAAGATTGTAGACATTGTAGACCCATAACTACACCTATGAGCCATAAGCACCTGTTTGCATGTTACTGCCAACATGAGAAATCGTTATTTCTGTGGGGAAAGATTTAGTGTTTACTTGACAGTAGTTTAACTCGACAATTTAAATTTAAGAAGCTGAAAACTTAACTTGGGTAATTTTTAATTGAATAATACAACGATACACACTCTCCCTCTTACAGTGGAGGACCTGGAGCGCAATGATGGATCTCTACAGAAGCCATACTATATGTCCAAAAACCTCATGAAGATCCTCAACAAATCCAACAAAAAACCAAAAAAGGCTAAAGGGAAAGACTGAATATCCTGAGCTCATGAAACTGCTCAAACATGGTGTCACAGATTTTCAGGTTATCTTTATTTGCATCTTTTTAACTTTCAACACTCCATCTTTTTCTGGAAAAAAAAGTTTACCAAAGCTGATTTGCTGATTTTGCACTTCTAAATGCATTTTTAAAAATTGTTTATGTATATATGTAGTATTAATGACTGTACAAGTGCGTCAATAATGTGACATTTTTATCCGACATGACATATTTCTTAAGTGGAACAAAAAAATTGAGACAAAACTACAAAAAAAGGTTCTTACACGATATATATTTTAATATATTTGTAAAAATTTATAAACACAAAACATCTTTATGACCAAATGTATGTTGAAAATACTGTAATAAAGTTGTAAATATGATTGTACATGACCAAGTGGTCAACTCCTATGTTTGGTTGCCATCAACCTTCACTGTGCAAAGCAAAGTTTGAGTCCGTAGTTGAAGTTCAACTAAATTATTCTGAGAATATGTAGCGAGTACTCTGTAGATAAAAAGTTGAATTGTTGAATACCACCTATAAGCAGTTAAAATGTTACAAATACTCTAGGAACAAACTGTAGGTGGATCAAAATGAAGTGTTACCAAATGTTTTTGTACCTGTGGGAGGTGGAGAAGTTCATGTAACGATAAAAGGTAAACGTGATGTGACGTCAAACAGATTGAATGAAAAAACAATAACGTTCTGTTTGTCGTCTCTGGAGGCTTTAGACACGCTTATATTGGCACACAGGGCTGTTAGCAGAACTCTTCAAACAGCACAGAGCTGTAATACTAGTTCTTAAAACCTCTATTTGTATTGCTCAATGTGCCTCCAACAGTTTACCTTGATTAACCAACTCCGGATATTCACAGAACTGCAGTGGATGGAAAAGCACTTAAATTCCCATTTACATTTGATGAAAATTCAGTAAAATTTTGTGCTACATTTGAATGGAAACCCGACAGCGGATGACACTGAGAGCACCAAAGGGAATGCTCTGAGGATATGGGTACATTTTGTGTTTTCGCGACTGAGAACACAACAATAAAATTAAGCTCAAAAAGAAAAACATTCTGTGGGTCCACAAAGTCGGTTCTCATTTATTGTCTGTGGAGCAGCTCCAGACTTTATACTTGATGCCATGACAAGTTTGAGACTGATTAAGCTTTCCTAGATCACGAAAAAAACATTGGAATTCTTAATTTAGGTGGCTTAACGTTTCTTTGTTCTCTTGATTTAACTAAAATATTTGAATGAATGATAATGGACCCAAATATTTGGATAAAATCAAAATGTATATAATGACAACACAAACCAAGTTGATGTTTTAATGAAGTTTTTAATCTCCTACATCATTTGGTTTTGCACAACGTCTCCAGTTTTAGTCTGTCAAATCGTGACTTCCATCACTTGTTTTAGTGTCACATAAGCCTTATAATACAAAGTGTAGCTTGAACAGACAAGTATGCAAGAAATGACGAGCCCCAGCAGCCATCGTGTTAGCCATCCCACGGAGCCCTGCATCTTCATCTCTGACCCTGGTGTGAGTGTTTACGTGCCTACCACCTGATCCATTACATCCAGTTAAACTAAACTCCAGTAACATTATAAATTAAAGTATTTTTACAGGTGTTGGGGAGAACTACTGTGAATGAGGAAAAATGTGAGGACTTCTGTGGCTCCAGAGAGAGCTGCACCCAAAATAAGTAAGAGAAGCACTTTTTGCTTAAGTTGTCAGTTATTAAGACAAATGTATGTTACTTTAGTTTTGCTCCACTGCTTCAAACAGTTTAAGCAGTAAAAAAGATCTTTGACGTGCACGGTGTCAGTAATAGGAGAGCAAATATCCTCATTGGTCAAATCACATTAGCAGGGAAGGACTCATAACAACTGAGAGGAGACACCCCAGGTGAACAGGGTGCATTTTTTTAATAAATAAATGTCACCATGAAACTTCCCAAGTTGATAACATACGTTAAGAAAAAATTTCTTATATGTTTAAATGAGGCATTATGTACTTGAATATGCACTGATTCGCATACATTTCCAGAACAGAGATCTGAATAATGGATGAAGCTGATTCAAAATTCTGTTGTACAAATTTTGCTGACATATTAAGAGTCAAAGGAGGATTTCTGGACATCTCTTTCATCTCTCCATAA
>JAPZEB010000008.1:8281122-8291649 GCA_029783705.1 Chaetodon striatus | reverse complement strand
TTAAAGGTTTTACAGAGGGGATTTTGGGTATCTGTGTTATCACTCCATTAATTAAGAAAATACTGTCAACAGCAATACAAAAAGTTTATTTTTTTCATGTTTGTGTATTTTGGACATTTTCTTCCCACTGCCCTGAAAGAAGACA
This sequence comes from Chaetodon striatus, assembly GCA_029783705.1. Taxonomy (NCBI): domain Eukaryota; kingdom Metazoa; phylum Chordata; class Actinopteri; order Chaetodontiformes; family Chaetodontidae; genus Chaetodon; species Chaetodon striatus. The sequence goes on along the minus strand of JAPZEB010000008.1, from coordinate 8,291,504 downwards.
TGTTATGGAAGCAAAAATAGCCCAAATTCTGAAGACCGACAGCGCATGAAAACTGTTTTCACCTGGGGTGTCTCACCTTAACTTACAGGAGAGGTTGGCAGAAGAGTTATTAACTTTGGCTGCGAGCCTTTTCTCGAGTAAAAAGGAGGGAATTAATGAAAAACTAGGAATCGCTTCTCACTTTACAAAAACATCTCGAGGCCCACTCGCTCGTCTCATCCTCCGTCGCCCCCTGTGGCTGCTCATCCACTCAGAAAACACGTAAAAACAGCATTTACAATATTCATATGTACAAATATATATTGTTGACACACTCACTCAGACACACAGACACATACAGTCAGGAAAAAACAAATCAACTGCGACAGAAAGTTCATTGAACTGCTGCACGTCATTCCTGTAAATTCTAATACGCTGACCTTATTTCTCCTATTTCTTTATCAGCCAGAACTTTTCTCTGTTGACAGTTTGCCCTGTAATTAACAAACTGTGTGTCACATCGCTTTTTTTCTCTCCTAAGTTGCTCGTATTGATGCAAAAATCTCCCAAACCGGCCTTTTAACGGCACACCCATTCATGTTTGTACAGCTTTGTGAGGAAAGACACAACAAGTGGTTAAACACCAGCGAACACACCAATCTGTAGGACAGCCCCATCTACAAATGACTTCACAGTGCAATGGCAGGTTTTGTTAAGACAAATGTATATAAGAAATGCTTCCACCTGTGCTGTTTCTATCTGTCCACCTGTTTTTTTAAGGAGTACTTGTTCAATTTATGAGGAAACTGTAAACAGGAACATAACTCAGTTACATTTTTTACCCCCCCGACAACGCACACGACTGATCCGCTACTCTTTGGCCTTTTAGAGGAAGAGTTGCTATGGCAACAACTACATAATCTCATACCCCGTCTTCCCTGTTTTAGCCCCAGTTAAACTTTCCACAATGTGCCTCCTCCTGTCGCTATTTAAGGAGTAGACCTTCAAGAGGAATGTGAAAAACCAAAACAGAATTAGTCACTGCCCTGAATTATCCTCCACCCACCTGTTTTCTGCACAAAAAAATCCTTTACATAGCTTACCCTGATCACTTAATACTGTCTCTGAACCCCACGTTAGTTTCTGTGTGTATATATCTACAGGTGCATGTAGAGAGGGAGGGCCAATGTGACTGCTTTTGGGGTTCACACACTCACTTATTTCCAGTGAGTGCTTCTTGCATAAACAAAATCAGCAAAGCAGGTGGGTGGGGCTGAGATTCCTGAAGTGAATCTGCCTTGGCCAGGAGGAGAAAACCAAATATAGTACGTATAATACATCCTGTATTTCTTGTTTTGGAATCAAACACAATCCTCCGCTCTCTCCCAAGTTAGTACCTGCTGGGAAATGTAAAATGAGTGTGTGTCTGTGGCTTGAGTTTAGTGTGTGAGTTTTTTTTTTTGTTTTGTTTTCTTTTGAGCTCCTCCCTCCCATTCATCCATCCTCTTGTTGATCCATCCACCCGTCCCGTCTGCTCTCCATCACACGCTCAGCAGCCAGAAGAAGAAGAAGATAGCCACGAAGAGGAAGAGGGAGTCTTGCCAGTTGTTATTGCCGTTGTTGAGGTTACCATTGCCCTGGTGATCACCTGCATACTGGTCTGACAGGGGTGGATGGGAAAGGTTATTATGCCAGGGTCTCATGGGAAAGTGTGTCTGCATCTAATTATGACACCTGAAGGCAACAGATATGTTTATATGCAGCTTTTCACCTACTAATATTCAAAATACCTGTAGTGCTGTTTATCAATCTAGATTGTTCTGGTGTGAGTTGCCGAGTGTTGTAGATACCGGCCGTAGACATGTCTGCCTTCTCTCAAATATAATGGAACTAGATGGCACTCGGCTTGTGGTGCTCAAAGTGAAAAAATACAATTGAACTTAACAGCAATGTCTCTTTCTAGAAATCAAGATAATCCACAGACCTTGTTGTGAGCAGTTTGACATGGGAGCCATTTTCTTTCTATCAAACTACACCCGCCAATATTTTCCCTAAAAATGAGAAATTTTCTGTCCCAGTAGCAGAAGCACACTATCCTGGGAATCTTGGGAAACTGAGTTGTTTTAAAGGTAACCTCAACCAGGACACAGTGGTCTTTTTTTATTTTTTATTTTAGTTTTTTATTGAAGGGTAAAGGGATAATTGCAAATCATATAAAATTACAATTGAAACAGTATTTTTCTTCCATTTTTCTTTTCTGAACAAACATCCCACCCATCCCCACACACAATGACACTGATTCCATGTAATAAAAATAATAAAGTACAGTAGAAACAGGAGGATAAGTAAATAAAAAAAAGGGAAGGAGAAAATAGGAGAATGTCTTTTAAACAACAGTGCATAAGAGTAAATAGCAATAATGTACAATTACATAATATTTCTCAGTCCCTCCAGGATCTCGCAGCAAAAAAAACCTTGAATTTGCAGCCAATTGTGTCAAAAATTGTGATAAAAATTGTGACATTTTTATGTGATTTCTTGTGGGGAAATTGCAGCTAATGATAAAAATTGCGTGATATATTTTTTAAACTACTGCCTCCTAAGAATAAGTCATGTAATCACTTGCTATAATAATCATACTGAACATTACAAAAACAGCTGCAAATGGTTTAGTTCTCGTCTTTAGTTGTATTTAATCACTTTCAAAACATGGACTCCAATGATGTTGCAACAATATCCTGAGTGAATATTGTAGCTCTCAAACCAGACAATGTGACTGTGAAACAACATGTAAGCTACATCCTCTAGGTCTGTTGAAAGAAAATAGTTCCTACATAAAACTGCTCACAACAAGGTCTGTGGATTATCTTAGTACACGGGTAATAATTTCTAGAAAGAGACATTGCTGTTAAGTTTTTCAAATGTAGGGGTTTTTTGGTATTTTGAGCACCTCAAGCTGAGTGCAAATGTTTCTCTTTTGTTGCTGCAGAGGACACACCTAGGTTTTCATGTAGTTTTTATATATTAAAATGCAGGCTAGAAATGCAGCAACCACCTGTTTAGCTTTGAGCTGTGCTTTAATTAGACACCTGAATGATTTCTATCTGCAAACAAAGACGTTTCCTCATGTAACTTCCAACCAGTTAGAAAACAATGTCTGTCTTTCTTCCGTGTGTTTACCTGCTCTGTGAAAGGGGTCATTGGCGTTGAAGACTGTGGTGAAAAAGCCGAAGGGGAAAGCACCGATGCCAAAAGACATGTGAAAGCCAGTGTCCCCGAAGCCCTGAAACATCTGACGCAAAAAAAAACAACAAAGTTCCAAACAGATTAGATAAACAAAAAAAGAGAATATTGTAATTATGAGTGATGAGAGATGTGTTCACTTTTGGACCAAGGTCTACTGACTCACCCCGCCTCGACTCTCTGGCTCTGTTCTCTGTCCCTGAGGCCGAGGTGGAGTTTTCAACCTGAACAACCACAGAAACATCAAATCATGAGACAACCAAAAGGCCATCACACAGGAACCCACACACACAGATGCAAGCGCTGAGTGTACCTGGGGTCCTCTTGGCTGGAGCTTCCTCTGCCGTACAGCGGGATGACTTTCTCCCTGCTGATGCCCGCTTTACACACAGGACACTGCTGCCTGCTGGGCTGCGTCTCCAACCACTGAGAGGAGCAGCAGAGGACCAAAGATGTCAAAACATTTAAAACACATATCAGATAAGCCCCTCTGTCTGTTGTCTAAATCCTGGCTCCAGTGCCAAATAACAGCTCTTGTTTTCTAGGAAAGGCAGCAGTCTAATGTGAGATTTAATCCAGTGACCTGAGGCACAGTCACAACAAAACTTTAAGAGATTAAAAAATAATTTTCCACAAATGGCTGCAGTAATTTTTAATCTCTACTCGAATCCACGTCATGTTTATGCAGCTGCGTGGAGAGCGATGTACAGCTTTACATGGTTAAGTGGAGAGAGGCAGAGTGAAAGCTGCAGTAAAGCAGCAGACAGAGGCATTAAGTGCTTTAGCATGTTTAAGCTGCACTAAGTCAACTGACAGGTGTAGTTTCCACCCTGAGGTTACATCACAACCTTCTGCATGCTGCTAAGTGCTGCCGCTAAAAGGCCCGACTCCGCAACCGCTCACTCACACAGGTGTTTTCACTCATGGTGTCCGATTGGAGACCTCATCTGAGGACGATGCATGAATCATTAGGCATGTTCGAGATAAACCGCGTAGGCCTGGCTTATCTCCAATTCGTTCTTCTTCATTGAATCTATTAATATAGCTCAGACAATATTAGCAGGCCCCTCAGCTTCCAGGAGCCATGATGTCTTCAAAGAGGTCTTTTTTGGGGCTGCAATTAACAATTACTGTCTTAGATTAATCTGCCGATATTTTCTACATTTGTTAATTGTTCTGTCAGAATAGTTAAAAATGAGAATTACAATTTCAAGAGTCAAAAGTGATGCAAAAAAAACCCCACAGTCTAAACCTCAGATTTTCAGTCAAGGGCAAAAAAATCCTTGCATTTAAAAAAAGATCATTCCCATGATCCCACAGTCACATGGTCCCAGCTCTATATAGCACATGATGGGAAGCTGAAATTGATTTGAATTCGCTTACCATGACATGGGTTCATACAGGGACTCCATGACCCTGAGATTCAAGGAACTGCACAGGCACAGCCTTTAGTCTACAAAATATTTACTTTATCTGTATAGAGAACAACTCCCAAACATATTTCAGCCCTAAATTTTAGATGATAAGAATGAATCAACTAATTAAATAATAAATTAAAATAGAGAAATAAGATCCTCTTTCCCTCTTATTTTCTTCTTTTTTATTTACTTATTTTCTTCCTGAATTAATTTATATATTTTTTTAAGTAATTAACTTTTAAAAAATATTTTATTTTAGTTTATTTATTTATATATACACACATATATTTTTTTTCCCATTTCATCATTTATTTATTTTCAACCCACACTGTTGGGTGGGTGGACTATATGTGTGTTAAACATTCGGCAGTTGTACCAACATCTTGTTCTCGTGTCTTTTTCTTTTATCTGTGGATGTATATGCACACATACTGGATGTGTGTATGTGTAGGTCTTTGTTTACTGTTGTTAAAATCAATAAAGACAGAAAAGGAAAAAAATTAAAAGGTGGAAAAATAATGATTAAACATTTTAGGGTTAGGAAATCAATAGTAGTTGACTAGTGCCATTTCAAAAAAGTTTAGGATTAGGTAAGAAGCTCCATCAATGAACTACTGCCCTCTCCAAAGGTCAGGGTTAACTAAATGATATTCATAAAATATTTAAACATGAGATGGGTCGACTCAAACACAATAGGAGGGTTAATGTTAAAGAATACTGAACTGGGGAACATGTGACCCTGGGGACAAAAATGTGCTACCAAAAATAGGTACGGATTAATTTTCGTGTCTGTGAATGTCGAGCTAAATGATGTAAATCACTTGTGAAAATTGTTGCTGCTCTATGTTCATTATCATTTCATTAGATCCATTTATTACCACAAAGAGTTAGCTGTCCTGACAAATCTAAACCTTTAAATCTGCTCAGCAGTGAGTACTGAAAACACCTGTGTGGCTGTTTAACGATTATGAAACAAAGGATGAAATGACAGAGGAGATACTCACTTGATGGAGACAGGGCCAGCTGCGGAGACACACACAGAAACACAAGATTAATTTGCATTCTCACAATAGCTCCTTTCTCTTTAAATGTCAGCCGCCTGCTTCAAAAACAGCACCAACATTCCTGGAGACAATCATGTGAATATTTATCAAATCAATCTCAATAGCTTGATTAAATGCAAAGTCTGTTTTTGCTGTGGCACTTTGTCACCTGTGAGTCTCCCACCTACGGAAACCCACCTGGCCAGAACAACCTGTTCCTAACGAGGTGGCTGATTAAACTTGTCCCTGCTCCCCACCGTCAGTATTAATTGGCTCCATCTGTTGTCAGCAGATAACGACAACAGCGAGTTTCGCTCGTGCGGCTGCTGGCCAGGCTGACCTGCTGCTGCATTGTGGAAGTGCAGGGTGGAGGTTTGAGGAAACGCTAAATCGGTTGGAGGCCTATGATGACACAGTGGTGAATATTTCTACCTGTCTCACACCTTATGGCTCTGGTGACCCCTTTCACATCACCATCTTATACCTTAAATACAAATATCCATCATAGATGCTTTAAGCAAACTGCATACAAAGAAACATGTGACACATTTTGCCTTTTTTTTTTAAATTACTGCAATTTGGACATTGCACTTAGCTATATTGTGATTTTAGTAATATTTCGCTCATTCAATGTGACGTAATTTCCTCTGCACGGAGGACTGTGGGTCAGAACACCGAGAAAAACATGCTGGCATGCATACTGAAAGACTCCGCCCATCACTGTTCCAGTCCAGCACTGAAGTCTTGGTCCAAACATTTGTCACATCTCGTATTGACTATTGTAACGCAGTGCTCTCTGGTCTACACCTCCTCCTGCTCCTTGCGCTCTTCCTCTGCCGGTCTCCTGACCAATCCCACCCTCACACCTCTGCACCATGGCTGCCAGGGCTTTCAGCTGTGCTGCCCCCAGGCTCTGGACCTCCGTAACTCCACACATTTGACAGTCCAACAGCACAACATCCTTCAAATCTCTCTCTGTTTTGATTCCTTGTGAGATAGCGCAGATCATGCAGGGGAACAGGCAGGACTTGTTTTCGACACTTTCAGTTCTTATTGACCACAAAACATTCAAAACCTCCCCGCCTCAGGTGGGCCTAACACCTCAACATGAGCACGAACTAACGTACAAACAAACCACGGAGCAAAACACGACCTCATGCCAACCTGCGGGCTTTTCCACACATGCACAGTGTTAGTGTAACACTGGGTATCAGATCACTGCTGTGACTGGCATTCCTGTGGATACAAACAGCTGAACAAAGCGTAAGGCCTAAGTTAACATAACAACCCATTCAACTGTGATTTAACATGTGGCCACACGTATAGCCGAGCTCTTGTGACCTGAAAATAACAGCTTAATTTCCAATAAGAGGCTCAAAAAGCATTCAGTGAAGCCAGACTGCAGAGTGTAATGCACTGCACAGACTCCATTACGTGACCCCAGCGGAGCCATTAAACAGACACAGAGTTTCATTTTCATAACGTTGAATTTAAGTCAGAACAAAAGCTAAGACTGGATTGTCAAGTTACCCCCCGTTTGATCTTAATCATATGTTTACACACAGAGACTGTAGTAGTGTTTCAGTAAACACAATGCTTGGTGTTTTAGGCAATACAGCTTTATCTGAAATGTGAGCAGCACTGAAAGAGTCTGCCTGCATGTAGCTACTGTCCTAAAGTTTGGGCTACGACTAAAAGTTCCTCTACCCATGATGATGTGTCCCTCACAGTATAGCATAATATATTTACTGCCTGGGTTAAACCACCTTCTTGAAAAGGTCAGCAATGGAATATTTGCACATATTCAAAAACCTACTAATTTCCAAATCTTTCATAATGTTTAAAAGTAGGCTCCTTTCCTTTGACCAGAAATGTGGGCTTCTGTTTGGGGCATACATCTCTAACCCACAGCTGTACAGACTGTTGGCTAGTTGGTTTGTTTACAACACAACCATGACAACGCACAAAGCCCACCATAAAGACACAAAAGGCCATGTGTCGCAAACTGCGGTAAAAACCTCAACAGACATGCTTACTCTGAATGCACCGCATACATGTATAAGAAGAATACCAGCATATTCCACATGTTGGATGAGGAATAAGGCCTAATATGCAATATCTATGTGGAATATGCTGTTTGCATGAAGTGTATCAAATTCAGAATACTGTCATTTTTGGAAAAATACTGTAATATAATAGACTGTATGGGTTGTAGTTGCCGCAGTAATAGGCCAATCAGAAGACACATAAAATCGAAGAACCTCCTTTTCTTTCTCTCTGACCTGTGTCTGAGTGCACTGGTGAAGAACGCAGCAGAGCAAAGAGAGGAGGAGGAGGAGAAACACAGCCGAGCAACAGGCAAACACAGTAAAGGCTCTCACACTGAGCTAAAATGAAACGAGTGCACATAAACTAGGTAAATAACATAAATAAAATATCTAGTTGCTGTCAGGGGGACAGGAGATACTGTTGGTAGAGGAACGATGTGATAGTCACTGAGATTGTTAACACGTAAATGCAGTATGACATGAAGGCAAAGGGAACTGGGAGCGAGTGAATGGTCTTCATTTAAAAATCAGATTCATAGACGTATGAAACGAGATCGTGACTTTTTTTCCTGATTAATCGTGCAGCCCTGCTCCCTCACTAACCTCAAAATACTGATGTGATGTTAATGTCTCTTTAACACAAATCATTCCTCTAGAATCTCTTGCACGGTTTGCTAATAAGGCTGCTCTCTCAATTTACATTTCATACTTTACATTTCAAATTAAAATGTGACACAGTCGGCTCATGAAGAGCTTGTTCCTCTGTCACACAGCAACATAATGGAGGGTTTAATGCAGGTTGAGAGCTGGTAAATATCAGGAGTTTCTGATGCCAAAAAAAGTGCTACTGGCTCAATTCAACAATTTAGTTGTGCTAAGTCTATTTATCTTTGAGCATTTTGGCAGCAAATGCAGTTGTGCTGCTGCAGCTCAACAAATGGAGAAAAGCCACATAAGTTGTTTCAAAGATTAACTGTGCCAAAGTTAAATCAAAACTAAACAGAGGCAGGACTCGGAGTTTAACTCACACTGAGGCCAGCTGAACGACAAAATGTGAAAGAAATAAGACAATTAATATGTAATGAAGCTGCAATTTTGATTTGAAGTTGCAGCAGGTGATCTGACGTCAACGCTTTTCTTCCTTGCTGATAGTTTCATCACACTTTCATCACGTTACTCACAAGATGAGAGAGACGAGGGGGGACGCAGGTAACATAGCAACTAAGTTACATCAGCTCTCATGACACAGGAGCTCCGATGAAACTGCATGTGTAACTGTGAGGGGAATTTCTCTGATCAAATACTAAATAAATCAACAGGTGATAGAAAATATAAAAAATTCCTGCAATATTCTCTGATAAAAAAGATTTTTCCAGGCCTCAGGCTGTGGTCTCGTGTACATACTGGCTGGAGGCACTAGAACATTTAAGTGTATTTAAATTTAAACAAAACCCGTTAAAGGGGAGCAATTCTTGTCTTTTGTGCTGGCATAACCCTCTGTATGTTTGGTACAGAATGTCCCTTGTATTTCTTTTAAAAAAGACGACTGTCTCCCTGTAGATTAGACAGAAAGTCACATAAACTCAACATAATCATCCACGAGGGATGTGCGTCATTAGTAGACTAGCCAATTAAACATTGCTGCCCTCACACCAGATATACCTGACAGTTCAACTTATTCATCTAATTTCATCCACCCAATGAAAATGCCATTGTAATAATCAGGCAGATTTCCTTAAGATTTATTTTTCTAAAGAATACTTTGCAATTTTAGACAAAATAAGTAGTTAATTTGCAAGCTGTAGGCTTTTGACCCCAGGCTGGCAGTTTAAAACCCTTGTTTGCCACAGAGGGTCTCTCCACTAAGCACAAACCTTAACTCTGAAAAGGAGATAGTCACAAAAAGACCACTGTTAACAAACTTGCAGCAGGAACATCCTTAATCTCCTCCTGTATCTGTCTCCACAACACGTGTGCGCACCTATGCAGAGCGTTATCACTCCAAACTACAAAAACATACACTACAAACAGGTTAAGTGACGTTACGTTACACGCTCCCCTGACTTTTACTACTGATTCTAATGCCCTTAGGTTTGACCCCAATCCCAATGTCTTGGCTCTAATCTCACATTAGCCTCGACCTGCGAGAATGCACGGCCATCAGTCAACAACACTCGTGAATGAGCCTTGAAACACGTCACTGTGTAAATGGGTAAAAAGTGGTGTGAAGGTTGAGTCTTGCGCAAGTCTTGAACGAAAGCAAGATAGGAGAAGGGACAAGAATCCCAGTTAAAGTGCAACCACGGGTACAGTTACCTTCATTATTCATCAGTCTGTTACACTAATGATACACACTGAGTGGGATCTAACAGCTGTAAAAAAACATGTCAGTACTCTCAGGTAGACAAACTGTTCATGAATGACCTCAAACACACCGCATTTTTAGCATTTCCTCACTCCATTTCTCATTACTTAGGGACTGTTCTTTACTTATCAGAGTAGGAGAGTGGCCGGGGTGTGACTTTGTCTATTTTTTGTTGTTGTTGTTTGTGTTTTAATATCATGACCCTCCATTCACTATTAAATAAATAAACTAACAGTTACACAATAACAACAAATACACACACACACACACACACACACACACACAC
>JAPZEB010000008.1:8213456-8231388 GCA_029783705.1 Chaetodon striatus | reverse complement strand
TAATACAGCATCTCTGTATCAGTTTAATAGAAAGAGGAGCATCTGTATTTTTAACATTATCGAAAATCATATTGTTTCTAAATACCCCAGTATAACACAACACCTTGATAGCGCCCAGGGCAATGATAGAGGGCTAGTTTCTCTGTCCATCTTTGCTGAAACTGTGTTGAAACAGTTTTTAAAGTACACAAATACACAATATAAACACACAGTATGACTAACATTTGTTTACTGACATTTCCCTTGCCTCTCTCTCCCCTCCACAGATGAGACAGTGGATGCTCAGACTGTCCTGAGAGAAATGACGCAGGCTTGTTTCTCCTCCTACAACTTCCACTCCATTACGATTCAGATGGAGAGACAGGCCGATCTGAAGCCTGGATGTACCCTGTGTGAGGAGCCCAAGTTGTAAGAACCTCCTCAAACTCTTAATCTGATCAGCAGAATAAGGCCAAACTGTGCTTTAGCTGCTGTAACCTCTGCTGACAACAATATTAAATTGTTCTGTTCTGCTTGTTGAATCCAGAGGTCTTATATTTTGTTACTGTGACATTAATGCGAAAGTCATATGACTGTGCCTTTAGTGTTGTTTGTGATGACATTCCCAAAGAAATATTTATACTGAATGAAGAGTAAGCATGTGCTGAATGCAAGCAAGCTGCTCAAGATTTAAATGATTTTAGAAGAAAAGTTCTCCTCCTGTGTGTGGTTTTAACTTTAAACAAGGAAAATGCTCCTGAGTTGTTTTTGCTTGTGAATATATTCATGATGAAACACAAATCACAATGTACTGTATAAACTAAATGGTCATCCTGTATGAATCTATACGTTATATGACTGGGTAATTGTTAATGTTTACTTCCACTCACCATCTTGAATGCACATTATCAGTACTGTTTACCATTGCACTGTTTGTGAAACACTTGGGCTGATGCAAAAGTACTGTTTGTTTGAGCATTATGTATGTGTGCATATAGATCACTAAATATTCCTATGCATTGACTTTTACACCAGCAACCTCAGAGGCACTGTATGTGGAGAGCAAAAGGTATATTTTAATGCAGATGTCTTTTCACTGCCTTTTGTACAGTTGTAAGGTGAAATGAATTATTCAATAAAATATTCCTTTTTTCAAATACTCTCTTATGAGTCTCGCTTTCAAAGTCTGATTTACAATGTCATAAAATCCACCATGATGAAGCACTGTATCAGTTTAACCCCTTGCTGCCCACACCAGCTCCTCTGTTGCTGGGCAACAAGCTCACAAATGGATCCATTGTCTTGAGGGGCATGTTGATCCCCATTGATAGTTCCCCACCTCCTTGACCTTGAGGCAGTTTGTTTGATTTTTATTTTATTTTAAGTATACCTGTGTGGCCATTTTGGGGTACCGGGGGCCTCTGACATGTTACTGACATTGAAGTGTTTACGGCTCGTTTGAGTTTGACCTTCTTCTCCCTGGCTGTTTTCTGCAGGAGGAGCTCTGGGTGTACTGAGCTACAGTAGCCAGTCAAGGGCGTCATTAATAACAACTGACAGCTGGCTAGAGCCCACTTTCTTACTTACACTGACTCTTTTATTTTGAAAATATCTACATTTTATCAGTGGTGGAAAGTAACTAAGTGCGCTTTCTCAAATTGCACTTAAACGGTAACTTTGGTATTTTTCAACTGGACCCTATTTTCCCATGTTTTTGTGTCTAAGTGACTCATGAAACTGGTCCTGCCACTGCAGCTGGCAACATCGAAACAGGGTGCAATGTAACCACCTGGGGCATGTGTGACCTTTTTAGACCTTTTATAGACCTTTTTTGTGATTGAGTAAGATCCTGTTTTTCTAGAAAGTGCTTGAAATCACAACTGTTAAACTTGTCAGACTCAGTCTGAATAAAGAGTAATTGTAGCGTGTGTGGATCTGGCATATATTAACATCTAACTGGGTAAATTAAGGGTTTATTTAAGGGTTTGTGTGTGACATGTAAACAAGGAGGCACTTCTTGCACTAAATGCAGTTGAGCAACATTTTGTAATGGCATGTTGTTTTTGGATTATAGCCTACTTTGTTACAATTTCATATGATATGTACATTGTCAATTTGATAATTGTTATACATTGGTTCTGGCTGAGGGCATCAGTTAGCATCAGTCAGGTTGAGGGTGGCAGTGTCCATAGGGACTTGGGTTGGGAACCGGAGGGTCGCTGGCTCAAGTCCCCATCCAGACCAAAAATGGAGTGTGGACAGAGTGTTAACAGAGGCATACAACCATGAGGGAGCAATTCTAGGTTGTATTATACTTTGTTATAGCTTATATCTCATGTACATTGTAAGTTTGATCATTTTTATTTACAAAATAGTTTGAACTAAATTTCTTAAGTAGCTTTAGTTTCCAAAGTATACTTCTACCTGAGGTAGCTTTGCTGTAGCTTAAGATCATCCAGGGTGAAGAATTGGTAGCTTGTAAAGCTAGGCTTTCAAAGTAGCTTCCCCAACAGTGCAAATCACATATTGAGAATAACTATAGAATAATTTATATACACATGTTTATGTACCATACAAGCAATTAATAATAAATCCAATGCACACACCAATGTCATCAAGTCACCATGCAAGGCGCATGAACATATAGTATTTACATAACATTTATGCACACCAACCCGTATACCTACCATCCCACCTATGCACTTTATCACCTGTTTCCCATACCTTCAGCTACACTAATCTCTACTTGAGTCCAAAGGCTTTCGGAAGTGAAATTTTGCTGTGAGCAGTTGAATGGACTTTACATGCTGCTGCCTTCAGAGCAGACCATTGTACACCCTTCTCTCTCCATCTGAACTTAGCCCTGGAGGGACCAGATCAGTGCGTATTTAATTAAAGCATGAGTAATGCACTAGGTGGCTAGATAATCCGTTTTAGTCCTGATACCCCCTCAGCTAATAATTATTACACGGTTTGTGTTTCCTCACAAGGGGTGCTCTCTGTCTGTTTTTTTTAAGGTTTTTTGTTACTGTTTGCTCTACAACTTTTACTACACTTCCACTTCAGCCCTCTGTCTCCCCCGTCTCAGTCCTGCTGTCTCACGCTCTTATGTTCAAGGTTCAGACCCGTGCAGCATTAACGAGAAGATGCAGTGCCGTCAGTTTCAAGGTAATCTGTGCTGCCTGATTTTTTTTTTTTTTATGCAAGAGGTGTCAGTAACACGCAACAGCACATGATGTAGAGTGCGCCGCACGAGACACACAGAGCTAATCAGATTCACTGCCTTGTGATGAATGAAGGTCTTAGACTTAGAACTTTGAATTTACAGGAATGTTTTGTCTCAATGAGGCCCGATTACATTAGCACAAAAAGTCAATACATTTTCCATCAGCTTGCCTTGATGTGATCAATACGTTCTGTTGTTCCTCTATTCACTTTGATCAGTGATGATAGATGGCCTCTCAAGTAGCTAAGGGCCTGTAGACAGACTTCTCAGCCCTGCCCCCATGATAAACACACACACAAAATGAGCACACACATTTGCATTTTCCAACCTTTTCCATGAATATGACGTGTGAATGAACTTGGTTATTGTTTAAATTCTTTCTTAATGTCAAATGTATAATTCAGCCACAGAGCCGGGATATCCATCTTACTACCTGCCACCACCCACTCACCAGCACTACCCTCCCGTCCCAATTAAACACACCAAGAAGACAGGCTGGATGATTATGGAGAAACTCATTTCCAAATGGCATGCCTCAGTTGGTCTGGCTGTAAGGCAGATGGGGATTGTAAGAGTAACGCTCATTCATCCTGGCAAGCTAACCAGCACTTCTTCTGCAATTAGGAAGTTGTGGGCAGTCAAGTGAACTTGACACGGTGTTTTTCATATCAGTTTTGCATGTTGCAGACGGGGTGTTTTTTAGAGAAAGAGAATAAGTGAAAAGAAATGACTACAGGTTATTATTACACAAAATGTGTTCCAGATAAAAGGAAATTGAAATCCAGCCTGTAACCCCAAATTTGAATGAATAATGTAAATTAAGTAATAGGCATCCTAATCTACTTTTTCAGCCCCACTCAAGCCTGAAGGCAAAGCCTTTCTTTTTTCAATAAAGCTCTTATTTCCAGCCTCTGTAAGTTAGAGCAGTAATTCTGCTGCATGGCAGAGCACATGCTGAGGGAGCAGCCTTGTACAAGTCTATTTCTGACACCTCTTGTATTTCAAATTTAATTTGAATTCTGATGGCTCACAAAATAATCCAAGCACAGCTGTACAGTATAAGTAATAAATGCATGGATGGATGCATTGAAGGATTTAACACCAAGGAGACAACATACCCATTTAAGGGATGAATTTGAATTATGCTCACTAAAAAGTTATAATGACCCATGAGAAGCAGTCATGTGGCGTAGATTGGCCTGAGGGTTGAAGTCAGATGTGTATGGGTATGACTGGGATGTTATATAAGGGCAGACCAGCATATGGCGCTGTTACCTTAAATAGCCAGAACAAATTTGCAGCGCGCTTTGCTTTACCGTAATATTTTCAGTAATAACAACATTTGGTGGAAAATGGTCAATTTCAAAGTTCAGTATGGATTAATTTAAATCTTAGGGGTTATGAAAGTTCAGTCTGTGTTGAAAACAATATCTTCTTCCGTCAAAAAAATCACATTAATTACCAAAAACTACAATTTCAAGTTGCACTTCTACTTCATCATTTACCGTAATCAGGCGCAGTTTCAGGGGGAATTCTCGCGATAGTTGCCGTAGCTGAAATCCTAGGAGCAGAGCAGGGAACTTGACATGTCAACAAAACAGATAAATTATCACCACACAGGTAACATTACACATTATCTACTGTGCTATTTAATAAATATGAACACTCACTGTGGTGTAAAGTGTCACGTCGTGCCGGAATAATTAAGCGACACATAAAAATTAATTGAGAAAAGCTGAAGTGTCGTGTGTGTGGTGTGACTGTCCACTTAGCTTTGGTGTCAGCCGCTTCACTTTTACATGTTAGCTAATTAACCCGTTATCAAGCTGAATGCTTTTGGGTGTGGTATATAAAGTCCTGGACTGCATCTAACGGACCTGTACCGATGTAGAGGCACGTTTAACTGTATCTGAAACCCCGGTATACAACTTCTATTAAAGGCTGTAACGTTAGCTTAAAGACTTTGTCAGTGTTTAGCTAGACAGCGTTTCTGTTAAGTTGATTTGTGACAGCTGTGAAGCTTTTAGCTGTGCTGCACTGCCCGAGTGTATAAAGGGTGTTGTACTATATTAACCATGCTACTGTGGCTTACTCACGTCTCTGTATACTGCATTCTTGCTCATGTAACAGTTTATTTACTTTGCAATGCCTGTACACCTGTCTACCACAAATATATATATTATTTTGTATTTCATAAATGCCATATTTTAACCCTATGTTTAACTTCTGCACTAGTCTGTGTCTTACATTCTCATTTTTACTTCCTTTTCTTATATATTTATTTAGTAGTGTTAAGATTTTTACTACCAATAACTGCTTGTCTGCAATTGTTGTGAAAAATGATGATGAATAAATAACTTGTACTTGACAGATGATACAAGCAAAATGTTATTCCATTATTCTTACACATTAAAGGTCCAGTGTGTAAGATTTACTTGGCGAGAAATGGAGATTGCAACCAGCTTAAACTTCTCTAGGGTAGAATTCCTTTAGTGTTCATTGCTAAGGAGGTTTTTCACCAAGAGCGGAGTTATCTGCAAAGGTCTCTTCCTCTCCAAACCAAACAAATCATGCCATTAACACTGGTAAAAACACTGAATGAAACCGTTTCATGTTACAAATCAGTGCCTCTCCTAAGCTGCAAGCCAGGCGCCCTCTGCGCTCACCTTCTTTCTGATCCAGGCATTCAAAAGGTTCTTACCATGAGAGAAATTATCCGCAGAGGTCTTCCTCTCTGCAAAAAACAAAAAAAAGATCAGGTGATTTAAACTGGTAGACACACTGAATGAAGCGGTTTCGCTTAAAAAAAAATTGCTTGTCATTTTGGGGCTGCCAACTACAGTTACTGATGTGAAATTTTTTGGTGATTATACATTAAAAAAACATATGTATCATATGTGATTTTTGCCACTATATCCTCCTAAATACCACACACTGGACCATCAATATGTCTACTGTTTTCATATAAGACATGATGATGACATCATGTCAAAAGAAACCCAGTGACTGCCATTAACTTATCCTTCTTTCTCCCTCCTCATCAACATTTTCCTCTCCTACATCTGTAAAACACTTTCTGTAGGCATGTAAGGGGGTGCCCGGTGTGGAATAGCCTGACAGGTAACCTCACCTGGACCTAGACCTCCTCCACCAGCATCTTCATCTTCCGTCTCCATGACAACCCCTCCGCTAGTGTCACCTTTTGGCGGGCAGCCTCCGCCTCCACAGCAGCAGCAGCAGGCCCAGGCAGCACGAGATGTCAACACGGCCTCGCTGTGTCGCATCGGCCAGGAGACGGTCCAAGACATTGTCCTCAGGACCATGGAGATCTTCCAGCTCCTCAGGAACATGCAGGTTTGTCTCTCTGCCTACATGTCTGTGAAATATGTTCACATTCCCTCCTCACTTTTCTGTTTGCCTCAGCAACAGTAACACCCTTACAGACTTAATACCATAAGAACAATAGTATGACAGCAGTAAAAAGTTCAACTTGATACATCATAATCAGACAGATCTGTACAAAAGATAAAACAGCCGAATATAATCATGCAAAGCCAAAAGACAAAAAAGACTGTAAAAGAATATGTTAAAATAGTAATAATAGGTCTGATGGTAACACGACAGAGCACTATTATGCAAATAACAAAACAGCTGTCATTCAGGAAGACAATTCTTTTATATTGTGTTTTGAAGCAGGATTTAACAACACGTCAGTGCCAGCAGATTGAATACTTAATGGACAGTTGTTCTAAAGCTGAGACATCAGTACAGTCACACAGCCAAAGGCTTCATCGACCCATGATTTTTAACTTTAACTCAAGAATACCTCAGAAGTTTACACCAGTGGAGAAAACAGGCAGTTAGGCACAGTAGAGAATTTTAAGTTCATTTAATCTAAAGATCATGCAAGGCTTTATATGTATTGAGAAATAAATTTGCAACAAGTGCAATGACATTAAAATTGTGGATAATTTAGGAGAGAATTTAGGTGTTTGTCAGGAGCATGCCCGCAAAATTCTGCTCAGGGTCTATTTAAGATTGCTTGAGCATTAAGTCAGGCAAAGAATAAGTTTTCGTTAATTCTCAGTAGAAAGGAGTTGGTCTGATCTCATATACTGAAGTTGTTAAAACGTAGCCACTGTCACAAATAACACCAAAAATCTTATGAGAACATTTGATGTAAAGCGCAAGGGATCCAAGCAGTAGCTACATTTGTTTCTGTGTAGGTACATGGAAGTAATGCAAAAAATCTGAGTCAAATTCCTTGTATATATACTGTACACATACCTGGCCAATAAAGGTGATATGGATTCTGAGGGGATGCTGAAGAATAGCACCTCTTTTGTTTCAGAGTGGAACAGCAGTATCCAATCTCTCACATATTCTGTACCAGGCAGCTATTTAATGTGGTCAGATTGTTGGAATCAAAGTTTTTGGCTGAATTTTATAACTGTGTGTCGTTTGCCTACCAGTGACAAAATGCTGTCATCTGCTTTGGGTGTTTATGATAAGAATTCCATCACTAGCTAACAAAGGTTTGCTCGCTTTGGTTTTCATTGATTTTCCTGTGTTTGAAGGGGCACTACTTTCGCTCTTTGTAGTCAGAATCTAAGGAGCTATTTTAGAAAAATAACTAACTTTGGTTCTACAAATGTTGTTGGTGAAACTATCCGTCTTGTTCCAAGATTGCATCACACACTTTGAAATATTATCGATGTACAGTCTTTAGGAGTTGGCCTAGTATCCAAACAAATCTGCGAGCTCATGTTTAATTTGCTCTGGCAGGTGCCTTGGTCTCCCTCCTGTTCAGAGTAGATTTCCAGTGACAACTGTTAATCTAATATGGGGTGGGTTTGATACAATAACTGACTACATGTGTAGCCTTTGTACGTTATGCAAAATACATGATGACATAATTTTTGGATCGTACACCCTCAACCTGGGGACACTATTGTGAGCATAAACCAAGGTTACTAAAAAGGAGTGCTGCTGAGGTATTTTCAGAAACAATGAAGATGGCTTCAACTAATGTGGAACTTTCTTTTGAAGGACTGTTTTCCAGTTGTTCTCTGACATTACTAATTTGATTTGATCCATCCAGTTCAATGACACTTGGAAAGTCTAAAAGAACCCTATGATTTAATCATTTTACCCCCATTCAAGTTAGTAGAGTGCTAAACTGGAGTGATGAAGCAGTGCCAATCATTCTGGTTATTTTATACGCAGCGGTTCGACTTTTTTTATCTTCATATGTCACTGAGCAACTTTAATTGGAATGAATGGGACTCGGCCTCCAACAATGTATCCATTTGTCTTTATACATCCATGCTCTGCACAATGTAGTGTGTTTACATTTGCCCATCGCCCACAGCTACACCACATGTTTCGTCACTAGGATTGGTGGTAGGGCAGTCAAATTGCATCCAGAGGCATTTGGACTATGGCCATTGATAATGCCAATTTGGAATTGAAAATGAAATGAGAGGTTCCTGGACTGAATTGGTCCGGTGATGCCAGGCAACTTATGAGTCATTCTGATTGTTCGTTTTTCATTTTTACAATGTAAATTAGGGCAATCAAGTGATGATGAAAAGCTGTCAAGTTACTTTCAAAGTTAAGCTGGCGGATTCCTTAAGTTTATATTCAGGATATGAGGAGTAAATACCAGTTTGTTTTGCAAGTCACACGAAGTTTAGCTCGGAAGGTGTCCCGAAGACGAGGTCAGCATGAGTTTATCATGGATGTCTGCCTGCTCCTCTGAGATGCTTCTCTTGCACCTTGTTAAAATCACAACCAGAGACGGGCCAAACAAGCACGCCTCAGCCACAGAATGCACAAACAGCATTGTTGTGACTTGTTTTTTAGATCACAGGCTGTTTTTATACTCATAAAAATTCTTCATTTATCTTCCCTTCCCTGCCTCTCTCCCTCGGTCTGTCTGTCTCCCCCCTGTTTCTCTGTGTCTCTCTCTTCACTTTGCCTGCCCTGAAGGCAGGCTTGTTTCATGTTATGTAGGATGTTTATAATCAGACAGTGCTGCCCCAGAGGCTTGTCGATTTTCTCAGTAAAAACATGTCTTGTTACTCTTTAACATCCATTGTAGTTAAAAGCCAGTGATGCCGCCTCAGTAAGAGAGTGAGGGAAAACATTCAAAGTGCAGCAGCTGAAGCAGTTAACCTTTGATGCAGCTGAGGTTTTGTTTTGGTAGCTTAAACTGGGATTTTATTATATATTATAAAGACTAGTCTCCATGTTGTTGCATGAGCATAGACACATTTTTAAGGTTTCTCTACAGCTAGGTTGTTCTTATTCCAAAGTAGAAAGGAAACTATCACTTGGCTCAAATGTAAGTGCTGTGCATTAGTAAAGCTCCCAATCAAGTATTACCAGTTAGGGGACAACAAAGGGTTTGTAGTGCAGTTAGTGGTGATCAATGGCTGTTTCTTTTTATTAGCACTAGAAAAATTGTAGGCTTGTACTTTGCTTAACAAAATGTTTCCTCTGTGGTGCTCCTCAGCTGCCCAATGGAGTCACCTACCACCCCAACACCCACCAGGACAGGCTGGGAAAACTCCAGGAGCACTTGCGGATGCTTTCTGTGCTGTTCCGAAAGCTGCGCCTCGTCTACGACAAATGCAATGAAAACTGTGCTGGGATGGACCCCATACCTCCAGAGGTGAGACATGGTGACACTGACAAAAGCTTATGTACACTTTAAAGTCTTACTGACAGCTGAGAGTCAAAAAATCACGCTCACTGTCAGTCACTTTCACTCACCGTAATCATGTTCTGGTCCTTGAATCCACTGTAGATTGGCCATGTTACACACTGGACATGTCATACAGACAGAGGAAGTAGTCAGTGTACAGTAGCTGATGTGGGACGAATATGAAAAAAATGTTGACTTTGAAAATGAAAATGAGTAGTGTATCTTGGTTGCCACCAATTTGAGGGCGTTCATAGAACACACTTGGTGCATGAGTTTTGATGCATGTCAGACACTGCAGGTTTGTGAAGACCTTTGTATCTTCATCCGGTAAAACTTATCTAGTGAACCACTGGCACCATATTTATGGTACATAAACCCCATTAAGTAAGTGTCTGAGGATGCCAGCACCAACTCCCAGCGTGCATACAAATGAAGATCAATGAGCTTTGATTCCAAAACCTAAGCAGGAAAAATCACCCCTTCCTAAAATGTTGATCTTGACTCAAACACTTAACCTGTGGAGGTCCTCTGAGGCCACCAACACCCCAGAGTGTAGCATGCAAAAGGGTATCATAGTATTAATATAAGGTCATGTGGTAAAGAGGACTGTGTACATTCAATACAAAGTAACAGGAACAATCTTTGCCCTAATTTACTCAATTATGTGTGCTAATACAAGAGGTGTAGCAACTTACAATGTAGCAGCTTTTAACAATATAGTGGAAATGTCCCATTAAATGGACTGAAATGTCATCATGCAACAAAATTAAAATATTTTAGCAGCCTATTTAGACTATTAAGTAAAACTGAATGACTTTTAATGATATTGACCACAAAATTTTTATGTATTTTTATCAACATTTTATTACATCATCACTTGACACACTTTAAAATAGTTTACACCCTACAAAATGGCTTTTATTGTAACTCTGTTTTATTTATTTAACCTTCATTTAAACAGGGTAGGTCAGCTGAGCATACACCCTCCAGAAATGTTCTGTCAGCGCTTTAGCAGAATAATAAAAACAAAACCAGAGGGCACTTGGAGACCACAGACCTCCGCCAAGGCCAAATGCCCTATGTAATGTAAATGAAAGTGGAAAATACTTTGTGTATCCGCCCTGTAATTCGGATACACTCCAAAATCTAAAGGGCTCATCCTTGGCTCATGACACACCCTTATACTGAGTTTCATGACAATCAGGCCAGTAGTTTTTTGCTAATCCTGCTGAATCGCGAACAAACAAACAAACCAAATAAAAAACCTAACCTCGGGAGGTAATAACAACAACAGACCTACCTTACAACTGGCAAAGTGGCGCACAGCATCATCACGCTGTCAGTGCTATTGTGAGACAGACGCAGTTGTCATTTCCAATGTGTAAGAAGCACTTATACCAATCTGTGCGTCCGTAGACGTAATGGTCTTAAAATACAGTGTGGTCGGGCGCATTGTTATTTGGAGGCAGAAAAAAGCAATTGTGACCTTGACCAGAAAAAACCTGGTCTAAAGCCAATGGCGGAGTGTTATCCTGCTTTTTAAAGGACACATTATTCAGATAGTAAGATATGCGTATAGGTGGGTTCATAAGGTGTATACACTCTACTTGTTACACACAGGGATGCACAGACGGGCTGCTTGTGAGTGAAATAATACATGTTATGCAATTCATATTGCGTCCAAAACACACCTATGGTTAATTAAGGCACTAAACAGAATCTCTTTCCTCCTTGTGCCTTATTTTGCGACAAGATTATGCATCATTTAACTAGCAAAAGTGGAGTTGGACACACCCTAAATGCACTTGCGCCATGCACTTAATTCAAATAGGGCCTAGAGTCAATAAATAAAACATAACCCTGACCGTAAAGAAGGTTCAGGCTCAGTGAGAACAATCACAGCCAGGCAGAGAAGACTGTTATATGGAGGTAATTGTATTAACAAGGTTTACTTTATTTTTGGCCTATTTAGAGGGTCATGTCCGTTGGTTTTGTGTTTATCTGTTGATTGTTATCTTGTTGGTAGCTACTGAGATGTTATCCTACGTCACTCAAACTTAAATCAAGCTATGCTTTACATATGCATTACAACTACTTCTGCAATTACATGATGTGGTTGAAACTACAATTATAATTGCGTGATTGATGGATCCGTCCAGATGCAAACATCAACTTGTGCTGTTTAGTTTTTTTTGTGTGTGTGTGCTCTCAGCCGCTGCCTCATGTAGCCCAGCTTTTCACACAAACCGCCTGCTAAATTAGGAAGCTGTTAGTTTAAAGGAAGTAGGCCATTGTTACTGCCACACACCCTTCCTTGCTCACACACACACACACTCACACACATCTTTACCCTAGGGGACTCTTATCTCACCTACTCCCTCTAGGTCTGTCTTTTCTCCGCTTGCAGCAGATTCATTGGTCGCTTCAGGTGAGTCTCCAGAGTCTCTTTACCGCTGGTTACGATCGCCATCCACCTTCAGGAACAACAGCACTTGAGCTCAGCCACTATCCATCCCCGCCTGCCTGCACAGACACACAGAAATACACATGCATGAGGACACAGACATGCATGTGGTGCACTGTGGCATGCCACAAAGGCACGTGCACTCACACACACACGCACAGCGGCTCACTGGGCATGCACTGTTCGGGGCTCCATGCAGGGCTACAGCTAGGCTATCCACCACTGTTTGATTGGATTTATGACTGCGGCAGTCCCTTCCCAATTTCTACAGATTGGCTCGGAGCTAATCTCTCTCACCAGACTCCTACTGAGGATAAAGGAGGATGTGGGAGGAGACCAGTCTTAAATTGGAACAAATTTGTGATGGCTGCCACCGTGTACATTTTCCACATTGAATAATACAGTTGCTCAGAAGCATTTCGAATGATCTATCCACTGGTTGCTCAGAATGACTCTCGTCTGCAGTTCCGCCCTTAAATCAAAGCCTATGAGGGGCTCACTTTGACATTTTCCTCTGCTGTAATGAGTCATTACGCCATCTAGCTATTTTCCCCACTTCTTATTTCCACCTTATTTAAATGTTTATTCATTTTCCCCTTGAGGCTGAGACCCAGTCCAGTGCTGACCAGCCAATAGCTCAGCTCACCATGTTTGTCTGGGGCTGAGGGTTGTTGATTTTGGCCCCAGCACGCATGCCATTTATCATCCCGCAGAATTCAGGTGCCCGCCTGACAGCCGCTCACTATTGGCTGCCTGAAACAGGAAGTGGAATCAATGACTCGGGCAGTGTGACCTCATCGCAGCCTAATTAGCAACAGACCCATTTAATGAACAGCTGGACCAAGTGCACACATCAGCGCTTTTCTCTTTTTCTTTCCAGCTGTCGTGCATTGCAGCTTTTTCCTCCCCTCTTTTTCTCAAACTCTCACACTTTCTGTATTTCTTTTTCCACCCTCCTGTCCCTCTTTTTCCACCTTTCGTCTTCTTTCTCACTCTGATAGCTGCTCAATATTTGCTCACTCTCCATTTCCTTACTTCTCCTTCTCTTTTCTTCAAATCTATTTGTTCACGTTGGCTTTGTTTCACTCTCTTTCTCTTCTACTTTCCCCTCTGTTCCTCTTTCTCTGTCATTTCCTGCACTGTTCAGCCATGCTATTTAATTTCCCTCTCCTCTCACACGCTCGCCCCGCTATTTTGTTGTTATTTTTTTTGGTTTGTCTCTTCTACCCTTTTCCTTTTTGTCTCAGCGAGGCAACCTGGAGAACTTCATTAGCCCATTCTTCTCTGTCAGCCAGGAAACCACATCCATCTTTCTGTGGAAGAGGCAGGGGTTATGACTCACACAGGCACACTCACTCACACACACACGCAATACACTCTCCATCCATGTTTCCCACCCTACTCAGC
The DNA here is from genome assembly GCA_029783705.1 of Chaetodon striatus. Classification (NCBI taxonomy): domain Eukaryota; kingdom Metazoa; phylum Chordata; class Actinopteri; order Chaetodontiformes; family Chaetodontidae; genus Chaetodon; species Chaetodon striatus. The sequence goes on along the minus strand of JAPZEB010000008.1, from coordinate 8,217,603 downwards.
ACATTTTATTTTCCCTCCAGATGCTGCCAAAATCAGCCCGCTACCTTTAAAATTCAATATGTCATTGGCTTCAGTTTGAAATTATCTAATGAAAAAATGTTCCCCTTTTCCTTCTTAAAGTTTCCTTGAGCCAGAGACAAACTCATAGTTTGTCTGATATAATATCCTGCACATGTCCTTTCTGTCTTTTCTCCCTCCAACAGTCAGAGTTTTCACTTTGGCGTGAAGCTCGGCCTGGAAACTGACAAGAGTGCAGAGAGCAATCCAGATTTTTACATCTTTCTGTCGCTCTCTGTTTTCTCCTCTGACCTCTTCCTTGCTCCTTTCCCAGTCATCTCTCTGCTCACTTCAACCTTAGCACTCTGACTATCTGACATTTCACACATCGTCTTACAGTCCTCTCCTCTCTTTTCATCTGTTTGTCAACATTTCTCTCCTTCTATCTTCAGACTATTTTATTCCTTTTTCTATTTGTCTTGACGTTGGCCAGCTCCAGTCGCACTCAAACACCAGTCAGTCATTGCTTCCAGACCAAGCAGCTTTCTCCAATCATTGTCGACTGTCCGCAGGGCCTCCACTCCAGCTGCACAACCTCAGGTCAAACAGCGTGGAAAAGCAGAATAATCCAAAGAACTTTGCATGATTTAGATTAGCGTGGTGCCAAGTCGTTATTGGAGCAAGGTGTGTTTTCTCACTGTATGGCAGTTTTCATTGGCTTCTAGTTGTTTGGAGAGTCTCCTACCTAATCTGTGTTTGTGATCTTGTCTGGTATGACAGTTTTGTTTTGGAAAGGAAACTTTGGAGATGGCAGCTTTTGGAGATGTTATTTTTTCCTTGCAACAGGAACTCCTCGCTACCAGTGTTATAAACAACTGCAGATTGTTTTTGCAGTGTAAATAGTACACTTTGCAGGATTGTTGTTACTGTTTGCAAAGACGATGGTTCAGGTAAGCTTATTAGGAAGTATTGAGTTTCGGGTGTGGTGGTCATTAAGTGACAAAGCAGCGTTCTTAGTAAATTATTAAAAACTTACACCCCTCTTTGCCTCTCTTCCAGTTTTGTTCAGGCCATTCATTAATGGGCAGGGTGGTTTGGCTCTCATAACGGGCCAGCTTAGTGCGGGTTTTAAAAAAACTCTCACCTACAACATTAGTAAACACACTTACCAACGAAAGTGGAAGTAAAAGTTAACCCCAGTTTCACCCTCGCTCGGTTTTTCGCCTTGCTACATTTTTGTTTTTTCAGTGCCGTGTCTTTCAGATGTCTGCTGCTTATGGTCTGGCACGCGGTTGCTACCTTTTTATAACGCCCTGACCTCACCTGAGGGCAGTGGAGGTATGCACCCATAGATGTCCTGAACACAAAAATGAAAATGAAAATGAGACAGCAACAGGCAGAGGGCAGGGTCCCTGTAGAAAAATACACAGCCTCACACTTCCAGTGGTTCATAACTGATATTTGAGAGGTGTTACTTCTGTATGAGTCTATACATTGTTTTTTAGGAAAATCCTGCATAGTATGTCTTTAATTGAACCCCAGTAGAAGTGGTGTCACATGTCTGAAAACGGTTTGTGGATTTTTTAGAGTGAGAAAATATAAGATTGACTTTATGTCAACATAACTGATACCACGTATTTCCTGGAAACTCTGCACAATAGCACAGACATCTATCTACATTTACACTGTGTGTCTATTCAGCAGCTCTACAAAGATCATCAAGCATATCATCAATCACACATTTTTCCAGTAGAAGATCCGTTACGTCCTTGTTTTACATTGTACTGGGGACAATGTGTTCTTAAGACATCCACACACTACTGATGTGTGACTGCAGCAAGCCTCCTGCTCACCTCTTCCCCGAGGTGACCACTAGGGGGCAGTGTGATGTAAAGCAGCAGTTGGTGACCCTGTCGGCTCTCAGGAACGCCGCCTTGCCTGAAGGCTCTCTCGCACATCAGCCTCACTGTAATGTCAAGCAGACAAGGTCAAGCACACAGAGCGTTTAAAAATGAATTAATCTCCCACTCGCTTTCTGTCTCCGTCTCTGTACTGTCTCTCTCCACGTTGAAGAGAGACGGGCGAGGCTCAGCCTGTGTTGGAGAGCTTACACAAAATCCCCATTTTCACCACTTCATGGGAACAAGATTACGAGACAGCACAGGGAGAGCTTCAGTATAGGATAGCACTCATAGGTTGAGATTGCCCATACGCACATAATTCTGACCTAACTGCACTCAGTGGGCATATTGGAAAAATGTGAATATGCAGCAGCGTGCCTTTAATGTATTTGGATCATGGACAGAATAAGAGGGGAGAGGAGCAAGAGGAAAGTGCATCAGTGAATGAGTTTTATTCCAAAACGACTGCTCTTAAAACAGAGCTGATTGCCACAAAAGCAAAACTTATAATACGTTCACAGTGCAGATTCTGTGTCTACTGTGTTACCGTAATTGATAAACCTAATGCAATCCAAATCAGTTGAAAATGTCAGCATTTTGGAAAGTGATCCTCTTGCAGTCATCTTGCTTACAGTAAACAGCCAGATTTTTTGTTTGCTGTCCCTTCCAGCAACTGATACCCTTTGTGGAGGATGACAGCTCTAAACACGAGGATCGCTCAGCTGGCCAGAGCCGCACTGCCACCGAGGAGAGGAGAGAAATCCTGGAGGTCAACAAGGTATTGTGTTCTGTATCTCAATAGCACGACGCTGTTAAGGTTACGGGTTTGATTCCCAGCCAGCGGTAATGAAATGAGAAGGTAGAGCTAATAAAAGAAAAATGGAAAGAAGGATATCATGAGATTGTATCACAGCTTAACATGATGTTATTTCAGACCAGTGAAGTTTCAGTTCACCTCTGAGATCCATGAGCCTGCAGACATTTCAAATCTACCCGAGCTTGAGGGGAAACACTGAGACTAATATCATCTTAACGATAAGAAATAATAATTAGGCATGAAATTCATTACGGATTAGTAATTTTACTCACCATCATTAACCTGAAGCTTTAATAGCCCACTTCTCATTATTTGGATAGCAACCATCCGGGCTGTAAAGACGAGGTTTGTACAAAACAAAATTAAAAGGCTACACTTGATAAACTTTATTGTCTGCTGATAGAGTTTGTGTGTTTAAAGGGGCCCGTATGTTGGTGGGAAATGCTATTGTAATATCCACAGGACTTTGGATGCACATGTGCTGGTGTGGGAGGGTCTTATTTGTTTTCCAAGGACACCTGCCCATCTCTCCAACAGAGGCCATTAAATGTCAAAGAGGCGTGGTACCAGGGGTGGATGAGGTGGATGATAACGGCTCCGGATACTGTTGGGTGAAATTCGTCCTCAGTATCACATAGAGTAGAGTAACTGTGGACTGGCTGATAGGGGCAATGGTTCCCAGTTTTAAAGAGGACTGGATGATGTGCTCCCATCATCAGTGTATCACTTAGCCTTCTTAAACCTTATGCCAGTGTGATGGAAAGGAGGCTCCTGTGGATTGTTGAGCTTCAGATTCAGGACCTGGTAATGAAACAGTGGATCATATGTTTCCTCTGCTAACGTCAAAATCAAATGAATACATGTTTATTGAAACACAGCATGAGACCTATTAAAGAGGACCTATTGTGCTCTGTCAGAGCCTGCTTTGTTTTGTGTCAGTAGTGAAATAATATCGCCCCTAGCTGTGGCCTCTGTAAACCATATAAAATTACAGAAATATGATTTCCGTGGTGCTTCAGCCAGTTAATAGAGACAGGTGTGCACAGTTTGAAGCTGGAAGATGCTGAGGAAAGACAGGTCTCAACCGTTTACTGTTTTCCATTTAATGTTTATTAACATAAACCTCTAAATAGCTCAGGTCTGCATATTGTTTCATTTGAGTTTGCTCTTTGGACTTGACTGGGTTGTAAGTACTGTAGAGGCCTGTTTTCTTTGTCAAATGTGTTGGCTAGCCTGACCAGCCAAACGAGTCATCACAACTGTGTGGAAAGCAAGCCAAATAACTTGAAAGATAATGTCTTGGAAATGTCCACACCTGTAAGGTGTGTGAAGCAGCTTTTAGAGAGTGTGTAGATGGAAGTTGCAACATGCTTATTTTCAGGTTCATACTTGTATTTTGGGTTTCTATTAGAGCGTGTTCACTTTCTTAAAT
>JAPZEB010000008.1:8192558-8209885 GCA_029783705.1 Chaetodon striatus | reverse complement strand
AATGAGCCAAACAAAAAAAAAACAAACAAAAAAAAGCATGATTGGCTATTAGCTGAGGATAGGCGAGACTCGACATATCTCATTTGACTGTGTACATTTTTAATCAGGGACACCCTGGTAGTAAGATGAGGAGAAAAACTAAGATAAAATTACAAACCGTAACAGTGGTTTACACACATGCATAATTTCTTGTGAAGTCCTTGTGCATAGGAAAGGCAATTTAAATCCAGTGTGGTAATGGCAGCCCCTGCTACTTACCATGAAAACTACAATATTGGCTGGTAATTACTGGAATACATTGCGAAGCTGTGGCAGAACATAGCAGACCATAAATAATATCAAAATGGAGTATTGATGCAAGTGGAATGAGATAATCCTGTTTACTTTACTGGTGCAGTTGAGGTACAGTGTTTAGATTTATCATTGACTAGAAACTTGACAGATCAATTTAGTATTATCAAGACAAAGACAAGATAAATTACAGGCTGCACAATATCATTCTTTTTCTTTTTTTAACCTTCACCACAATGTCACATTGTGTGATAAATAGGGGTGGGAATTACCAGAGGCCGCAATGATATGATATCACAATTTTAAACGTTTGCAGTATGCTGAGTATTTTCATATTATGCGATTTATAACCTTTTTCAACTGCAAATTATGTCCTCAAAGGAAAAAATTGTTAACATCTGTTTTATCTAATAAGATACAGTTTTGAGTCTGTTCATCTCTCCTCAACCATTTTTATTGCAGAAAAATGTTTCTGGTGGACTGAAAAATCAATTAATTGTATTATTCTAGTATGCTACCAAAAGTTTTATTTGTATTAGTGATATTTATAATTAAAAAATAAATGCTTGGTGTCTGTGTGTTAATACATTTTTGTCAATTTTGCTTCCACCTTTAGTATTAAACACATAGTGAAAAACTGAGTTAGTTGAAAGAGAGTTTTCTTAGAAAACTGCACTTAAAAAATCTTTATGCTCAATTTGTTCAATTAAAGAACATTTGAAATATCTTACTTTAATTATTTGATCTGACCAGCGATGTGTTGTAGTGTAGTAGTGTATTGAAAATAGCACAAAGGCAAAACTGAGTACACTTGAATATCTGTTTATTTTCTTAAGTGATATAATTATTGTGATATTTAACAACTTTATCGTATATTTCCCTCACACCGTGCAGCCCTAAATGATATGTTGATTTACAAGTTACACAAAATAAATGCAAAAATAAATGTTACAAGAGGTCGAAGCATTGCTTAACTGACTTTGTGTCCCACACGACACAGCTTCCCTGAACGCTGACAAACCCTGCCCCTTGATGTTTTGGCATTTGGCTTCATAGATTATTTTTGAGTCCAGGATTAGGTTTAATCTCTCCCTGGGAAACGGGCCCATCAAGATGACATTAAAGCCCTGTGTGCTAATGTCAGCCTTGGGTCGATGAAACCTAGATCCTGCATAGATGCAGGTGAGGTATACAGCCAGAAGTCAGGCACAGTACCTCCCAGCAGTTCCCATATCTCACCCCTGAGTACAGTAGTTATGGACAGTGGAGCGTGGCAAAGGTTCAGGTAAAACACATCATGCATTATTTAGGAGGCCTTTTTAGTTTGCTTCGTCTGTCACGGATTTGTTTTGTTTGTGTGTATATTGAGTTGGAGAGAGTGAGAAAGCTTTTGTTCTTTCTTCAGAGAGAAAAGATTGCGTTTGCATTTGCTTTCACACATGCTTTCAGCGTGTGCGCGTGCTGCTGGCTGAGGCCCTTCTCTGTTTCCTCTCTTTGTATGTGCATTGTGCTGGCTCTGTACAGATTGTGCATGCCAAGCCGTCTGAGTGTGCTGCAATGATAATGGTCCAAGGTCACGAGTGTCAGCGGCAGAGATGAGAATTGGTTATTTTTAAGAGCGCAGCACAGCTCCCCTGGCTGCTTTTAAATGTTAACACTACAGTGAAACATTGCAGTGAACCCTGCGCTCAACTGCACTCAGCCCCATCCAAAACAAACTGCATCGCCTTTTCACACAAAGCCTCCATACCCGCAAAGAGTACGGTTAAAGCCTGCTGATATTGAGGCAGATAAATAACTGAGTGCTTATTTCAATTCTTTGAATGCATTACTGGACTGAAATACAGAAATGTTTTAGCACTCAGAAAAACACGACAGAAACTCTTTTCTCAGTTTTCTGTGTGCGTTTCAGTGACAGTGCATAACATACTGCACTTTAAGGTGAGTGTAGTTTTGTCCTATTAGAGACCTGTGTATTGATGTGATAAATAACCTTGTTTATAATGTGACCTTCCCCCTATGCAAAACATCAGCATGCAAATTGAGTTCCATCAAATGATCCATGTATATAGAGATTGAGAAGACAGGCTACCGTAATATGCTGAGGGCAAGCTTTCCTCACATCCTGCAATCCTTAACGCATAGCAAGACCTTATTATGCAGCATATCTAAAAAACAGCTCATTATACTGTACGGTGTGCGCAGTACATTCAGATTATTTTAAAGTGAAATAAAAAGGATGAGTTGATATTGATTTTTAGCCACATATCAGTTCTTAGACCAGTCTGTTCTGTCCTTGTCTACATCTGTATGATTGCTCTTGATTTAATAAGGAAAGGAACTTGTTAAAGGATAATATCTGTTTGCTCTTACATTCAGTACACACTAAACACTTGTGTATCCTCGAGGATTAACGAAAGATTGATTTCCTTTCTCCTAACACATTTGCAAAGCTAATTTTTGAAACCTGCATTATTTACATGCATGTTTATCAGCTTGCAGTCATCTTCTTCTTCTTTACCTGACTTTGTTGCCTCAGTGCTGCATTTTTTTGCTGTATTACTGCCACCCATGAAACAGTGACGTTATGTGAAACCATAACTAAGTAATAAATCAGGGGTCTTAAATGTTTTTTTAGGCCTAGGACCCCTTAGTTTAAAGAGAGACGGAGCAGGGACCCCCTACTATATAAATTGTGTGAAATTATGTTGCAAATTAAACTGGACAGATGGAAATTATCAGGCAGAGGGCCATATTAGTGTCAGGCTGCAGTCTTGACCTGTACTTGCTCCTCAGGTAGGTGAGGGAGGAAACTCCACTTTCACAAAGATAAATTGTTTTAAAGTATGTTGGATTTATGTTAGTGTTTATTTTCAGACATATTTCTTTTTGGTTTTTGTTTTTACTTTTACTTTAAAAGATTTAAGCAAAATCCTAACAATAATTATGTAGCACCCCCTGCAGTAACTCTGAGGACCCACTGTTGAAGACCCAGGTAGTACACGACCAAATTATGGTCATTCATGAGTTAAAGTCCCTCATTTGTGACCTATTGGTGCAATTTTACTTTTGCTTTGCAGCTTATTTTAAAGAGGTGGATTTAGTTGCTCATGTTTGAGACTCTCATTCACTTTGTGCAATTTATTGTCACACCTCTGTCGGCTTACTACCTCAATTATCCCCAACAGGTCTTTACATTTAATGTGCGACTCTGTATTTTTCAACCTGAACCCTTTTTCCCATGTTTTTGTGTCTAAGTGACTAATGGAGACAGCAATTTAAGAAACTGGTCCAGTATTGAAAGAAAGTGCTGGAGCTGGCAGCAGCAAACCAGGCTAAACACTTAGGGCATTTGTGCACCATCAATGAATGTCCATTAGAAGTGATTGTTTTTGCCACTGACAGGCTCAGATCAGTATTATAAGTGTCTTACAACATTATAGAAAGGATCCCTACAGAGACAGACCTTCTTGTTAAAAAGTACGATCTCTTTTGTTTAACCAGAAACAGCCTTGAAATCACTAATGCCCATCTACCTGACTCCATTAAAAAACAAACAAAAAAAAAACAAACAGTAATTTTATCATCATAAAGAACACTTTAGTCAGTCAGGAGAAACAAAATAAAAATCACAGACGCCGCCTTGGAGCCATCACTGTTTCAGCAATCATCAGTTCTGGTTTAGTTGAAATGAACCCTTAATTCACTCAGTTAGATGTGAAAATATGCTGGCTCGATACACGCTGTTTCCCCCCACTGCTTCTGTTATGTTTGACCTCCCTCTCATTCCTCTCTTGATATTTTCACAGCACTTATAGTGGATGTACATTGAGGGTGCATATGCCCTGGGTATTTATATTGCTGCCTGTTTTGCTGCTGTCTGTTGCAGGAGTCTCACTAATACTTGAAACCAAGAACAAGTGTCCAGATTGAAAAATACTGAAATCACTCTTAAAGGTGGTTGTGACAGTTGAGCTCCATCCAGTCTAACTGTCTGACTTTTGATACCGAAACATTAGCCATATGATCACCTTCGTTGTTAGTAAGTTGTCAAGCAGTGTAGCTTATTGACAGTATATTGATATTTCTAGTTTTCTTATTGAGGAGATTTTCTGTCAGCAGTGTTTATTTTGTTCACACTGCCCAGCCATACCCGGAGGCTAAAACTTGAACTTATTTGAAACACAGCTTTTCAGTCTGGCTGCCGGATATCCAGTGTATGCCTCATGTGTTTGCAGCATATTTAGCTGTGATTTTGCCCAGGCTGCCCAGCTGCACATTAAGGCCGCAGTAAGGACAGCAAGCTTTGGGGAGTTAAAGCGGTTAGTCTGATCAGCAGAGTAGCGATGCAGCGGTACAGGGGAAGCAGATGTTTGTGGCCTGGCTACATCTGCTGCAGTCACTCCAGCCAGAGAGGGTAGTTCTGGATGAGAGGGGGATGATTGGGAGGAGGGTGAGGTGGCAGGAAAGAGGAAGGGGGATACATAAAAGAGGGAGAAAAGGGTAGGAAGGGAGCTAAATGGCAGAGAGATGTTAGCGTGAAAAGGTTGATGGAGTGATAGATTTGTGATGAAGGGGGGAAAAGAACAGAAAGCATCCGTTGAGTTAAAGGAGAGAGAGAAATGGACTGTTGAGGTGGGAAAGGTGTTTGAAGATGGATGGGTGACCAGACAAATAGGTGTGTTGTCACACAGAATAGACATGTGAAGTGGAGGGTGAAGGACAAAGAGGACACTGAGAGACAAACAGGTAGCAAAAACGCAAGTAAGAAACAGACGTGTGGTGTTTTGATATGAATTAAAATGTGTGGCAGAGAGTCAGGGATGTGCAGGAGGGAAGAGACAGGTAAAAAGATTGATGAAAGGGTTGATTGACAGATGTGTCGACAGCAGTGGATTGTCAGAGTTAAGCCTTTCCCATTCAGATAGGGTCTTCAAAAGGAATAACAGAAGACTGATGAAATTCAGCTGCAGCAGGGAAAATGGGATGCCTTCTGTAACAGGATGCTGAGGGAGAGAGAAAGAAAGAGAAAAGATTGATGCATAAGTGAAAAGATAAGTCCAAGCATGCCTCAAACTCTCCAGCTGATATGTCACACTGGTTTAGGATTGCTAGGATCATATTTCCCCTCTGAAAAGCCGAAAGTAGATTTTTTTTTTTCTCTTTTTTTTCAAAAGACGACTTCTATCAAAATTTAAATTCACTCACTGCTGTAAATAAAGAAAAAAATGCATCTTCATGGGAAGAGTGTGATAGGCAGGGTGATAGGATGGCAGGGTAATAGGATTCTAAATCCAGGGATGGGGATTTTTGTACGCTCTGTTCTGAGCGGAATAACCTTGGAACAGACACCACCCTTGTTACCATTTGACAGAAGAGAGTGATCTGAAGAGACCCACTGAAGTGTGTGTTCGCTGCTCACAAGAGGGAATCATGGAAAGTAGAAGTGTTGGCCCAACCTTAAATGTTCACAGTGTCCAATCCCTGTGTAATCCTTGTCTACAGCCACGTCTCAAGTCCTGCTTCCGCTATAGGCTGAAGGAATATTGACACTGCATCTGTGACGTCAGCCTGATGTTTGCTGCCACAGCCACAGAATCCAAATTAGGGCTGCCACTTTTTCCTAAAATTAAGATTAAATGACTTTGAAATGACATGCAAAAAAAGAATATTTTAACAAAAGTTATTTCAGTAACTTAACATTGGTAGTTATTACATGCATATGGCGTTCGCATAGTTTAGAGCACTCTGTGACGACAGCTAAAACCTCTTAATGGGAGATGTTAGATTCAGCCAGCGATGCTGCCGATGCTTTCTGTAATATGGACAGCTGCGTAGCTTTCTCTCAGCTACTTAGTGCACCAAACATAATTTACAAGTTCCCATGGGTCTGAAATACAGTGAGCTTTGACTGTCTCATTAGCATGTGTGGCTAGTGATGTCCATCTGTCTGTGGTAAGAGCATCTTATCCTTTAGTATTTTTTCCCATGTCATGCAGTCGCACTATGTGTTTTGAGAATGTGGTGCAACGTGGAATTTTATATCGTAGCTCCAGCTCTGTCATGAATTCCTGAACCCTCCCTCCCAAAACAATACCAATGGGGTGCATATCCTTGCATATAAATCTTGTTATCGCAGCAGTGATGGCATTTTTATGAGTTTCTGGCAAGGGGCCTGCTGAAGCTGTGGGTGCTGAATAGTAGGCAGTCAGACAGGGTCGCACACTTTCTGGTGCTCCGCACATCTGTGGCACCTCCACTGCCTCACTGGAGTGGCAAGCTTGCATTAGCAGGTGCTTTGCAGCGCTATGGCACACACCACCAGCTAGCTGTAAGAGGCTAGCGTGGCTTAATCTTTATTCTAAAACCTGTAGTCCCCCTGGTGTGTAATTGTGGACTCAAGTTACACAAAGTCTTGTTAACTTGTTGTTTAATTGTCTGAATAAAGTTGGTTAAAAAAAGGAAGAAGCTAACTTTAGCCTGGTTAGCTCAGTATTTTACAGTATGGACATCACGGCAGAGGTGAAGGGACTGGATAGGATGTTGATGGAAGAACCCTTGTTGTAAAACTCCAAACCTCATACACTGTTAGCGATGCATGAATTGTACTTTGTAATTGAGCAAACTAATGCAGGTTACATGTTTATACTGTCCAAACATAGTGATTGGGAAAACCATGACAGCAGAGTTCACATCCCTGCCAATGTTATCTATAAAAGATTGCGGCGTAGGCTGTAATCTTACCTGTGCCAACCCTGTCCCACAGAGTTCTGCAAATGATCTGGATGCTAAAAGTCACATTGTAACCCTTGGCAAACCTGCAGGTTACCACTCTTCAACTGTAGGGGTGCCAATTGTGATAATGCCAATTCTTTAATAATGTTCCTTTAAAGCAAATATGCTCAAAAACATGTTCCTGTTTAAGCATTGATAAGCTGTTGATGAAACAATAACCCTTGATAATGCCACCAAGACACTCATTAGAACCAGAGAAATTAAGTAGTGAGACTTTAACTTCAGGTGGAAACACACTATTGATTGCTGGAGAGTAATTGAGGGTATTTCTGTTGCCATTAAGGCTGCAACTAGAGATTATTTTCATTATAGATCAATGTGCCAATAATTTTATTGATTATTTGTATTGCCAGAAAATAGTGAAAAATGTTCATCAAAGTTTCACAGAACCTAAGGTGACTTCAAATTGCTTTCTTTGTTAAACCAGCAGCTTATAACTTCAGTGATTCAGTGTAATATCATAGAAGCCAAAGAAAATTAGAAAATATTCACAATTAAAAAGATGGAACGACTGTTGACCAAACAATTAATTGGGTTATCTTTTCAGCTCTAATTAGCAGGTTTCCTCCCAAATAAAGCGCAAATTTCGAAAAATGTAAATTAATGAGTTTACATCGACTACTGTAATGTAAGTATCAGGAGCAGGTGGCGCTAATTCTCCAGGTGTCGTGAAATAACTGCAGAAGAAGAGGGCACAATAAGATAACGTAACTGAAAGAGTTGTAGTAGTTAGATATACAAAACATGAAGAAAATGCCATTTGTATTTGTATCATATATTATATTGAGTAACAGTACAGACTCCTTATCGCTCCACACAGATTTGATGTTTTCCTCTCTTTAGTTTAAATCAAATGCTTTATGTAAGCCGTGATTTAGTTGCTAATTGTGTTTGTATTGCACTTTGTTGCTTTAAGATTTTTAAGCTAAGTGTAAAAACTGTTTTTCGGTGCGACCTCTAACTCACCTGGTAGAGTGTGCACCTCGTATAGGCTGAGTCCTCTGCAGCACACCAGTTTCGATTCCAACCCGCAGCGCTTTGCTGGATGTTATTCCTCTCCCTCCCACATTTCCTGTCTCTTGGTGATCCTATCAATGAAAAATAATTAAATAGAAAAATTCCTCACAAATTTCCTTATGCACAAAATGTAATAGTGTATATGACTAGGGCTTTTATTGTGAAAGGTAAGAACAGGAAGAGCAAAACTGTAATGCGCTGCTGTAAACAATTGGGGGTGCAATAAAGAGTTTGCTGTCCTAGTTTACGATACGGAGCCTCTGTGTTGTTATTTATTACTTTCATTTGTAGTTTAGCAAATCAGCTGATGACTGATATTGCCGCAAAACTATTAGCGCTCGAGACACTCAGTTTTGCCGCACGGTTTAGACTTGTGTAAAAACATATCTGTACTGACAGCAGAGGAGCAGCAGAGCAGTACGCCCCTAATTGTCAACATAGCGTGCCAGAAACTCTCAGCACAGTGTTTTTGTCATGACTATTTTGGTACCTGTCAGTGTATGGGATAGTCATCAGACTTTTATTTGCTAAACAGAAAATCTACCCAAATTTGGTGCTTGGAAGTTGTTAATTTCAGACCCTGGATCCGGTCGTCTTTGGGACAGCAGCGCCAACAGTAATAGTTGAAAAGTTGTCTGTTTCCATTTTAGGTCACAAAGGCAGTGACCTCAATCCCTTGTGGTAGCTGTCACATCAGCCCAGTTTCATCCCACTCCCTACAACCCCAGGCCCGTAATCCTACCTCTTTTCAGATGAAGCCTGAAGCCCACCCCCAAGCTGGGCGTCGAACAGGTAGTAGAAGTAAAGATCAGCGTGTGGTGGCGCAGTGGTAGAAGGGGGGGATGGCTGGAGGAAAGGCAGATAAATGACTCCTCCATGGTAATGTCTGGCTGCTTTATGGGGTGTCCTGGCTGTGAGTGATAGCCTTGCTCTCGTTATCTGTCGATTGGGGTAATTGCTGTTTGTCGGAGTCTGGCTGACGGATGGTGATGCAATCTGCCCAGCGTTGGAGGGGGAGGAGGAGGGAGGCATCTTTCTCATCACTCTCCACAAGTGTCTTTACTTGGAAGCATGCTGTGTGTGACAATATGTATTTAAATTTGTTTGAATGTGTATATCCCCCCAGTGTCTAAATGTGATTGTGTGCCTCTTTGTCCTTGTTGCCTCTATGTAGTACTCTTCTGCTGTATGTCACGCGTCCCCTCTCGTGCATATGGTATATACGGAGTTGCAATTTATGCAAATGTGTGTGTGTATGAAAAAGTTAAGTTTATTTGAGCATGTGTGAAAGTCAACAGTGTTTGCATAAATGTTTAAGATGCATTAGCCATAATTCATTGGTGCCTAATGGGTTGCGATTGCTCAATCTCTGTGCTGCAGACCTCTGGTGCTGTAGAATGTGATTGTGCATATCAATTCAGGGTCCCCAGTCATCCACACTGTTTCTGCTCCAATAAAAAAGACCGCAATTCTGTGGCACCCAAGTGACCGCAAATTACAGCCCTAATGAATATCCTACATTACTGGTCACACGCCAATTAATGAAGGAAAACAAAAAATATGACAAGTAAATTTGCCAGCAGAATTTTTCACCGCGCGCTAATTTGGACGGCAGTTTCTGTTTTCAGCCGCTTCCATTTTCGACCAGCTGTCTGCAGCAAGTGCTGTCCAAGTCGGTGGGAATCAGCCTCCTTTCTGCCTGCCTGACTGACTGATTGACTGGCTGGCCGTCTGGCTGAGTGACGGTGCATTTTGCAGAATGGAGGAAGGATGATTCATAGCGGCTCTCTGGACTACTTGATAATCATTCCATCTGGGGCGTGGGACAGGCTGTCTTGTCATCGGCACATCACTCATCGTTTGTTCTCTTCATATGGCCCTTGTCCGCTCCATCTCTCCATTCTTCTATCTGTCCCAGGGGCCTTGGTGATGACCCTCCACCCTGGTAGGGAGGTTGTAATGCTGGACCTGTGCGACACGGCAGACCCCTGCCGTTTTCTCTGCTGCACCTGCCCCCCCCCGCCCAACCCCTCTGCTGCAGCCTGCCACTGCCACTCGCCTCGCGTTTGATTTAATACCAGCCTAAGTGTGAATAAATTCCTGTCACAGCCCATTAAGGAGGCCTTGGAGAGATCTGGCCTGTTATTAATTCTCCACAGCTCCTCTCTTTCTCTCCCCTCTTTTAGTTACTATCTCTCCCACTCTGCTGCCGCTGCTCTCTCTCCCGTGCCCCGTTGCCCTCCTCCTCCTCCTCTCCCTCCCTCACTGCACACTTCTTGCTTTTTTAATACCCCGTTAATTACCGCGTCTGTCCTCTTTATTCAAATGAGAAAGGGAGAAATTAAAAGCAGGGGGATGTTTGTAATTTCAAATAGAAAAGCCATCCACTGTCTGGCTTTGCTCCCCTCTCCTCTCCAGACCTGTGCGAGCTCGCTGCCGGCTCGGCGTGTATAATGAATTCCAGTGGCACTAGCGGTTAGTTTTATCTGAAGAGCAGGCGGGGAGTCTGCCGAGGCCTGATGATAAACAAACGCAACCTCCTAACTGTAATAAGACCGGGAGAGAGGGATGCAGCTTGGTTGGCAGATGCTCTCTCTCTGTCTCATTCCATCTCTGATTCCCTGCCTCCCTTCTTCATTCTGTTTCTCTTCTCTGTTTGTCTCTCTCTCCACTCTCACAGACGTTACCCCCCTGCTGTGCTCCACTTCCTCTCCCTTTCTTTCTCCCTTCCTCCTTACACCTCCCATTCTTCCAATCCTCTTTCTCTCCTTTGCTACCTTCCTATCTCCCACTGCTATGTTCAGGCTCCAGAATTAGTAGTCTGTGCACAGCAGGTGGCTGTACCTCTGTCTTATTAGCAGCCTCATATGTGGCCCATTAGAGGCTCCCTGTATGCCAAGGGCTTTTTAATTGTTTTGCGGGGGTCAGAGGGGCAGTGTAGCCGCAAAGCTCTTGCGGAGGAGGTATCAGAGCTCGTTTTTTTTTTTTGGGGGGGGGGGGGGAGTACGTGTTTTATTAGTATTGTGCAGCATTTAGTGTCAAGTGCAACCCCAATTATTTCTGTTTTGTGTTACAGTGTTTAAGGGCTATGTAAGCAATTAGTTTGTAAACCATTGTCTGACTGCTGCAGTGTTTAGGACTAATGTTTACATGAAAGGAAGGCGTGATGTAAGTTGCTGTTTAGTGCTCAGGCTGTGTCCTGCACATAATGCGACAGAGGAAGGTCACTTGTGTAACATAAGTAAAAGATACATCAAGGCAAGCTTTATATTTTTGTGACGCTTTTGAGACTGTGATAAAGAGGAAAAAGAGGAGAAATGTAGGATGCAGACTTGTATACACATCAAACCAGAGGTGAGTTCATATAAAAGACCGTAGGTTTCAGTAAAGAAAGATGTTTTTAATTTAGTTTTAAAGGAACCTAAGCCTCTAGCACCCGCAGGTCATCAGGCATCCACTGGGAGCATAAGCTTTTGTGCCTGATCACAGGTTTACACAGGGAAGAAGCCACTGTCTGTACATCACTGTAGAAAACTTCTTCAAGGCTTTAGTTGTTACTTTATTTGTTTTAAGTCATTTGCAAGCAAAATGTTGAACCTTGTTCCAGCTTCTCAAATGTGAGGATTTTCTGATTTCCTTTGTCTTTTTGAATAGACTCGATATCTTTGGGGTTTGGACTGTTAATTGTACAAAACTAGCTATTTGAATACATCACCTGAGGTTTTAGGAAGTTGCTAGGGGCATGTTTTACTATTTGTGGACTGAATAACTAATCCATAATGAAAATAATTGTTACTTGCAGCCCCAGTGAAATGCAAAGTGCCGTGTTCCTAAGGTTGTTGTGACAAAAGAGTGTGAAAAATAAGGATCAGAAATATATGTAAAGCAGAAAAGTACACTCAGAAAAGTGCAGATCTCTGCCTGAGCTGATTGTAGCCACTCGAGACAGGGCCCACGGCACAGCGATGCTCGACGATATTGTCCCTCCCAGCTCCCTTACAGTCAAGATGGCAGAGAAGATAACAAAAAGTAAGATTTATTCATCTTGTATCGTTCCTAACTTTAGTGGATTATAACATATCTGGAATGGACTTAATGTGCAGATGCTCCAGTTCAAAATAATATCCAAACTCTTCTATTGACGTTAGTTTTTAAGCCACGACAAAGGCATTGGATAACAAGACAAGGCTTGTTGTTTTTAGCCAAGACAGCCTGAAATTATTTAATTATCTGAAATTATACTTCATGTTTTTTTTTTGAGGGCTTGTGGCCCCTACCGGCCAGTTAAGAGTGAAGAGTCAGCAGTCAAAAACTTTATACAAACAGTCAATAAAACAGGTTTTTCAGCAATTGTGAATGACCAAGACCATGACCATAAATGTGCACAGTTGTGTGCGAAATTAGCTGTGCACAGAAAAATTCACACACATTTACACACACACACACGCACATACCGGACGTGACCAAACACATGATCCCCTCCAGGCTTACCCCTGGCAGGGATAAAAAGTAAAATCTACTTATTTCACAATTACAGAAATTCTATGTGCAGGGCAGTGCAAATGATTCACTGAAAACAATGGACAAGACAAGGCTGGAGACAAACAGGTTAGTGGACTGCTTCAGCACCCTGATGGCCTGAGGACAGAAGCTCTTTCTTAGTCTCTTGTTTGCTTGAAAGAAAATGCAAAACTGATCACATATATTAAACACCAGGACAGCGCTGACTTTTAAAATAGACTTTTGATTGTTCAGCTACATGCTAGAGAGAAAAAAAACTCATCTTGCAGGTCAGCAGACTCATCAAAATCCAGCATATATGAAGTTTTAAGTTTTTATGATTTTTACACTTGATATTACTTATGTATCCTATACTGAAGATAGCGGCTTAAATGTAAGGCTTTGTATTATGGTTGCCATGGTAGTAGATGTGGTGCAGCAGATGTAGAGGGGGTGGGATTGTGGAGTCGAGTGCCTGAAACATACCACGTCTTTCTTCTCACTTCCTAACACAATCTGGAGTCCAAGTCATTGTGGGAGAGGTCGGGATCTCTGGCTTCTCTCCAGGTCTCATCCAGGGATGTACCACCTCCACTGGTGCAGTGTCAGCCAGAGTTGCATGCTCACCTTTATATGTATCTGCAGTGGCACACAGCCAAGGAATTTTCAATTAAATGTATCCTGTGGAGTTGTCAGTGGAAGCAAACGCTTAAACAAACGGCATGTATCCTTGAGTTTCAACAAGCAAAGTCATGTCCCTCATGAGTTGCAAGTTTGTTGCAAGTCCACTTAAAACAATGCCGCCTCTACATTGATGCTAAATGTTCTGTCTGTTCCTGTGTCCGCAGAGGAAAACCCTCACAATTATATTCTATATGTGTTTTTTCTCTGTCTTTTTGTTTTCCTCATTTAGTTTTCTTTTGGGTTTAGTTCTGTCACACTGAGCTTCAGTGCAGAACAGTGACGGCTTAACACTGTCTTATGAGTTACACCACCTCCCTGCTGTGAGCAGCAAAATGAAGACCACTGGCTTTGGCACGTCATCACTTAACCACTGCATATATTTTAGGAATTTTGATGGGGTGACAATTTCCGAAGTTTTAATTTCATAGCTTCGTGATGCCACGAAAGAGAGAAAAACCTTGACCACGACACTTTACAGTTATGACCCTCTTGACTCTGTAGAAATATGTGGTGTAACACATTCAAACAACTGTGGAACCATTTTAGGATTAGGCTGTGTAGTTATTACTGTAAGTACATGACATATTTAAGGGTTGAAGATGATTTTTTTTTTTTTTTCCCTCCAAGTGACAACACTAACATTTCACAGAATTGGATGAACATTACGAATGTAATAGTACACAAAGGTCACAGTTTGGTTCACCCCAGTTTAGGAGCCAGGGTTCAATGAGAGTTAGGCAAAGCAGAAAGCAGCTTTTTTCTTTAATCTATTTTGACAGACAGACAGTGGTGCAAGTGTCAAGTACTGGCACTGGCATCCTCAGTAAATTAACAGGATTTCATTTTTACTTTTAAAGAATATTTTTATGGCTTTTATTAGATAGGACAGATTGAATGTGAAAGGGGAAGAGAGAGGGAATGACATGCAGCAAAGGGCTGCAGGTCAGAATCAAACCCACGGCTGCTGTGGCAAGGACACTTTGTACATCGGGCGCCTGCTCCACCAGGTGAGCTACTTGGTGCCCTGATTACCAGGATTTCTATTACAAAATAAGGAACATTTCAAAGACTTCTATATAACAAAATACAAACACAGACCACTTTCCTAAAAGTATTTCAGTTAGTTCCATCTCAGCTGTTTTTAAATATTCAAAGCACCAAAACATTTCTCGCTCAACTGGATGATGCCATCAAATGTCCATCCACAACAGAGAAGCAACACCAACAAGCTGTTCTTGTCTTACACACAACTCTCTCTCCGTCGCTGTCGGAGCTGACTGGGAACCTGCAGTCGGGTCTTCCAGCTGTGGTGTTTCATTTGCACTCTGTAGTGTGACTGACTCTGCTTGTATAACCTCAGCATATGACGCTCATGGCGTACAGCTAAAAGTTTCTGTGGAGAACTTGCACTATTCTGTATGCACCAGACCGTGACCCTCATCTCGTGATGGTTCAGTATGTATACACCAACAGAAGCCCTACTGGACATGGTATCAGGTATTTGCATTCTGCATTGTGGGTTATTGGCAGTGTCTTGGCTGCTCAGCTCAAATCATATGGGTTCAGGGTTTAGCACTGAGCAAAAAAATACGTATATTAGAACAATGAAAAAAGGGAGTACACAAACAATAACAAGCTTTGTTGTGTGTTGTGTAAGGGATGTGAATGAGGTGCATTTGTTTCCAGATTTAGCTGTGGTCAGGGTTTGTTGTTAAAAGGTGATTGAGGATCCTATTTTTTATGTTTTTGATGCATTATGTAAAGCACATTGAATTGCCTTTGTGCATGAAATGTGCTATACAAATAAACTTGCCTTGCCTGTGATGTGACTGCCAAAGGGCATGTTACATCAGCTGAAAGCCCGCTATGGTTTTTTGCTTCAAAACCTGTCATCACTTTTCATTCTGCCTTTATATTCAGAAAAGGGAAAGCTGCTTGCTCAGGTGTTGGCAGGAATATTTACATTTGAACTTGAGAAAGTGCTTTGTGTGTAGGTGAAGCACAAGTAACATGCTTGTTCTCTTTTCAACCTTGCACTCAAACATCTCCTGCGAGTGGATTGTTGGCTTTAAATTGGAATTACCTCTCTTTTATCTTTGTAGAAATCTGCCTGCCTGTCTCTTTTTCCCTCTTCCAACCTACAGCACCGCCGCCTTCACTCTTAAAACGATAGAGGTAATTAGTACCAATATTACTTCGTTGGAGAGGTGCCATAGGGAAGCTGATTTTAAGTGTGTGTGAGTGATTGTACCAATTTAACACATCACTGAGTCACAAGATGCCTTTTGACGTCTGAAAACTGTTGTTGGCACCTGAAGAACATTTAAATCACAGTTTTTTTTCAACCTCATAGGAAGTCTCCACTGCCCATTAAAAAAACCCTTGAAGTATCGTGTTTACTTAGAGTGTGAGAAGAGGTGTTCAGCTTGGCCTCAGATGATATAAGCTCCTGACAAACATCTCAGAGAGATGAAAGAAAGACATCCTGTCTGCTCTGAGTTTGAGAAGGTGGGGTATTGCTCTGCAAATGCTGACTTCAGGCTCTTACCGCTCACACATACAAGTGCACAGGACATGCACAATCATACCTATGGCACACACAGATAAACAAATACACACAGATACTCATAACACTCACATATCATCTGCTCCAATCTACAAATCAGCACTTCACTCTCTGCAGCTACTTTCAAACTGAGCCCTGCTCTCCTCTTTAGTCCCTTGCCATAAGATAGCTAGTTAGCAGCACAGATGTCAAAAAGGAAAAGACCTCTAATTAAGCAGGAAGCCTCAGCCGTTTGACACTGTTTAATACTGACTGATGTAGAGTGCAACTTGTGACTAGAGCCTGACAGGTATTTCTGCAGGCTGATGTTACTGGCTACGTAAGAAATATGCAAATAGAAATTACTTACAGCTGCATTTTTGGGTATTTTTAATCCTTATTTTACTGACTTTTATCAATAACAATTTAAAGGTATTTTACACAGAAAGATCAACATAACAGGTCCTTGGGGGAACGTTAGTTAGTTTTTCAGTCACTGTTTCATCTATTTCTCTTTTTATTTTTCCTAATTTAGATTTTTTAAAGCTATACTAAGTAGATATGTCTTTTTTTAAGAAAAAAAAAAAGCTAAATAACATGAAGTGCAAGAGGCCTTTTCTGTCAGTGCGGCACTCCTTTGTGTCCATGAGCTTAAGCACCAAATTTTGAAGTACTTTCCATTTAGAAAATGGTGAAAATTTAAATTGTGATCTAAATGTTTTGCGTTTTGTTGTTTGTTTGTTTGTTTTTTTGTCGGCAGCTTTGCTGACAGACAGCTGGCTATCCGCGTTAACATGCAGACACATGGCGCCCACTGCCCATCCTCCATTGGTAAGCAAGCCCTTCTGCACTGCGCACAGCCTGGGCAGGAGCTAGCTAGCAGCACTTCTCATTTGGCAACTACTGCTGATAATGGCATATGAACCCATGCTGGTATTGCTACAGAAACATGGTGGGCCCCTTTCAGGCTCTCCCCAGGTTGGCTCAGCGAGTAAGTGGCTTAATTTTGAGCCACAAAACCTCTTTGGCATTGTCAGTAATGTTAGCATCACTAGAAATAGAGTTTTTCAGTGTTAGGACCACTAGCTGTGCTGATGCTGCTAATGATGCTAACAGAGTAACAGTGATGCTCAAAGGGCTTTGTCACTCAAAGTGAAGGTGCTTACTCACTGCCGCAACCTGTTGGGAGACCGGTGGTAATCGCTGAATGAGTGCTGATGCTTGCTTTCTCCCACCTGACCCAGGTGGTGTGCAATACAGAGCAATGGTGGCTAGCTAACCAGTGAAGTATGAATGCCTTAATAGCTTTGTTGTGGTACAGCATAGCGCTAATACGAGTAGTAAACAGAAGAGTAGAAAAACTGATGACATACCAACATGCAAGACCGGTTAGAAATATTCTTGGTGGTTAATTGATTAATGGTTAAACGTTGACATCACCTAATACTAGCTTTATTGTTTTTAACACTGTGACAGTTCAGTGTTAAGAATTTAC
>JAPZEB010000008.1:8144639-8159488 GCA_029783705.1 Chaetodon striatus | reverse complement strand
GATTAGCGGAGACCTAAACTGGCGGTTAGCCGCTTGCTTGGTAAAGTCTGATGTGCGATTGGTCTATAGGCCCAACAATGCAGAAGTTTTTTTTTTTTATACCCAGGAAGTCAAACTTTTTTGGGTTCATGTGCCACTGAGCAACTTTCTTAGGTATGAATGGTGCCCCACCTGCGACACTGTATCCAGTCCTCTTTATATATCCACACCTGGTTCCTAACAAAAAGCCTTTCTTTTTGGATTACTGTAATACTAAGCTCTTTGCCAAACAAAAGTTTGTGATACTTAGTGATACCTAATCTTCACAAATGAACACCATTTTTATGATATTTGACGTTCAATGCAATTGCCAAAAGGAAACAGCTAACTTTAGTACAGAGAAGAAATACAACACAGTCACGTCTTCATTGTTGCCGGCAGTGTTCTGTATGATGACATTCAATAACCCTGGCAACCTCTGCAGTCTCATTCAGCCACTTGTTAGCAACCGCTTTTTCTAAGACAGCTAAAAGCTTCAAAACCAACGAGCTGGGCATTTACTGACACATTTTATGTTGCAGAACTAAAAGTGAAAATCTCTTAAACTTGTGTTAACCACAGACCTTATTTCAAGCATCTAACCAAAAACCCATTCAAAAAACCAACTGAATTTGAAATGAGGAAACAGGAAGTACAAAAAAATGCGAACTTATTTTAAGTTTTAGGACTCATTCCTAAATGAGTCATGCCACATACCTCGGCACCTCCTGGGTACTGCCAAGACATAACCAGAACAGACGTGCTCTGGAAACCTCAACAGAGGCAACAATAAGGTGCCCAAACCATGCTATGGATGCAAATGGACTGTACAGAGAAGCATTTATACTATCTTAATATGTGAAAACCGATTTTTATGGTCACTTGTTGTTGTGTTTACATCTTGTTTCTGCTTCCCCTGTCATTATCAACTTTGACTGCACACATTAAGTATCTTTATGTTCAGACACACTAGGTGCAGTGGTGCTGGTCTCTTGATTTTAATTAGACAAGATGAAACAGTGAGGTTTAAATTGCATTTTAACTTGGTGGTTTTTAAAGAGTCCTTTGGATTATTTATTTGATTTAAACAGCGCCCACCAGCCGTTTTTTTTCCTTTATAGTTTGCGTCTTCGTTTGTGCTTGTAAAAATCTGAGCTCCTTTCTAATAAATAACTTTATTTTACTAATTCCATCTGGTTTTATGTGGCGTCCCCTGCTGAGCTGGGTCGTAACGATGCTGGCGTAATATAGCAAGCAGGTGCTTACAAATTGAGCAGTTATGGAGCAACAGCACAATTAATTTGCAGTTGTGTTTGCGTCCACCTCACAAAGTTCAATATTGACCTTCCTTTTAGCTCGGTTTTTGGTCTCTACCAACACCTATAGCTCCTAAATGCTTCACTGTGTTCATCAGTTTGTTGTTTGGTGCTGGAAGATAGTATACAGTTTGAGGGGTGGGGGCAGTGGGTATTTGGGGGTCCTCACCTGGGAAATTTGAGCTTTGAACTTAATTTCCTGCCTTTGGGTGAATTTTTACGCATCAGTTTGTGCTCTGCTACTATTGTTTTTTTATTCAGAGGCACAAATGCACATGTTCTAAATATTGAATGTTCCCCTGTGTTCCCCTAATTTTTAAAAGTAAATTTTAAAACTTAGCAGAAAGATGTTGAAATGAGACAAGCTGCAAAATCTGGTGATAATTCAGTGTACACATTAATTTATGTGACTCTTTTCACATGAAGGTAGTCATCTAATCCATACTTAATATAGAAATATTGATTAATACAGCTTTAAAGATGAGCTTAGCGACCCTAACATCCAAGTTTTCCAGTTTAAAATTAGATCCACTGGTAGAGCTTTACCTTGAGATACATTTTAGAATAAAAACTCTTTCTGCTTCAAAAACCTACCATATACATTTTTCATCATTCCTTACAAATTCATGGGAGACAACAAGCCATCACATCAACAAACAGCAGCGCACAGAGAAGAAGAGAAAAGCCAATATCCTACGCTTTACTGCACGCTGCCCCCCCACATTGTTTCCAACAGTGATAGAGTGCTGATACAAGTTTCCATTACTGCTGCAGGGTCGTCTTTCTCTTTTAAATCAATAACAACACATAAATGCTGCCAGACACATACAGCATGAGTCATGTGTCCTACATATGGCACAAATCTACCTCTCCCATCCGCCGCTGCTGAAAGCTGAATGCGTATATTTAACAGCAAATGAAACCAAACGGTATAATACACGACAGTCCTTGAATATTTACTGGCAGCGGAGAGAGTGATGGTGGCCGGGGACTGGTGGGTGGATGGAGAGACCAACATCTTGAGGATATTTAGACGGGAAGTCTTTTGGTCTGTTGCTGTGATGAAAAGCGCTCGGATAAGAAAACAGCAGCTTCTCGTTGAGGATGTGTGTGTGTGTGTGTCGGGAACTGGATGTGTGCTCAAACTCAAACAACCTCCCACACAAACAAGAAACAGCTCACAATGCACAGCTTTAATGGACACACAAACCCGTCTACATACACGGTATATACATATACACACTAACAGCCTGTTATTCAGCTCTGAAGGTCAGGCCTCTGTGAGAATACTTGTTCTTTTAAAACGCCACCTGCGCTGGAAAGCCATTACATTTACATTTAAGAATAGTCAGTGCTGACCTCTTTTCTCTATAAACACCTGGTGTTGTCTGCCTGCTGCGCTCAAGCACAGTGACCTCACTCTCAACAGGTCCTCATAACTCCTACAGCCGAGGGCAGCAACAAACACCAGGAGAAATGCATGACTCTACTGTCAAGCCGTGTGAAGCCTGTTATCCATTCTGGTGCTGCAACTAATGACTACTTTCATTATCGACCAACCTTTTAGTGTATAAAATGTCATAAAACTTTGAAAAATGCCCAAGGTGATGTCTTTAGAGTGCTTATTTAATCAAGCCCACAGTCCGAAACTCAAAGATTTTCATGAGGAGAGTCAAGAAGAGGCAAATTACCAACACCTGAGATCAATAATTATAATAACTACTTAAATAACATCCTCAAGTTTATTGGCATTATGATTGTCTTTAGTGTTTGTAATCTAACTCTACTTATGATTGGCTTTTGCAGACTGTGGCTAAAGAGTAAAAATGTTGTTTTGAATTTTATGATTCATGAAGGTCAGCACCATGCAAGAATTCAAAGCTTTCCGCAGCATGATTTCAGCCTCTTAGCCCCAGATCACACAAAAAATGTTTTGCAGGTTGCAAAATGCGAGGCGCACCACACTGCCTTTTTAAAAATTGAATGCCACTAGTAAAAAAAAGACTTGCTGCGCTTTCTTAATGTTGCCAGGAAACCACCCCATCAGATCTGTGTGGGTACATAAGACCCTAAAAAAGAGGGGGGATCACAGGCAGTACCACCAGTTGGTCCAGGAGCTTCGCCTCGATGATGGCCATTTCAATGCATATTTTAGGATGACTCAGGGGAAGTTTGACAACCTGCTGTCTATCCTCTGTAAACTGTAAACTTGTTGTCGTTACCATGACGAAAACTGAGATGACATGCAGTGTTTCTCTGCTCTGAGACAAAGTTTTTTCAACTCGAGGAGTTCAGAGCCCTCCGGCAAAAATGCCGGGCACCTAGAGTGCAGAAACCAATGGATCAATGTATGGTGGTAATTTTTCATATAACTCACCCGTTTAAATGTTATTAGGGTTTAAAGCTATGCATAATTAAGAGCGTGGCCTTAGAGTGACAGTTGGGTGCTGTCCGTTGTTAAGTTGCTACCACAGCGACAACGTTGGTTTGGTAACATAACCCTGGTGTAACCCCAGATTCTCAGAGTAAAGGCACAGCCATAGCTGTCGCTGTTTCAGTATTCAGTTCATGGATGTTAACTGTAACTTTGTGGTCCCTCAAATAACCCTCGAAGGAGTTGGACGTTCAGTTTTTCTGGTATTGTTACATTTTTAAAAATGGTTTTAAGCCTGTTCTTTGCGAGTGAAAATCCGCATTAGCATTGTAACAGTTACCGTAGCTGTAAATACACGGTGCTAACCAAGCTAGCATTAGGGTTAGTTTCACCCTCTTGTCAAAATATGGTAACTTCTGGCTCCAATAATTGGATTTGGTGATGCCAAATATCAAACTCGAAGCTTCAAAATAGGAGTCGACAAACCAATGGGTGACATAATGGTCGCTTAGGTCCATTATTTTACAGTTTATGGCTCCCTTTTGGACACATTTTCAGCCCTGATGTAAGAACTTGATGTAAACAAGAGAAATTCAGCACAGCTTTACATTTAAAAACCTACAACCTTATCGAAGACAGATAAAGAACACATTTTCTGTCAGTTGATTTCATTTATGAAAGCTAATCTGTTCTGATTCATAAATGAGGGAAACATTTTCTTTATTTTGCTTATCTTTCCTTTCAGTTAGTTTTGGACTAACATCATAATAACATACAGTACACTGTATTTGACTTAATGTCTATAACTTAAAGGCAACATAATTAAGAAAAACAAAGACATTTAATACTTTTTTAGGGGCTCAAACTGAGATAATCTTCTTTTTAAACCTGATGGTACACTGAGATGGATGGATCAGGCATTTGTATTCTATTTTTAAGTCTGTATTATCTTGTGCTTGATTTCCTTTTTTTTTTTTTTTGAACTCACACTGGTACACCTGCCTGAATACTAACTTTGCCAAGTTGTAAGTGTTCAAGATCAAACTGTCTGTGTTCATGGGAGAAACGTGTAATATGGCCATGAGAAATTAGGAAAAATAAGCAAAAACACAAACTGAACATAAATAGTAAATAGGCAATGAATTAAGATTTTAATACTTATTTTAAGGGCATAAATTAGGCAAATGTACAATTTTTTCATGCCTGCGGCTGCATCGTTTTTGCAGCCAAAAAAAATAAAGTATAAAACATGGATTTCCAGGACTCAGTTTTACATGTACATCTCCTTGTTTCCAGCTCCCACCACCTCACACAGCTAAGCCCCGTCATCGCTGTTGGGCCTCGGTCAAGTGCCATCTACTCCCCCTCTCCCCAAAAGTCCTCCAGAGGCAACAGCAGCAGCTAAAAGTTACGACTGTCACTCTTACTCTAACAGGGTTGAGGAGCCGAGGAGTGTGAGTGACAGTTGTATTTACAGACAAAGAAACGCAGAGAGAAAATGAGAGTTGAGAGGAAAGCGGAGAGGCAGCACCTCCCTCTCATTTCTAGTGTCATCATTACTGCTGTAACATCCTGCGGGCATATAGAGAGAAACAAAACAACCCCATCTCTGCGCTCCATGTTTTCCACTTGTTTTTCAGCAGAACATGTTGGAGAGAATACCAGCTAAGAAGAGGTGGTGAGAGAACAAGATCGGAGACAGGAGGGGAGAAAATGACAACGAGACAAACAGACGAAAAAGAGACAGAAAAAGACAAAGAGAGAAAGAGAGGATGATAGGCTGGTGTTTCCAAGCCCCAGATGGTTTGTAATGTTAGAAGTGCGACATATTAGCCTGGGGCTTCCTGGTGCTCTCCAGGAATGTGAGCTCTTACTGCAGGAATCTGCCTCCAGCACTTCACCTCCTCTCTAAAGGACAGCAGCAGAGGAGGGAGACGCAGGAAGGAGCGAGCAGGACCACCAGTCTGTGTAAACCATATTAAGCGCTGCTGGGATTCTCACACGGCTTAAACCAACAGTCACAAACCAGCTTTTTGGCCACCGTGCCAGAGAGACAGAGAGGATGACAGAGGGAAGGACAGAGGGAGGAAAGAAGGAACACGGTTAAAGGATAAGATTGGTGCTATTCCATGTTTTTCTTACTGTCAACAAATCCCAGGAAAAGACCAAAACTAATAAAGCTACCATATCTGTGTCACTCCTAAAAAGAAAAGGCTTAGTAATTTCCTAAAACAGATGGGCACTTTAATTTTTAGCAAACTTGACTCAAATTGAGGTGAATAGTGCCTTTGCTGGGGACTATTTTCAGCTGCGGATTAATACACATATGGCGGAGGTCATGGCAGCAAGATGGTGTACGTAGGAGTGACTCAATTTACAGTACAAGAAAAATTCTGGTTATTATTCTCAGTTTGTAAAGCAAGTATGTCCAACCAGTGGTGGGAAGAGTAAACAAAAACAATACTCAAGAAAAAGTTTTGTGACTTAAGAATTATATTGACTCAAGGAGATGTAAAACAAAACAAAACAAAACAAAAAACTACTGGCATCAATGTATTATGTTTAAACAGGTCCTCAACAGGTAATGACCCATATGAAGTGCATGGTAATTGTCACTGAAGTAGCTTAATGCAGAACAAAAATACAAATAAAAATAAAACTACAATAAGAAAAAACACTGTGTGTCACTAAGGGAGCGGAGCAGAGCAGAGCAGAGCAGAGAGCCACTTCTGGGACGCTTCAGCACGTCTGGTGGAATCATGAGCCTTTTCTAGAGTGGCTGCAATCACGGGGAAATTCATATTTTCAACAGGAGAAGGTTGGACGCAGTCTGAATCGTGTGTTTGCCTGTGACCAAAACATAAACCTCCATTCCACCTGCGGTGCTGTAGTGTGCTCTCTTATCACTAGCTGAGGCACTGTCATGCATTATTTATAGTATCAGTAGAAGTAGCAAGAAGTGTGTAGCCCAATATAATGGAGGAGAAGTACATACATTTTATTGCAAACATACTTGAGTAAGAGTAAAAAATATTCTGCAAGACAACTGCTCTTAGAGGTACGGTTTGTTTAAAAAAATACTCAAATACATGGAATGAAGTAAACGTGAGGTGATACTACCCACCACTGACCCCAGCTTGCTTTACAGTGTAGTGGCAATCAATGAAAACTGCACGTTGTGTTTCCTGTCACTGCCTTGAATAGGGAACTTAAATACAAAACTAAAAAAACCTACAGCCTCAAACATGTTAATAAACTGGTGTGTTGAAGTTTATTTGCTATATCTTGGATTGTGCTACTTGCCAAGATATACGTTTGTATATCTGTCTGTGCTTCCTGAATAAGCAGTAGATAGAATTCCTGTGCAGCCTTTTCCTACCGTACATGCTGGTTTTTAAAATGTGGGGAAACCCACTAAAAATAGGTGATAGACTCCTTTTCCATTGCCAGTAGACCAGAGCCTCATATTTTTTTCTGTGTTTTTTTTTTACCCTGGTGTTATGTTTGATATCACAGATGTGCTGTAAAACAGGTAAGTAAACAGTAGAAAGCAGCATGGAGACCAGCAAAAATGTTACGGTGGTTCTCTGTTTATATCTGTTTTTTATATCTGTTATGTATTCTGTCGCTCTTTTAAACCCAGTGCCAACTAAATTTTGAGTGGTGCCAGATGCCACACAAAAGCCAGGTGTTAGTGGGTTTTTTGTGCTGTGAGAAATGGGCTAAATTTGAATAAGATCCATGCTGGAAAACACTTGAATTTTCCTTTATGACTTGTTTTTTTTGTCTTTTTTATCAATCATGATTTCACAGTTGTTTTTTTATTGAAGAAGAGGATCCTATTAGTGTTGTTTCCTGCTGCGAGACAACACGTTATTCATTAAAATAAGAGACGAAAGCCCATGACATTTGAGGTGAGGAAGATGTATGACTCGAGAGACAGAGAAATAACTAAAATAGCAAAGGACACTAAGGTCATGCATTCTGTATTCTCTCTCCTTGAAAGGGAAGGTTTCATTACACAACTAAAATCTGTTGTGTGTTTTTTGTAGGCTGAGTCTCTATGAGTATTTTTAGACATATTTAAATTTTGCTTCTTCTAGGTCAACAATAAATAAATAAATACATATAAGATTTAGCTATTTTTTTTATTTATGGTAGTGTAGAGGTTTTTAGTCTGAGAAGAAACTAAAACTAAACTAAACAAATAAAATATGGGACCCTAAATGATTAAAAAAAATCCCCGGCAAGAAGTTGCATTGGGGAACTTAGACTTAGTGTGACCTCAGTATTTCTAGAATCCTGGCTACGGTCCTGAGGAGAGTATACATAAAAGCAAATAAAAAGGAGAAAGGAGAGGACGGTACAGTGATAGAGAGAAGCAGAAAGAAGATGAGAGGAAAAGAAAATGATGAAGAGGGGAAAAAAAGAGGATCTGTGAGTGAGGAAGGGGATGAAAGAGGGAGAGGGGATAAGCAAGAAAGTGGCAGGAAAAAAGGCAAAAGGGATGAAAAACTCTCTCTCCCTCTCTCTGTCTCTCTCTCTATCTTTCTCTGTGGGGTGGAGGAACACAGCTTGGCTCGCCACAGTAAACACAGAACCCGCCACAACCACAACAAACCACAGGCTGCCTGGCACACACACACAACGCCAGCGCGCTAAGCCTGTTCTGCTCACTTTTCACGGACACACAGCTACACACAGCGCCCTCCCGCTGTGATTGACAGCTTGGGAGAAACCACTCGGAGCCACGGGGAGAGGTAAACCATAAACCCAGCCTACCGCCGGGTGACTGACACTGATGTGAAAACCACTTCCTCTGATTGGCAGGTGAAGTTAAGTCCTCACGAGCGGGAGGGGGAGAGGACGGTGTCGGATGAGTCTGATGTCTGAGAATACAGATGAGCAACCAGATTCTGTTTCCTCTTACTTAAAAAACAACCTCAACTGTGGACTTGGAGGCTGTAAAAATGCTGAGCATGGATCATTTGAGCGTTTTAAAGGCAAATAATCACCCTGTGTTTCCATATCTGACCTTTGACCTAGACAAGGAGAGGTCCCGGGGAGGTCACACTGAACAAAGCAGCCCTTTAAACATGGTTTTAAACCTATAGGGTTGTCATAATAAATGCCACTGAGGCATGCTCATGGCTCATGACTCTGGGTTGTGTCTAGCTGGAGGGTTAACTTACAAGAAACATGTCACTTACAACAGCGTCAGTCAGAAGAACAGAGGAAACTAGAATTACCGCGTCACAGTTGTACGCCTCCGCCAACCAGTCAAGTTGCAGTTTACATCCATGTCTGCAGCCATGACAGTAGACAATGCTTCAAATATGAATGTTGCTACACAGAAACTACAAATTGGGACTGGGATCCACCGGGTCCAGCAAGAGCTAACACAAACCTCACAGGAGTTAGCGCTCACGTCTGTCTCTACTTTGTGTGCTTGCATGAGTCAGCTGTTGTGAATGCTTCACCCATTCTATGAAAGATAGTAAGAAAAGTAAAAATAACAAATTCTGGCGTGTTATTTACCTGAAAAAAATATTTGCATTTTTACAGGTTAGGGTTGAAATAAACACATATGTAATTACATTTAACCCACGCCAACCATAACTGACTGTCGTCATGTAACCAAGCCTGCCAAGCCCCTTAGGACGCGGGTGCAGGTGGGAGCAGGCCGAGTAGAACACACACTAATGGTCAGAGATCCAAACAGTCCCATGCAGGACTCTACATGGATGCTTCACACACATCTTCTCCCCTGCAGCACAGAGGATCTACACAATCAGCACAGTTTGAAATGGACACTCAGATTAGTGTCACCGTTTCAGGATCTGACCAAATGCCTCCCCTTCTGTTTCTGAGATATGACGCTGAGTAATGGCCAGAAAAGTGTTTTCGCAGAACATTATGATGTCACAGTGCAGCTGACCTTTGATCTGTTAGATATAAATTGTCATTACTACAATTTCATCCCTTTCCCTTTCACATTAGTGGGAAATTTGTCATACTTAGTGTATGATGTCTTGAATTATGGCCCAAAATGTGTTTTGCAAGGTCACAATGACCTTTGACCTTTAACCATTAGAGCACTGGTTCATCCTTGAGTCCAGGTGGACGTTTTTGCCAAATTTCAGGAAATTCCCTCGAGGTGTTTTTGGGATATTGTGTTCATGAGAATGAGACAGACAGGCAACCTGAAAGCATACTGCCTCCCACCACACACCACAACCACACACAAAACATTATTTCAAAAAATGATTACTTTTAATTATTTTATTATTTATTTGTATTATTTTTTTATTTAAATATTTTTGTACACATTTATTAGTTGTTAGCCATCAAACCTTTTTTCTTGGGTACTTAAATTATTTTGTGAAAAGACTTGTTTAGGAAGTGATAATAATGTTACAGCTGAGCGTCAATTCATTAATTTGTCAATCAACACAAATTTATTGTTAATTAATTCTTGTATTAAGTAACTGTTTCTGTCATTTTTTTTAAAGAAAAAAGCCAAGAAAAAAAAACAGCTTCTCAATTGTATATGATTGTAAATTAAATGTTTTTCTTTTGGATTCTCATCGTTCTCTAAAAACTAAAAGATACCACCTTTGTCTTTGGGAAATTCTGATGGACATGTCACTTTCCACTGGCTGTTTATTCTTTACTTTAATCATAACTAAATATATAATCAAGAGACAAAAGTGACAAAATCTCTCCGGAGAAATAAGTCACAGCTGAGTTGCAATATGCACTGTAAATATACACATTAATTAAAGATGTTCACTATTTCTATTTTATAGAGCAAACAATTAGTACATTAAGAAAATAATCAGCACATAATAGAAATCTTTACTGGCATCCCTGGGAAACATAGCTTTAAATAAAGATTTTGTAATTATTGCTTCTAAATGGCTGGATGAATGCACGGATCATGAGTTATTAAACACATTAAGAAAAATCTAACCTGAGACATAATTAAATCAGCGCTGTCGCTCGTCTTCTGGGCATGCATTTATTGTGTATATTCATAGTGCACAACTCAACTGGAACTTATTTCTCCAGAGAGACTTTGTCACTTTCTTCAGTTAATTAGATATTTAGTTATGATTAAAGAATAAACAGCAATAAACACATTAAAAATAAATAAATGCTACCACGCATATGCACTTACCCATTATTGCCTCCTTATCTTTCCTAACAATATGCATTAGCCTCTCAGACAAACTTTTCCCCCCTCTCTCCGATGTATATTATTCCCATTACTGAGCTTTAATTGAAACCACACAAACTGTCCTTTAATGGAATCAGCGCAGCACAAATCGAAACTCATTAACTCCTAGAAACTCTCAGACTGAATGAAACATGCCGAGATACAGTGGCTTTACAGTTTGAGAAGTTGCGTAAGATAAGCTCAAGATTAAATGGCAGCGTTCACACCTTTGAGGTAACTTAGAGGTAGAGAGTGTGTGTTTGAACCCACCTTATTCTCTCCCTCGATGACAATGACGGGCACTGAGGTGGCAGGCCAGCGGTGCTTGGCTGGGAGAGGCTTGTCGCTGTTCCACAGGACAATGATCTGAAAGAAAGAGGAAAGACGTTATCGCCTGCAACAAACAGCTGCATTGCATCTAATTTCATTTCCGCACACTAAAACAACTCGCAGCACACTTCCCAGCTTGTTGAACATGTGACATTTACGTGACCTACGGCCGGCAAATGTCACCTTATTACAGGCTGATTGAATGTTAAAGCGCCAGAAGGGCAACTGAAGAGATAAAATATTCCCAATTATGGCTCCAGAACGTTTTAGCCCATAACCAAGCACATCACATTGTCAGGTTTCATTTCTTACTAAGACATGTAGCTCAACACATTTTCCGCTTCATATGATCTCACGCTTCGACTCCATCCAGATGATGGTTTACATGAAGGACTCATGTTGCATATGACTCGGACTGCTGTTCAGCGACATGGACGTGTCACATGGAGTTAACCTTCCCCGATCACTGCACTTCAACGGCAGACCTCATTAACATTTCATGAGGAACACACACATATACACACATGACGTGACTCCTGTCTGACCTGACACAAGCTTTACATTTTTATATCTCAGACTGTTCTCATGCATTTTAAAATTTGGAGACATAACATGACTGTTCGCTGAACCCCTCCCTTAAATGGCTATTTTCTGATCACTGCTTAGCTACTATAAATGGACATGGCAGGACTGTCAGGCTTTGGATATGTTCACACTGTACACGAAGCGGTAGTGAGAACATTTCTTGCTCTTTAGAGTTTAGAGGATGGTGTATTTTCAAAACTAAAAACATAATATATAACATGCAAGGAACAGACTGAACAGTGTGCAAATTAGCATGTGTGGCTAACTAGCTAGGACTACAAATTACATTGGAAAAAAAAGCATTTGTATCATTGGGCCCACAGAGCAAGTGTACGAAAGACTTTTGCCAGTTAAACGGATAACTTCAATTAGCCTACTAGCTAACGCCCAGTTTTGCCCACAGCTAACTTTAATGGGGATCACATTCGTCAAACATGGTGGATTGACCTGTCTGATGTCTCTGCTGTGCTCATACTTTTGGCCACGGAGAGTGTATCAGTATTTGTGTCTTGGCAATTTGATAAGGTTTTATGTTCAGATTTACAGTTAGCTATATGGACAAACATTTTGTTTACTTTTGTTGTCCTTTTCAGCTGTAACTGTAACATTTAAAAATATGTAGTTAAAAGCAGTGGTCAAACCTATCTGATGTTGCTACTGTGGTCATTTTATGTACTGTGTTACTCTGCTAAAGTCTGACAAACCAAATCCACTGGCATGGGAGCTAAGAAATGTACTGCTGTGGACGTAACAGCAGCAAAAAGTATTTTAGCCACCTAAGAAAATTCAGTATCAGTTGAAGTGTATGCTAGATTTGGAATATTTCTACCACTTTACACTGACTGACTGACATGCAACTCGCATATTTGTGAAATAAAATGTCTGGTGGCTTTGAGATATTGGCTTCAGTTCCCTGTTGGAAATGTAAAGCAGTGGAATATTTTCAATATATAAAATAACTGATGTGGCCAAAAACTAACCAATTGAGGCAGCATTTGCTTAACACCCTTTTATCTAATGTGCATTAAGTGGGGGTTTTCCAACCGGAAGTTATCGTACACAAACTGATTTGGTCTGTTTTTGCAGTTCTGGGATTGAAATCTTGACAGGTTTGGCAACAGTTAGGGGCCGCACACACGCAGCGTTTTTTGCTCCCTCAAATTCATTGTTTTGAGTGTAGATGTGCGGCAGGTGAGCTTATACACCACAGTGACCCCATCACGGTGCCCATTTTTCAGAGCACCATGGCTGCAGTTTGAGATAAACCGTGTTTAACCTTTGGAACGCAGCAGTGCACACCACATGTCATGTGACGAGGAACAACCAATCACAGCCGACAGATATGTTTCCCTTCTTCTGTAAATATCAGTGTGTGATAAATGTGGAAAAGTTGATCATTTTAGTGCAGGGCTGCCAGAGCTTTACATCTGTCTCATGGACGATAGCCTACACACTAATGAACAGCGCCTGGAAGAAGATCAGCTCTGCATTCAGGATTTCAGGTAAGCAGGCTTGGATACAAAGCTTATTAAGGTTACTTAAACGCAACCTGCTGCTGCGCTCTTTAAAGCTGGCTCAAAAAACCCCAGCGCCCGACTTTTCCTTTTCGTGGCAGTTAAAGACGCGACATATGTACAGCCCCTTATTAAGAGAGGCGGGGCTTAACTAGTGTTCAACTGTCAAAGGGGTGTAGGAACTCCCCCTTTAACTATTTTAGGTTTCAGTCCCTTTACAAGTATTTCTATATAACACACAATCAGCATGTCCAAGTTCAACGCTATATAATATATTATGTGCTAATGTTGACAGTCTACAATTTGTGCAGTCACTGTGCAGCTCAAACAGAGAGGAAACTATGTGAAGACGGATTGTAAATCAAATGGGAACTTCATTGAAAAATGTATTTCCAGAGATTTATTAGTTTGCTGTTTTCTGAGCTTTGCCTAGAGCTGTAGCACCACCATCTGCCATGTGCTTTCACTTCCAGTTCCTCCAGTTCAGTTGTGCACAACATTGTGTTGACGATTGTGTCGTTCAAAACCCTATTCAAAAATGTAACAATTCTAGTAGTGTGCAAACTGGCACTTTTCAGCAAACTTTTTTTAATATACTAGACACTCAAAAAAAAAAGTGTAGTTAGTTTGTTACTGGAGTTTTTTTCCATATTGGTACAGATTAGTACGAAAAAGACATTAAGACAAACAATTACAATGCAGAACACGACTAATATTAACATTTTTTTTTCCCTATAGGAACTGGTTTGCCTGAATCTGTCGGGAATGAAGACCCAATTACAGATAAGGAAAGTGATAGGAGCACATCATCATCAGCATACCATCCTGTAGTGCTCAGTTGCTGTGTGTCAGCTAACATCTGCCCTGCTGAAACGTCCTTGAACAAGTCAGTAAATTAATCCATCCCAGTTCCACTGTGCAGAGCTAGTAGCCAACACCGCGCTCAGACGTCCCTGATGGAGACGAATTACACGAATTTCCCTGCAGGGATCTATAAAGTTTGACACGATTCTGACATTAACTACGTCACAGGCAGCAGTGGTTCCCCCTCAGCGATGCTGCACCCTGACTGGACCTGCCAAATTATGAGCTGGGAGCCATATGGATGTCTGCGTTGAGGTGTTTGCCTCGTGTCTATACAGCAGCTGTGTTTTAGTGTGTGGAAATATGTCACTGGTCCTAAAGAGAAAAATGACACACAGCTGTTTGATGAATGGGCAAAATTATCTAATCATTATAAGCCAGTACAGATAAAAAACAAAACAAGCATCAGTCATGAGGCTGAAGGTGTTTGTCATTGTAAGATAACAACAGGTATACAGTCCGGATCTCTGCACACACACACACACACACACACGCACACACACACACACACACACACACACACAGCTGAGAAATGTGTTATTCCTCTCTTACGGGGGCTCTATTCCTTGATTAGAAAGACAGATGGTGTCTCTGTCAGCCCACCAGCCCTCTCAGGGTGCTGAGATCGG
>JAPZEB010000008.1:8095037-8105311 GCA_029783705.1 Chaetodon striatus | reverse complement strand
GGGTCCAAAGGACAGAGTGATGTCATATGCTGTAAAGCCCTCTAAGGCAAATTGTGATTTGTGGTATTGGGCTTTATAAATAAAATAAAATTGAATTGAATTGAATTGAATAAGTGAGGCTTGGATTATACTACAACTGATGTTTTGATATAGTTTTGCTGTTTTTAAACGCAGAATTTGCAAAATTTCCTCTGTATTTTAAGTCTTTGTTCACTGTGGAGGCATGCAAGAAAAATGTTTTGTTCACAAATTCAATGTAACACAGGGTGAGTAATTGATATACAAATTGCCATTTGGAGGTTGAAGTATTTTTTTAAGCAGATACAATGAAAAGATTGCTGCACATTGAAGTACTGCCCTGTTTTTGTATTGGTGTGACCTATTGAGTACTTGTGCTCTCTGTTGCTAAACAGACAACACTATAAGACTTGTAACATCCACTCCTGTCTAGTAACTTACTGCAAATCATAGCACATCTCAGTTTGGGGCTGCAAGTAACATTTATTTCCATTACAGTTTATCCTGCGGTTTATTTTCTCAAATAATCAATTAATTGTTTGGCTTATAAAATGTCAAAAAAAGTGAAAAACTGCCATTGCCATTCCCGAAAGCCCAAGGTGGCATATTCAAATGCTATGTCCGACTAACAGTCCAAGATTTTTAATTAACCAGCATAGAAGGAAAAATCTCACAAATGAGGAGCTGGAACCAGAGAATGTTTGGCATTTTTCGCCCACTATTTTTCAGTCTACTAATCATTACAGCTCCACTTCAAATACCTTCTCCTGTCTAAGCAAAATCCAAAAATATTCAGTTTGTTTTGCATCATAGAGGAAGTATTTAAGCCCCATGAGTAAATCCATTGACTGTGGATTTTGGTTCTATTTGGCTTGATTTCGGTCTGAAATTTTGCCATCATAAATGCCAGTGTGTCTGAGCCCTGACACAGGTTATCAGGTGCAAACCTGTCATTGCATTGAGAAAAAAAAAAAGCACATCCAATAACTTCAAGATATTTGATTACTATCACAATCCTTCTGCTTCTAACTTTTTGTAAGACTCAACAGCTTTTCAGAAGTAAGGAAAAGTTCATGTCCTTTGAACAAAAGCAGTATTCTTATCAAAAGCCCTTTTTTTTCTAATATAATATGAATGAAGCAAGAATGGACATGAAAAGGCAGTTCTTGGTGAGAATCACTGGCTCAACACTTAACGATACATGCCGGAGTACGCTGGAGCTGTGGGACATTCCTTCACATCCCTCCCTGATCTCTCGTTTTCTGACTTCTCTGTCTTAATATCTGCATGTCTCTGCTGTCTTTCTGTCTTTCTCCATATCTGTCTTTCTCAGAGTACTTTTCCTCCATAGCTGCCTTTAAATATAACTGTCTGTCTTTAGGGGACAAGATGAGGACAGCAGAGGTGAACTGTAACAAAAAAAAGATTTTTTTTTTTTTGACAGTGATGAATGAGGTGCACCACGTCCAAAAAACCCCTCAAAGATCTCAGAGAGAAGAAAAGGGAAAAACCTGTTGTCACTCTTGCTTCGTAGCTCAGCTTACACATGACATTCACAAGTTTCTCACAAGGGAAAGAGCACTCCTCTCTCCATGTGGACAGCGCAGAGACATTTTTAATGCCAGGCATAAATGGAACGAAGGATTAATCGTATCTGGATACATTCTGGGTACCAGACAAATGTTAATGTGAGGTGTAAAAGGGGGCCTCAGTCTCTCTCTTTTTTTTTTTTTTCCCCCACCGAGAAGCGCCGCTCTCACGCATTTCTGCGGTGCAGTGGAGCAGAGAGCCAGCCTTCTCTTCTTGTACCTGTAACAGAGGGATATTGTTGCAGTAGAACCGTGACTTCGGTTACCGAGCATTCCTGCCTCTTCATTTCAAAGACAGAAACGTTAAAAGGTAAGGTGAGGCGGGAGAGGGAGAGGACAAATAGGTACAAAATAACAAGGTGCAGAAAGGAGGGAGAGGAGCAAGGAGGAGGAAATATTAGCGCCAATTACAGCGTGACTTTCTCAACTCGCATGTTTAGCAGCAAACAAAGACATGTATTTATTCATACATTGATACATCAACTAAGGACGCACTGATACCGATGTTTAAAATAACAGTAACAATTTATAGATATGTCATTACAAAAAATAACTGTTTTAAAGTCATCCAGCACCTTCTACACTAACTTGAATGAGCACAAACTCATTCATACACATCTGCGAGACAACCTCTCTAATGTCTGTTTTACACTGCTGTGAAAACATCAACAAGTTTCTCCTTCAAACAACTGGATTCATTCAAGTTTCTAGCCAAATGCTACACTTTACAAGATTACATTTGAACACATTATTATAATCTACGTTTGCCCAACGCTCATTTTTACAGAGGAGAGCTTGAACACATCATAATGTAAGTACATGCAACCTTTGTTAGATGTTAGTTGCAGCCAGCTGCTGCTATCAGCTGACGGTAACTCACTCTCCTCCTGCTTATGTCAACATAGATTTGATGCAAGCCCTTAGGAAGTGTGATGGACATTGAAGCTGATTTTCGTAGTTGCCAAATAATGGAATTAGAACTTTTGAGTCTGTAACATGATGCCATGGGGCCCAAAAAGACTTTCCCCTTAGACTCAGATGGTGTAAGTGACGTCTG
This sequence comes from Chaetodon striatus, assembly GCA_029783705.1. Taxonomy (NCBI): domain Eukaryota; kingdom Metazoa; phylum Chordata; class Actinopteri; order Chaetodontiformes; family Chaetodontidae; genus Chaetodon; species Chaetodon striatus. Next base: position 8,102,647 of record JAPZEB010000008.1, on the reverse strand, counting down.
TAGATCAGTGGATACATTTTTTTGAGCATCACAACATCTGTAAAAATGACTCGTTTTACTATCAGGATTTAATCTGTTCAGTCCGATAACATTTGGGGAGTCCAGAAGAGCTGTACAGTTTAATCATTTTATCCTCATTCGTGTTAGCAGAGCGCTCTGTGGGCTATGGGCTAAATGATGCAGAAGCAGTGCTGGTCATCTGGTCATTTTTTTCCACAGCAGTTGAACAATTTTGGTCTTCTGGCTACTGCGTTCTTTTTTCATGAAAACCTTTTTAGCCTGCACAAAATTAATGTGACACAACAGAAAAAAAAACGCCCACTGCCATCAGTGAATGCCATCTTATTTGCCAATAGGCCGATGGTCACAGTGAATATCGGCCGATACCAATATGTGGCCGATAAATTGATGCATCACTGACAAGAACACTTTATTTTGCAGGTGCACACACACTTACAGGCGTCCTTTCTCTTATATTCAACAACATTCATCTTTTCCTCCGGCCAAAGAGAGCGTAGGAGAAATAATCTGGCGGCTTTGATCTGACTCAGTGAGAGAATGTCATCTCCAATCCAAGCATGTAATTCTCTCCAATGGGACGCTGGGGCAGCAGCTTTGTGTTGTTAGTCACCCGCTCTGGCAATGGCACACTTTCTACTTCCTGAAAGTCATAACAATCCCACCACTGCTGCTGCATTAACCATCCGCGACAAATGAACCTTCGTCTGGCAAACGAGTCAGAAACACACTCACACGTTGTGCTGTATTGATGAGGCTGTGGATGTACTGTAAATGAACAAATGAACCTCCGTCTGGTGAACGAGTCACACACACACACAGATCCTGGCTACGGTTTGATACATGTTACACTCACTCAGCTCAGGCAACCATTTCGTTGGTGTGCACGCACATATGGGACATATGGGACTGCTTGTCTTAGTTTCAAAAATTATATATTCATTCAGTGCGTAATTTCATGAACACACAATCTCTCTATTACGTACACATTCCCCTGTCCCATACACACATACAGAAAAAGCCATTTTTAAGAGCTGGGACACCATTTAATCCCACAGTAATGGATTTACCTCCGACTGAGAGTCCAATTACAAGAGCTATAAATGCTAATGGTAGTGCTAATCATAACAATAGAGCCATGGTTTAAAACCGCTAGCTAGGACACGGTGCCTGGTTTACCCCGGCAACCGCGCAGCGCAATTACAACTAAACACATAAACCGGGCGTCTCCAGCTGATTTAATCTGTTATCACAACAACTCCTGCCTCTCTGCTCATCAGTTTTTCCCCCGTACACATGCTTCACAATCTCTCACCTTCTTTTTTTCCTCATTTTCCATCTCTACTGCCTTAAAAGACTGCTTAAACCTTCATTATTGACTTTCTTGGCTACTTAGGGGCAGCAAAACAAGCTGTAAACACAAAACTGACATATTATCGCCTAATATGGGTAATGTGTTAGCAAATAGTTGCCTGTTTACACATCCAGCGGCCATTTATTAATAGAGCATCACTTTTCACATCATTCATAATAATTGAATCCATTATTAATTAGGGATGCACCAATTCTGTGCCGATGCTGATACCGAAGTTTAAAAAAACAATACTGGCTGACAGTCAACACCAGTGTTTTGGTTGTTTTTGTTTATTTTGTTGTTGTTATTTACTCCCCCTTTTGTGCCAGGGGAACAAAATAATCGTTATTATAAAAAAAAAGTAGTTGAGCTATCTAAATGTATCCAGGCCTTCACACATAATCTTTTAATGAGCATAAATTCAATCATACACTTTTATGAAACAACTTTTAAAATAACCATCATTTACTTTGAATTCTTTTTTTTTTTTTTTTTTAATGCTTCAAAAGCCCTTTTACAATATGTATCAAAATTTCCTCTCTAATATCTAATTTATATTGAAAAAAATCAACATGTGTCCTTCAAACAGCTGTATTTATTCAAGTTTCTAGCCAAAAATTACATTTTACAAGCTTACACTGAAAACATCACGAGAATATTACAACTTGCCTTCATTTAAAAGTCATTTTTACTGACTAGAGCTTGAACGCATCATAATGTATCTCAATCTAACCTCTATTAGCTGTTAGTTCTAGCCACCAGCTGCTAACAGCTAACACTCAGTACCTCTTCTGCTGATATCAACACAGATTTGTTGTTTATAATGTAGCATTATCAGTGACACAATATGGTGTGTCCTCTGATGCATCAGTCGTGAGTTCTCTGCATCCTTCCACCTTAAAATGTCCAGGGACAGATCTCTGGTTATCCCAAACATGATTTCAATTGTCCTTAGGACAATGGGACGCCGTTTGTCTCGAGATCTGCTTTTTACAACTGATGTGAAAACAGAAAAACATCAGCCACTGCCATCAGTGAATGTAATCTATTTGCCAGTAGGCTGATGGCAATTGTCAAGGCAGATACTGGTTGATACTGATTTGTAAAATTAATGATTTGTGTGGCTTTAAAGTTAATATCTTTTATATATTACAACCCTGTTATAGCCAGTATAACTCTGTTATATTTTCCAGCAATGGCCAGTCGGTGTATGCATTCTGTAACTGCTGTAGTAACTTCCTATTAACTGGTGGGGTCCGCCTTTCCCATGCAAGTTGCACATACTGTTTACATCCATGTCTGTGAAAACATGAATGCTTCACACACATCATCTCATCGTCAGCACAGAAAATCTATAAAATCAGCAATTTCAAGATTAGTGTCGCAAACTCAGTATCTGACCAAATGTCTGCCCCTCTGTTCTCGAGTTATGACACTGACTAATGGCCAGAAAAGTGTTTCTGCAGAGCATTATGATGTCACAGTGAACCTGACCTTTGACCTCATATCCTGCTTGACATTTGAGTTAAGTTTTGTCATAATTAGTGTGTGAATTTGGGAGTTATAAAAACATGTTTTGTGAGGTCACACTGTCCTTGACTTTTGACCTTTGACCACCAAATTTTATAAGCCTCTCCAGTCCAAGTGGATGTTTCTGTCAAATTTGGAGAAATTCCCTCGAGGCGTTCTTGAGATACTGCGTTAATGAGAATGGGATGGACGTATGTATGGACAACCTGACAACATGATGCCTCCGGCTACTGCTATCGCCAGCGTGGAGGCATAAAAATAAAATAAATGATAAGATCTCCAAGCTCTGAGGTGATGTAATGATACATATGCGCACACATACAGATTCAAAGTTAGATAATTTCCAGATCAAATTCAAGTTAACTAGCAAAGTCTTGTTTTCTATTGAATTTATTTTGTCATAAAACATCATTTCCCAGGCCTGAATTTAAGCACTGTAGGTAGCAGTGATTGGTAGAGCGAGTCGTGATTTAGCCTTTAAAATACTGCAACAAAAATCAGTTTTGGCCATTTGGAAAAAATAAAATGTTACATGAAAAATGTTGATCTCACAAAAACCAGCAGTGCAATCCATGGAAGTGTCTGTCTGGTCATCAATCTAGCCTGGATCTCTCTGGCTCACCTCCCATCCTCAATGTTAACTGGGTCATCTGTGGGGGAGGCTTGGTTCTCTCCAGAGACGTGCGCTAACACACATATGCACGCACACACACACGTGCCTTCACTTGGAGTAGTTCAAAGAAGCCCAATAAAACATTTACAACGTGGTAAAGCCTTCTTCTGTCACCCCTTCACTCTCAATCTGCTTCTTTGGCTTGTTTTGTATCTTCCCTCTCCCTCGCTCTCCCTCCCATGATTCTCTGAGCTGTTACGAGGCTGGGCATCTCTTAACGTCTCGTCCGTTTTTTCTCTCGGCTCTGCGAATGACCCTGGGTTAAACACATTTAATTAGCGCTCACAGGATCTACACGCCCCCTCCTACTGGCAGCTTAGAGACAAGCCCCTTGGACCGACCAGCTCGTGCGGTGTGTGTGTGTGTGTGTATCCTGTGCATGTGGGTTTGTTTGCTTTACAAGTGGAGATGGTATGGTAGTGGATGATGTCAGATAGCACATGGGCACATAGACACTTTCCTCAGGCTTGATAATTACACTGGTCTGGGCCAAGGTCTTGTGGCGCTGAAAACAAAACGCACACACACAAACGCACACACAGAGCTTGACTGAGACAAGCAGCACTCTTCTCTCTCCTCAACCTTAAGGCCTTCTCCATTCCTCGCATTACACTGAGCCACAGTGGAGCCACTTGCTTTTAAACGTGCTGCTTCTGTCAAGTTTCTGCTGCGCAAGACACAGCAACGAATCTTACACAGCGTGGGTCAGCAGTGTCAATATATACACAAGCACATGGTGGTCTTTCATGTTTTTGACAGTGAGAGTGAGCAGTTATCTGCAGAGGCACATTCAATATGCTTACAGAGAATATTCAAAGGCCTTGTGGGTGCCTGGCTGCCCGCTAATGAACAGCATACAGTGCAGTGATACAGACTACAGAGGTCCTTGTAGGTACAGGAGAGCACAATACAGCAGGTCAGAGCCTTTAATGATAATGAGCAGAGAGTGTGCAGACTCCAGACGGGTGGGTGGGTGGGTGGGGTGGAGCAGAAAACTGAATTTTACAATAAAAGCAAAACAAACAAACAAATAAAAAGCACCTCCAGTGATTTTACACATCAAGTTTAATGTACTGCTATACTGCCTGGGATCCAGACTGAGCATGATCCACAGTGATGGGTACCAAACCCCGCTTTTAACAGAACCCTGGGTTCAATTATTAAACACTGTAGTGTTAAGGCTTATCTATACTCCCTCTACATGTCTGTTTCAAACGTTGTAGTCGTCCCTGCCCTCAAAGTTTTACACAACAACAAACAAGTGGTAACAGAGGTCATAATATATACCCTTAGCAGAGGCAACATTGTGACTGACAGTGGTCTGTGAGACCATTAAAAACATCACAGCATGTGGATGAAGAATTATTTTTGTTCTATTCCTGATTTCTTCAATTCCACCATTTTTTAAATTTCTTTTTTTTTTTTTTATCTCCTACAGTTGTATTTCACTTGAAATATGCGACCATGCCTCTGCAATGGACCTTTTTCATGGCAGACATTTTGACATGTCATCGTAGGAAAAGCACAGCTGTATTCAGTAAGATTAATGGCGGCTGCATTCCACTTAGGTGAGGCGCTGACATTGTGCATGTCTGCTCACAAGAACAGCTTACCGGGACACTTAATGGAACCGAATGTTTCACCTGTGCTTTTCCTATCATGACAAGTCGAATGTCTGCTGTGAAAAAGGTCTTTCTTCTTCGTTCCATCCGTTTCCGTAAGCTTTCAGAAAACATGGGTACGTGCAGATCGCTCCTTCTTTTTAACGTTTTGGTGTCATTCGTTATCACGCTGCAGCTCTCTGTGTTGGGGCTGACCTCCACACACACATACACACAAATGACAAGGAGTGAAGTCAGCAAGCAGCAGAGCAGAGATGCCGTGGATGAGACAAAGTGAAGATAACTTGAAGATTACTCAAGCTGACTACAACTACACTCATTACTGTAAGTAACTGCAACACAACCATAGCAAGTAAACACAAATACCTCATCAATGCACCTGTTTAATCTGTTCTGTCTGCAGTCGCTCATCCACCACTGAGATGAAACTAAAGCTGTTTGTATGTAATCTGTTTAGCCTTGTTTACCAGGAATCTTCAAATTTGCCAGCAAACCTGCAGGCAGTGAATCACCTCAGCAGCAGAGAGAGGAGTATCTTGGCCTCTGCGCCTCTGACAATAATCATTCTTTTTTAAATCTGTTTTGTGGCAGTGCCCCAACTTAACAGAAGTGCAACATTAAAGTGTTCCTTTACAAACAGTACTGAGATATAATATTGCACCCCGTGGTCGTCTCATTGTGAATGAGCAGATTATCCAGGAAATGTGGGTAATGCTTTCTTTTATGGGTCTATAATTTTCAAATGCTGTCCTAATAAATTGCGAGATATTTCCCGTAGTATGTAATCATGTCATGATAGGAAAAACTAGAATTACCCCCTTGCGGTTGTACGCCTCCGCCGACCAGTCTAACTGCAGTTTACATTCACGTTTGCCCACGCTCATATGTAGCCATGACAGCAGACCATGCTGCAGAGTAGCTGTGAATTCTACCACATGTATGCGGATGTGGATGGATCAAACACATCTTCAACCCGGCAGCACAGAACACCTATACAATCACCACAACATCAGCGTCACCAATTCAGTCTCTGACTGAACATCTCCCCCTCTGTTTCCGAGTTAGGTGACCTTCAATCGCCAAATTCTCATCAGTTCATCCTGGAGTCCAAGTGGACGTTTGTGCCAAATTTGAAGAAATTCCCTCAAGGCGTTCATGACATATCGTGTTCATGAATGTGGGATGGACAGTTGGACAGAAAACCGAAACACGGAGGCGTAAGAAAGTTCAGATGTTAAAATTAGATTAATTAATTACAAGTATAACGTCACTGATGTACAGCAGGTCATGTGAAAAATGTGAAATTCATTTACAGGCAAGCGTACAATTCAATATATATGGAGTATAAAGTTTCCAGTAAAAATGAATGGTGGTTTAATGGAGCAGCTATTTCCAGAATATTCCTATTTTCCTTGTAATTAGTATTACATTACATCGTTCTTTTTGGAAAACTTCCAAGGAAATTATTAGGAAATGATGAACCACTAGAATAAAGTGTTACCATCTCATGGAACAAGCTGAAAGGGAAGACAGAAAGACATTCAGTCCTCGTGGTGGCAAGAAATCCAGCAATAAACAAAGTATTACAGATAATGAGTGAAGCTTCTTGGTAGAGCAGTGTAGCGGATTTTCCCCTGAGGATATTCAAGACAAAAACAGGAAATTTGTTTTAAAAAAAAATCAATTGTTCTTCAGAAATAACAGCAGCAGCATTTTGTGTCTTCAAATCAGAATAAAACTTTTAGAAAACAAAACAGAAAATTCATGTTTTTGCCTCTGCTAGAAAACCAGAGCAGCAAAACAAATCACTCTCACTTGGTTTCGAAATGAGAAAAGAGCAATTTACCAGACAAGATGAGAGAAAATAAAGCTGTGGCGCTCTGTTTGAAAGCTGATGCAATCTACCTTGCAGTGGAACATCTGGGGAAATAAAAAGGTCACACAGATTTATATTTAGATGCCGCAGGGAGAAATATGCCTCTCCACTCTGCTCTGCACCCACAAGCTAACAATGGCCCCGCTATGAAGAGCCAAATTAATGTAGCGTTAATGGCAGCCCACTGTACGGCTAATGGCTGCTGGTTTTGTTTCTGTAAGCAGTCTGACATAAGCAAAAGGTACACTCTGGTGAGCTCGACACATGTTAGCTTTGATGCTCAGAAGATAAAAGCTCTGTATCCTAATTTTGATGCTGCTTCTTTCATTTCTTAGTTTTTTGAGATCTCAGTCTGCCTTTACTTTCAGTTATCACTGTGGGTGTAACAGTACACAGAAGACACGGTTCAGTTCATATCCCTGTTTAGGAGTCATGGTTCGGTGAGAGTGTGGTGTAGCGGGAGGAAAAACCAAATGGATAAGGATATGTTTGCTTTTATTTACTTTGAACAGACAGCAGAACAAGTGTCAAACACAG
>JAPZEB010000008.1:8041973-8063173 GCA_029783705.1 Chaetodon striatus | reverse complement strand
GCGTGAGTGTGTGTGTGTAGTCCTGCTACCAAAGGAGCTTTAGGGCTGATATTAATGAAGCATTTCTCTCTGCGGAGCTCCGTCAGTACAACAAGCCCCTGACGTGATTAATAACTGCCTTGCTTCCTCTGTGTGTGTGTGTGTCTGTGTGTGTGTGTGTGCATGCTTAGCCCAGTGTATTTCTGAGTGTATGTGCAGTATATGACGCAAGTGTGAGTATGTGTTTTTGTGAGTGCTTATTAGCCAGTACATTGACTGTGCTGATATTACATGTATTTGCCCACCACACTACTTCATTTAATATTTATTACAGCACAGCGTAGTTTTTTATAGTTTGGATTTTTAACAGCTTTATGTCATGCTTCTTTTTAATATTTGAGTCTTATTTTTCTTTGAGGACACACCCATCTGACTTTTGCTCTTCTGATACCAGAGCTTTAATTATTTGCTGATACTGATGCCTGATCCTGCACCAGTGTTCTCCCAGCCCTAAATTTTAAATCTGTAGCAATGGAACCACTCTTGCACCGAACCAATTAATTGGTCTACCTCTACCTTCAACGCTCAATGTCGACCCTCTGATCGATCCATCCCTGTTTTTGCATGTCAGTATCAGTCGTGTGGACCTTCATGGCTATTATTGTTATCATTTCTAATTTAATGTGAAAAGTTTACATATGTATATAAATATATATATTATTTTTATTTATTTTTTATCCATGTTAGGCGATCGTGTTGAAGAACAAATATCAAACACAATAAAAATCCATACCCGCCTCAAAAGTACATTCAAGTACGCTCTTTTCCTTTTGTGCCTGTGTTGCCTGTTTGCAAGTGTGTGTGCCCACAAGGGCCAGTGGAAAGTCAACGTTAATGAAGGTAGTACATTAGCTCTTCCTGTTTATGGCTCTGAGCTCTGCCAACCACTCTGCTGCTGCCGCCCGTCTAATAAGCTTTATATATCGGTGTTGCCTTTCTCTACAGGACGCCACACCGCTTAAAGCTTCCGCCTGCAATGAGCCAAATGGTTTAATGCAACCACGAAACAATGATACAAAGCTAAACACATCTATTTTACATGACAAGCAAAGATAAAGGCACCATGAGGTTTGTAAAATGTGTTTGTGTCTCCTTGCATAATGTGTGTAAACTAAGTAGGTGGCTGTAAACGTTGGTGTACGTGCGCACCCACATTATCTGCTAAGCTTCTTGCAGCCCTGCTTAGCAAGGTGCTCATCATCCATCTTCATTTCCCAAGGTGCCAGCGCTCGTGTATGTGTGTTTCTGTGTGTGTTGGGAGGGAGACTGAGCGAGAGGGGGAGGACATGAGATTCAGAAAAAAAGGTGTTTTGTTCGTGATAGTCCACTTCTGACTGTTAAAGAGATCCATTACAGCCTGCGAGGTCTCACCTGATAGAATGACCTCCACTCTTTCTCACCACTTATGACTCCGTAAAGTCGCTCATTCTCCTCCCCTCCTCCTGCGCTGAAATTGGACGTTCTACACGCCCGGTTTGCAAGACGCTGTCTGCTGCACTTAATTCATTCCCTCCATATGCCTGTACATTAACTCCCCCTGATGTGAAACGCCTCGCTGAGCCATAAGCTCTCGTAGTGCAACAAATCAACCTCATAGACCACATGAGCGCGATCAGACTGACTCTGTACTGCCAACACATACACGGATCCTCATAAAAATAAAAAAAAACACACAAGCAAAAGCCTGCCAGCAGAAACAAAATCAAATGGACAGGAACCAAGGCACACATCACTAGCTTTCCCTTCCACTCTGTATCACACAGCTTCCGATGTCTGACTAGAACCTCGTCGCCTCTCATCCATTTTTTACCCTCCCATCAAACAGCATCAGTCTTGGCGTTTGCCTTAGGCGCCAAAAATTAATTGCGTCTAATCATGACTGGTTTCCACAATTACTAATTGTAGAATATTAATGTATCAGCAAGAGTGAAATATCAAGTTTCCTGCTGTAGGTCAAAATAATCATCCTCATATCTCATGCAGAAGTGCAGTTGTTCTTTTGAATTAAGATAAATTATTCTGATTGTCAATATTAATAATCAGCACAACTACAAAAAACAATACAGAGTGACTTTCTAAACACAATCACTTCAATAAACACGAACTGTTGATGTTGATGAATTCATTTTGTAATGAAGACACATTTTTCTACAGGGAATAGAGACCTTATCAGAAATGTTTGGGATGAACTGTCAGTGTCATGCTGTCTTTATTCACACTGCAATTCATCCAAAAGAACATTGTTGAAAAAAAGGAAAGGAGAGCAGCAGTAACATATGGCCTGTCTTGGCTGGCTGGGTTTGACCTCTCCATCCGCATTTATATCAACTGTGTTAGAGAAGATCTCAATTTTTGTGTAAGGCTGGTTTAAAAATGCTCTATACTGGTGTCTGTAATATTAGTGTTTTGTTACAGGTGCTGGCTTTTTGTGAATGCCCGCAGGTCGTATTGCTTTTCCTAAAAGGCCAAAAACTGCTGTTCCACGAACGGTCACTTGAGGCTGGCTCCAAAATATCCCCATAGACTCCCATGTTAAAATGCACACAATTACAGCAGAAATAAACATGTTTACAGCCTAGTACAAAAAACAGTTTTGGTCTCTGGCTACTTTCACCCTTTATGACAACTGTATGGAGGGTCGATTTAAAATATACCATAATCCAAAAACCCAATAATTAATAGGTCATTCATGCCCATGTAAACACACTGACTCATATGATGTTATTACTACATTTTGGGACGATCAAAGTTGGACAAAAAGTTTTCTGCTTGGTGCTGAAGACACATTTGTGACAAAACAACAACAAAAAAAGAGGAGTCTGACACCCAGCCTTATTTATGACCGTTCAAAGCAACATTTGTAGCTTTCAGTCGAGAGATATCTCCTTATAAGAGCGAATCAATTAAAGAAATCTGATACAGAAACCAGTATTTCAGTAGCTGAAGTCAGCAAGAAAAAAGAAAGCTGATGCAAAGGCTGAGGTCACTTTTGTGTTACTTACATCTCCACAAGGCCTGATAGGAATTTTGGGGAGACAGTTATCATCCTCATATAGACATTTCATCATGATAGACATTTGTTTGCTGATCCTGCATCAGCAAAAAAATAAAACTGATAAATAGTCAAGTCTCTGCGTGGTCTTCCAGGACCGAGTGACATTCTCCGGCGCTGATGCACTGCTGCTTTACCCGGTCCCAGCAAGCCATCAATCTTTATAAATCATTCAGCTCTCCTGCTCTGCCCTCCACACACAAACACCGGAGGACACACTAAGAACGAACACAAAGTACACACACCTTGGTCCCACTCTTGTTCCTCTCTTTCTCCTGCAGTGCTCCAGGATCACTAGAGTTTACGTAACCATGCGCACGGGAACAAGATTGAGCTGAAATGAGAGCTAAATCTTTTAAAAGTCCTTTTTTTAGATATGGGACCTGAAATGGCCTGTCCTGTGGAATCGCTGCACAACCAACATAACACAATCAGGAGATGATATAAGAGGAGAGATATTGATATTTAAAGAAGAGGTCCATGAAACTTTTAAATTCATTTGAGAGAGAAGTGTCCTTTCCTACTCTCTTTGGAAATTGAGGCGTCAACCCACACCTGCTCTTTTTATTGTTGTTCTTCGGCATGTCTATTAAATTCTTTGGTGCTCATTAAGTGTGATGTTGGTTTCAATTAATTTTGCTTTCGATACCTTGACACAAGTTAATCTCTATCTGGACTGCACTGCACACGAGCTGGGTTGGTTGGGAGTTAGCTAGCACCACAGCAGCGATTACTGCCGGTAAAACTGTCCTGCCAGTGCTGTGGAAACATGGTAGCCACGCTAAGCCCCCCAGGTTGCCAAGGTGAGTAAGTGGCTTCATTTTGAGTTGCAACCCCCCCTTGGCATTGTTTACGTTAGCACCATTAACCTCGCTGACACTGCAAATGGTGCTAACAGAGCTAACAGTGATGCCAAATGGGGTTTGCAGCCAAAACCTGAGCTGCTTACTCCCTGGGGAGACCAGGGGTGAGACCGGAGGATGGGCACAATATTTCCACAGCAACGCTTTTGGGTCGGGATGGTGTTACTGGCAGTAATCGCAGAATGAGCAGCGCCACTGGCTAGCTCACACCAGACCTGGTTGGTTTGCAGCACAGTGAGCTGAAGAGAAGCAACATTAACCTATAGACTGATATGCCTCCCTGGTCAAAAGTATTCTTGGCATTTAACACTTAACCGTTCACATCCCTAAGTGAAAGGAAAACTAGATAGTGAGCAGCGATAGCAGCTGTGGTTGAACAAATTACAGGAAACCAAACAGAACAGAGACAACTAAAGAAACACAACTTAATCACAGGAAGTGCCATACAAGAACACCACAACGATGACCACAAATGAGGAACTGGAGAAGTAGTACATGTGATACCGTGTCAGCAGCACCCACAGGTAGAGCTGAACGTATCACTTACACGGTGAATTACAAGCCTATAAGCTGCGTGAGATCATGTTCTCTACTGTCCCAGCTTGCTTTTGCCCTGCTTTGCTTCTGTGCATCTTCAGCACTGTTACTGGAAAACAGTCATATGTGCAGCATGTGCTCACTTTGACCTCAAGGACCTCTCACTTAAACCTGTGGAGGCGCTAATAAGGTGTGTGAAGTGGTAGTTGATGAGGTGGGTGTAGTACAAAGTAGATAGGTAGGTTGCTAAAGAGGAAGTGCTCTCCCATATATTCCAATGGTTTTTTGGCTGATAGGTGGGTACACTGTAAACTGTCAGAAAAATAGGTGGATAAAGTCTGTGTACCTGCGTATAGACTGCACTACACCACTGTGTGTGTGTGTGTGTGCCACACCTGTGTTTTGCCTCTCCTATGAAAACCTGTCATCCTCAATTTCTTATACAATAAGTGTGTCCAGCCTCTTAACAATGCCTGCCTAAAAACAAGACTCAAACAATGATGGAGGGTCAAAGGGCGACTCTGCTGAGTCTCTCAACAGAAGATAAAAGAGTAAAAAATTAAGCAGTCACTTGGCCTGATTGGGACTGTATAGGGAGACAAGTGGATCACAGTGAATAATTCATCGTCTCCTTTTAAGGCTCAGTTGGGACCCAAGTAAATTTTAAATATTCTGTGGGGGGAAAAAAATCAAATCTCAGTATTTTGTGAGGATGTAAATCATTTAATAAGTTGTCAAGTCAAAGCTGTGAGCTGAGAAAGACTTCATGATGAGGAATGTCATCTGGGGCCAGATTAAAAAAAAAAAAAAAAAAAAAAGAGGCTTTTTTTTTTTTTTCTCTTGAGGAGGGATGTCTTCTGTCAGCAGCAGTGCGGCTGTTGTGACACCTCTCCGAAACCCCTCCTCCCCTGTGGTCACCTTGTATTTAAATAACATTGCGGCCCATTGATCTCCAGGGAGAGGCCATGTTGGCTCCGATTTAGACTGCAGAGGAATGCTGGAATGTTTCTGGCTCTGAGCCAGCGGCCTTTTCCTGGCCCGACCTTTGACCCCTGCCACTGCAAAAAGGGAGGCTGTATGAGAAGGGGGGGGGGGGGTACAAGGGTACAAGGCTAAAGTAGGCGGCGACCACCTGCTCTCACTCTGATCTAATGACCTCGTCTCCCAGAACACCAACAGAGACACCCACCAACCAACACAAGCTCGCAAACTCATTCCCTATTGTGCTTCTGCGTCCGACTCCGACCACAAACACGTGCGCGGCGGCCTGTGGACGGAGTCATGCTCTGCGGTCATGGGTAAACACACAAGCTAAGGGCTGACTGCACATGTCAACACACTGGGCTGCCTGTTCCAGTGAGGGCATAAACACACAAACACACAGAGGCGCACACACAGCACCTGACTGACTCAATGCATTCAGGGATAAAAGCGTTGTAAAACAAGCTCCATACTATATCTATGTGTGTGTGGAGATGTGTGTTACTCATGCTGAAGACATTTACGGCCCTCATCTGGTAGCTATACATAACATCATTACCCCATCAGCCTGCGTTAATGTGAAACTTGGAAGCGTGTCGGCGGCCTCTGCGTGTGTGTATTCCCTACATCCATCGCTTGTTTCCATGTGACTAACTCGTGAGGTAGGAACGCTGGAAAAATCAGCTTCATTACATCATCTGGCCTGTGCTAACCTCAGCCGCTTGGCATGGCCGAGGAGCGGGCCGGCAGCGCCAATGTAAAGGGAACTTGGAAGCATTTTTTAAAAATAAACGTGGAGCGGTAAAACACTGAGTGACTAATCGGTGTGGAGGGTAAAGCCGGGCAGCGTGACCGAGGGGGAAAGAAAATAAACTCTGGAGCACGGCCGAAGTAATCAGACTGAAAAGGGGCCTTTATGGCTGCCGTGCCAAGTCGGCAGAGATATATGCACAGAGGGACAAATAAAGAGAGCAATACGGAGGTGGAGATATAGAGTATACATGTGTGACATGAGTGTCAAGACACTGAAGTTGTAGTAAACTGTTAGATATACAATATGTGTGTATGTGTAGGAGTGTGTGAGAGAGAAAACAGAGACAGCAATGAGGTAGGTCAAATATATGGTGCAAGAAATACAACCCCAATTCCAGAAAAGCTGGGACACTGTGTAAAAACAAAAAGAAAATGCAATGATTTGCAAATCTTTTTTCAACATTCAGTGGGGGGAAATATTTCTTTTCATTAAAAATATGTCCAATGCATCCAACTATTCACAATTAAATTTGGAGCATAAATTGGTATCGACTCAATAAAACTAAACTGATAAAAATAATGTGACATTTCAGTCAATAACTGAAGTTGGAATTTACAATTTCTCAGTCAGAAATTTCGACTGGAACATCACTGAAGTCGCATATTAGACTAGGAAAGTCCAAGGAACCTTACCAACCTTGATCTCAAAATCCAAGATGGTTGCTCTGGACATCAACAGTAGTGAAATTCATATACTTTTTATCAACACTGTCCAACTTCTGTATATGGGAATGTTGCTACAGTGTTTGTATGAGCAAAATACAGCATGATGCCCTCTTATCAACTGGTATTGCTAACAATGGCTAACCTGGCTAGAGGCGATATTGCTAACAACACCTTGGTTTTCCGATTTGTTGCACTGAAACATGGTCAACTACGGTGTTAAGTCATTCTCATGTCCGACTTCCGAGGTGAATACAAAAGCATAATCACTCACAGTGTTCAGATGGGATTTTTGGGCCTGTTGTTGTTTGTCCCAACTTTTGTGAAACATGTTGCAGGGATCAGATTCAGAAGTGTATATTTCCAAAAAACAATACAGTTTCTGAGTTTGAACATTAGATGTCTTGTCTTTCTACAGTATTCAACTGAATATATTTTCAGAAGGGTTTGCAAATCATTGCATTCTTGTTTGAAAAATGGGGTTGCATATAGAGTGGTGCAGGAAGGAGTCCTAAAACCAGCAAATGAGTTAGCATTTTAGCACTCCTGGTTCCCCCGTCTCGAAGTCAATGGATTTTTTTGAATGGGTTTTTGGTTAAATGCCTCAAATAAGGACTGTGGTTAACACAAGCTTACGAGACTTTCACGTTTTGTTCTACGACACAAAATACATCGGTATATATCCCATTTTTTGGGCTTTTACATGCTAATAAGTAGCTAAATGAGACTACAGAACATCATCATGCCGAACACAGCTTTGCAGCCTTGTGATGGGACCATGGTTTCTTGATAGTCTTTCATTCATTTTTTACTTCTGGAGACTGCATTTACACGTCAAGAACCATAACAGTGGTGTAATTTGTTATGATTACCTTGCTTGACAAAACATGTAAGTATCATAAATGTCTGTAGGCAAAAGAACTAATTTTCTGCAATAACAAAATCCAATATAAAATCCCACTGGCTTTATTTCAAGGGAACCTGAACGACTCTAACTTCCGTGTCGACCTACAAAAAAAAAACACCATCCCCAGAGCACTCTCTATATAAATATATACATGAATGCAAGCAAGAGTGACAGCAACGGAGTGAGTGGCAGGATGAGAGATGGGGGGATAAAATTAAGGAGGAATGCAGATGGAAATAAAGTGTGTAAGTGTGCAGAGTATGGAGGGAGATGAGGGGTAATTTGAGATGATGACAGTGCCTCCTTTCCTAACTCCAGTTCTGGCACTCGAGACACACAGATAGTGAAATGTAATGTTATACGCGGTAAGTACAGGCAACAGTCTGAGTGAATGTATGGCTGCATGTGTGTGGTGTGGGAGTAAAGTGAGAGGCCTTCACTTGTGCAGGTCTGTCATGAAAAATATTTCCTGTATTGAGAAAAAAAAGCCTGCGGTCTGGCTGATTGGAAGGGAAAAAATAGTTTATTCAGCTCTCAGAGAAACATATATATAAATATATATATATATATATATATATATACACACACACACACACATGTATGCACACACAAACACACTGGTAAACACAGCAGCAGCACCATCTCTGTAAAGGCAGGGGATAAACACAGGGTATTCCCTCATCGCCCCTGGCTCCCGTTTCTGTCGACGGAATGGAAACGCAGAGGAAGTCTCAAAAAAGAGTGCGAGAGGGAGAAAATTATAGATCTCTCTGTCACTGTCTGCTTATGTCATGAAAACCGGCAGACCACATAGCATTAGCCGAGGCGGTTCAGCGCACTCAGACATTGAGACATGGCATTAGCAGCATGTGAAAGGTTTTGTGCACCTACGTCACAGTACAAAAAAAAAGGAAAAGGGAAACAAACAAAACCAAAAAGAAAAGAGGAGAGCCAGACGGGCTGTTTTTTTCACTAACCGGTGAATTAAAGCATGCGAGCATTGTCGGAAAGAGAGAAGACTAAACGAGTGAGGGAGGGAGACTTCCCGAAGATGACGGTGTGGTCTTTGAGTGTCTTAACCGTGCAGTCGCTCCCACCGCAGATCAAAGGCAGAGAAGTGGCTTGGCTCTCAGCAGCATTAAGTCACGTTAAGCCTAGACGGAGGCCATACACATGCTCCCACAAATAAAGCTGGCTGGGATTAGACTGACAATGGCCCACAGTGAGTCACAGGCTTTCAAACAAGGTCAGACCACAGTCACACAAGCAGAGAGCGCACAGGAAATAAAATGGGATGAACTGCTTAAGGTGGGTTTGATTTAATTCACTGCTGTAATGAAAACCTTTGTGTTTTTGCGGTTTGTTTCATTGCTTCATTTGAGATGAGATGCTGAGCGTCCAACGCCAACATTCGGCATGCCTTTAATGTGGTGAGGCGGAAAGTAAAGGTGGCGAGGTCAAGGTGGTGGTGGGAGGGCAGCAGATCTACATTTAACATTAATTCAGAGAGTGTTTTAGCTGCCTAACCCTTAGGATATCTTAAGTTTATAATTGTAAAGACATCACTACTGGTTGATTTTTGTAACACCTGTGGTTACCATGGTAACAGCAAGTGCAGCTTAATACTACAGTAAACTCTCCTCAAGAAGCTACTTTGTCAGAAATCCAACAGATGAGCAATTGGTGTGTCTGTTTCACGGCACAACAAGACAAACATGTCAGAGGTCAGTCAAATATCATCGACCTGACTTCACGTGACACACTCTGTGCGTAGATTTCCTCACAACAGCATCCACATTGAAAAGAGTCCCACCTTACTGAGGGGTTGGAGATGAGCAGTCTGCCGCCTCTCTCTTCATCTAACAGTTTGCCGTGAATGCTCCGTCTTGTTACACTACTTCTTTGCAAAAATTAGAACTAATCCACTGGCAAAAAAAATACCATGTTATGTTTTGTAGATGTGTTTTTGATGAATGATCACTGTCAGTGCCAAACACGATGATGACAGATACAAAATAAAAGTTACAACATTTTGCTAGTTGAATGCTTTTAATGTGAAATCGCAGCTGAGGGAAATGTATGGTTGGCTTTAGCAGTAACTCTGATAGGGATGTAGGGGAGGGAGACACTCATGTCGAAGAATACTGTAACAGCAACACTGGTTTACACGCTGCATCGTTTCCTGTGAATCACTAGTGTCAAGGAAGGCAATCTCAATCCAGCGCAGGAATGGCGGACTCCGCCACTTGCAATTTAAACTACTATAGAGAGATGTAATTACCAAATGTAAATACAATTGTTGAGCCAAATACCAGTATACCAGTACGAGTATCATCCATGTAAAATGTGTTAGCATACATACTTATGATGAAGAAAAATCCTTATTTTGGCAGCTGTGTTCAAACTCTTGTGATTAAAAATGATCTGAGGCTCAATCCTGGGCTGTAACTAGTTTTCTAATGAATAAGAAATATAGCCACTTCTCATCAACCCATACCAATTTCAAGCTTAAAATAACTTCTGGTAAGGTCCTACCCATTTCCGGTTTAAGGTTCATCAACTTCTGGTTTAAACCCCGCCTATTCTGAGTACAGTAGAGCCGGGAACCAAACTCTGTACCTTTAAGGGTACCGACCAAATTATGTCTGTACGACTAATGTACTCTACTGTACTGTACTACTGAGCACTAACTCGTGTTAAATCCATCATTGCCAAAAGTTGGTACCTTAGAGCACATCCGGGTAAGAACACCGGGTTTAGACATGAGGTGGAAGTGCCGCAACATGCCCTGAAATCTTGAAGCCAGCCACGGAGCTCCAAGGCCGGCAACGAAGCTCTGTCAAGCTGCTGGGTTCAACTTCAGACAGGAGGCAAAGCGCCTACAAGCCGGAAAGCTCAGCTGGCTTCCCAGCAAGACTAAGAGATACTATAAATCTGCCGCAATAGTTTCGGCGTCTGGTCTATTTCCTTCTCTTTATTCTTTTAGTAATAGCCTAGTATCACTGCTAGACAATCAGAAGCACACACACACACACACAGGCAGACAGACAGACAGAGACAGAAGATTTTATGTGTGATTAGAAAAGAGCAGAGGAGCAAAATTACATTTTAGTCTTCTACGTCACCCCCGCAGCTTGTTGAAAACTTAAGTTTTTATTACAGAGAAAGTAAAGTACTGAAAAAAGGCAAAGTTGAGTAATTTCAGGTAACAGCATCAGTTCAAATGTGAATAGTAACCAACCCTTTAAATAGACAACAGTAAAATCTGTGTTTGACTTCAAAAACATTAAATCTGTCCAATATCACCGTGTCTGGTGACACATCATGGCTGAGTCTGCAGGCTCTGAATTCTGATAGTGTACACCGAGTTTAGATTGGGGCATTAAGGGGCCTTCAGGGACTTGGCAGGTGAAATAAAAAAGCAACAATTCACTTTAAGACCACTTTATGAAAAGCTGTGAAAGCAGACTGAGGGTCACTGAGGCATAGGACAAGAGAGAAAGAACAGACACATAAAAAAACTGATACAAAACAGGTGTCAAACTGAGTTTAAGTTAATAAAAAAATCTTCACACACAAAGGTGCCTCTAGTGTCACTGGGCTGTCAGCCTTCGCGTTAGACACCCGAGCATGGCAACACATTTGGACTTGCCAACGCTACCTGTCAGCACCAATATAAGCTTTAGCTCACACACACATACACAAACACACACATGTGCACAGACAATAATGCATGCAGACGCTGTCCTGCACACATGAACTTATAAAAACAGAGAGCGACAGCCAGCGAGGGGGAGCTCGGACGATGGCTTTAAATATCGATGTGATGAAAGGGCGAGGCTCCACCGAGTCACAGGAAAGAAAAGGATGGAGGGAGACAGGCAGGGAGAGAGTTCAGAGGGGAAACATGGGGAGATCAAAGGGGTATTTCAGAGTCAATCCCTTGTTGGACTGTTTGAGAGCTGGTGGCTGTCAGCAGGCATGAGAACAAACAGACAAATATGACGCAGGGACTGGTTTACATGCAAAGCTTTGCCGCTGTACACACACAAACACACTCCTGAGTGTATACACAAAGAGACAGACACGCAAACACATCATTATCACAGATGAGTATACAAAAATAAACGTAATCAACATGCTGGCTCCTGAGGAAATCACTTGTTTTCTCTCTAATTTACATCCATCCTTCTCCTGTGTCTCTGCCAGTTTTATTCCACACACCTATTACTGCTTAAGACCCAAATTTAGGGTGCTTTAATCCAAAGTGTCTGACAGTACGGTATATTTTTTTAGCTTGGGTGGCCCCAGTGGGAATCAGATCCCTTTCTGTGGCAGCATTAGCACCTTTTTCTAAGTTACAGGGTTTTAATATAGCGTCAAGTTGTCCTTTTTTTTTTTTAAAAGTAATTTCATTTTGTGTGGTGTCCTTCTTGCTGAAAGAAAGGTGATATGAATGCATAATAAAATTAGTGGTGATCAGTGATATTGGCAGAGAAGAAGCACAGCAGATTATTATTGCAATATTAGCTAATTTGCAGTTGTGTTTAGCAAATTAAATGGCCAATATTCAATCTAATTTTAGCTCTTATTGTGATTTCTGTTAAATCCTGAGGGAGCCATCTGGCTCTTTAGTTGCTAAATGCTGCACTTTATTCACCAGCAAGGCACCAACTGTGTCTGTCTGCTGTTTAATGCTGAGTTTGTAGCGTACATTTAGGGCTGTAAAGATAACCACGTGACCGCAATAGTGCGGTCATATGACACTACCACAGTGATAAGGTCATCACCACAGTTTCTCTCTATCTGTTACCTTGCTCAGTGTCCCACCCACGGCACTATCTGATTGGTTAAATGTCAATAGACAGCCCCTCAAAGATGATGCAATCACAACAATTACAGTAAATTCAGTCAGTCCCTGTAATTTCTGCACATCATTGCACTATTTATCTTTGACTATTTCAGCTGCGTAACGTCTAGTTTTATTGTAGAGCTGCATGCAGCATATTGATTGGCTCAGCCCCTCTTTGCCTGCTCTCTTTCTGTGCCTCGTTTTACACAGAGATCGGGCTATAGGGCCTCTACGAAGTCCCTTCTTTATGCCTCCTTTGCATTTTTGCACAGAACCAAACAATGGTGACATCATGTCGCTCCAGTGTGTGCTTATAGACTGCATCCCAGCATCCAACAATCAAAAGAGGCATGCTAGGCGTGACATGTATCACAGCAGCGTCGGTCTCTAGTGTGACATGACGCAGTTGTCAACAGTGCTTCAGAAACAGTAACAATGGCATAACATGACAATCACAATCATTAACTGTCCTTGTTATTTGGCGGCTGATTGCATCCTCTGCTCGGAGGATAAAGAGCTCCCAAATTTCATTGTTGTCCCGATTTGTGGACATTTACGGCTGCTGTTCTTCTTCTTTGAGGTAGCTGCTAACTGCTAACAACTGCTTTTTAAATCTCCCGCCGCGGGTCACACACATAATGTGCGATCATAACGTCATACCTATTCCACCCATGGTCACGTCCTTCTGGCTTTACGTGTTACACAGACCTTGTTTCCGGGCTGTTACCACCTCCGTTCTCAGCCCACAGGTGAGACAACTCTGCAACCCCTTTCTGCGATCATACCCTATATACAAAACAGTGAGGTGGCATAACGGTGCAAAGCTGCTGTCGCAATAATCCCACAAAGACACCTGCAAAATCCTGCAGGGACTGAATAGCCTATCAACACTGTAGGCTTTCGTACAACTGACAGCAAAGACGGAGACTGGAGCTGCTTTGGTCAGCAAGTGGACTAAGAACTGTGCATCGAATGCAAGACAGTGCAAGGGCACTATAAGGTAGGACCGCTAAGTGTTTAGGGCAACTGCAGTGAGGGGGTTGGAGAATGCAGAATTAAATGATAATTTTCTGTGGGTTTTTCTCTGTGACTGATGACTTTCACATTAAATACAGTCTTTTCATATATTTTAATATGAAAGTATTGATTAGAGCAGCTTTAATACGTCTGAAAGCGCCCAGTTCAGACTCAGGACAGATGGCGTCCTTGTTCAGACAGTAAAACAGTCTATACTCAGTCAAAGATAATAACATATCTGGCAAAGCATATTAGCAGTATATAACCATACTGTGTAGGAGTCAGGGCTGCAAACTGTAGCTCGTATGTGCAAAATCAGTGTGTTGTTGGGTTTTGAAAAAGGTCAATATCTCATCTATTCAACTGAGGCAAAAACTCAAACTCACTGAAACTCAAACAAAAAGGATGTCTTGGCAGGATAACAGAAAAATAAGTACATCCTTGTTATGTGTTGCATCCTCTCCTGTGCTTTCTTTCAACACCCACACGGATAATCAAACTGAAACCCGACATTTCCAACCTCTCCTATAGGGAAACAGTTGCAGATTGAACTAAGTAATTCAACAAAGCAGTTTGCAGAGGCTATGAGGGCAGCTATCACCTGGTTTGTCTTTTCTCTTCTTTTCTTTTCTTTTCTTTCCGTGCGCTGAGGTTTTTGTCTTCCTCCTGGCAAAAACATCACCTATTGTTTCTCCGTGATTGTCCGTCTCACACCTTCCATTCACATCTGTGTGAGGCGCTCTATTCAGCTGTGTGGAGGGAGGATTATTCTATTCTTGTTCTGTGCCCGTTTCTCATTATCTTACATACTCTTAACAAATACAAAACACAGAGGGGGGCAAAAAA
Organism: Chaetodon striatus; assembly: GCA_029783705.1. Lineage (NCBI taxonomy): Eukaryota > Metazoa > Chordata > Actinopteri > Chaetodontiformes > Chaetodontidae > Chaetodon > Chaetodon striatus. The sequence continues at coordinate 8,048,603 of JAPZEB010000008.1, read as the reverse complement.
TGTGTGAACATCTGAACTGAGTGACCCGTGGCATTTTTCTTCCAACGAATGACCTCCATGAGAAGCATGACTCTGCCTTTACTTTGCTTCCAGTCTGCTAAGAGAGACAGAGAGAGAGAGAGGGGAGATGGAGGAAGCAGAGAGCAGGATGTGTCCTTCCAGGATACTGACCACATGTTTCCCCCCACTGCGCCTCGCTGGCCACTTTTCCTCTGGAGGATTAGTCTGTCTATGTGTGTGTGTGAAGAGGTTGGCATTGGTTGATGGGTTGCAAGGCAAAGAGCTTCCCCCTGCTTTGTAGGAGTGTGGTTGGTTTCTCTCCCTCTCTCACACACACACACACAGTCCACCCGACACACACAACCACACAGGCTTTGCTCAGTCTAAAGCAGGGATACATGCTGGGAAATACAGAGCACACATATAAAGCATCTCTGGCCTCATGCTGTTCAGGTCTGGGAGGAATAGCTAACACCAGCAGCAGATCAGTGAGTCTCTCATAACATTAAAAGCAAAAGGCTGCTCTGCAGATTCCTCTGGTTTCTCTGTCATGTTCAAACACACGATCACACATAATCTCCTGCCACATACACTAAAGTCAAAGTTGCTGAGGGTCTTGTCAGAGCAAAATCACGACAAACCCTTAATATTAGGGAGGTTGACAATATTCTAGAGGTGATGTGTGTACTACGAAAATGATGACACTGTCCGAAACCACCCGTGACTTCGTAGTCTGGCTGTACTGAATAATTCAGAGCTTCTTTCATATCAGTAACATTTCAAATCAACATTTGAATGCTGCGCAGCTTTTTTGCATGTCTATTCATTCTGTTAAAACCCAGTAATTCACCAGATAAGGACTGGGCTATAATAATATTAATACTATTATATTATTTGCAGAATTAGATTCAAGTGGTGGCTGTTTAGTAATGATGTGCTGGTCAACCCACAAACTCCAGGTCCCCGGTTCAGACAGGTTCAGGTAAGCTTACTCGAAAATATCATAGATTCAAGAGGGTGGGTCAGAAAGTGACATAGCAGCGTTTTAAGGAAGTTATTAATAACTTACAGCAACATCAGTCTGTGTATTAACGTGGCAGTCTAGTGGCAATTTTACAGCACCATAAATTACATTTACTCATTAAAGAGAGTTGATATAATGAAAAAAAGACAAACTTGTTTAATCCGATGATTCAATTTGTTCAAATTGAGAATTTTGATAAAGGATTTTTTTAGGGTGATGACATCATACAATATGGTGACAGACATTTGAGGCTTCATTTGAAAACCTAAATAGAATCTTCAAATGTATAAAATCACACTTGGTACAGCCCTGCCACATTGTCCATCATTTTTACTGTCCTCCGTCTTATTCAAGTGTCCAAATACAGATCGTGATATGTATGGACTATAAAACTTACCACAACGTAACATAAAAGGTCACATTTCTGCTAACAATCCCACAATTCAATGTGCTTGTGCAACATTACATGTGTCAGTGACCCAAAAAGATGATTACAAAACGTCTGAAATCTAAATCTAGGGCTCATACACGTGCTGCATTTTCAGCACCCTCAAATCCATTGTTTTCAATGTAGATGTGCACCCAAAAGCGAGGGCGACGCCAACTCAGGCTGCGTCCTGAGATAATCAAAGTTCAACATTAGGAATGTAGCAACAGAAACTCACACTTTCTAGTATTTCCAGGGAGTACATTGTAATATGGTGCTGGATATGGTCGCTAAGCAACCTCAGACGCCATCTGCCTCCGTGCATCTGAAAGTTGGCACAGACTGAGCACAAGAGTAGCACCCAGCACCCGACCTCGCGTTTTTCGGGCGGCATGTGTATCTGCCCTTAGTGTTCCCTACAGAGTGATCTGCTGAGCATCTATTATACAGTAAGTAGTGAATGAGTGAACAAGGGAGTCGTTTCACACACAGGCTTGGTGATTACACTCCTCATTCAGATTCATCTCTTTGAACTTTGCCTCGCAGACAAGGTTTAAAATACATATCAGGGTGTCATATTGCCATGACAGCAGACATCAGTTAATAAGGCCAAAGAGGAAGTCACTGGCTCATTAGAAATCCCCGCAGAGGAGGTTTTCCTGTTTTGTTTGTTATGTAACTAGGGGATTTATTAAATCACAATTACAATGTGCAGATTGTGTTGCTATTTTCTTGATTCAGTTCATTTCCCCCTCATCTGGTGCTTGTGGACAGGAATTAGGATGTTATAGGTTTCCCAGTTATTATTTTTTTCGCAAAAGGAGACATGGAACTAATTAAGTTTCAGTTGCTGCTCGGTGGAAATTTTAACTCCTTCCACTTCCCTGAGATCTTTCAGAGGCTGTAGCAGACTGATACTGGTATCATATGAAACTAGAAGACCTAAGGAATCCATTGGTACCAATCATGTCATGCTATCTTGTTGGGAGTCGAGCCTCCCCCTTCAGACACGCCCACTTTATGCCAGTTCCAATCAGTTTTGGGCAAAAACCATGTTGTTTTTACCCTTGCAGTACAATTGTGTTACCTTCACCTATAGTGCTTAGATATTTGGATATGCCAGGAAGGTTCAGACTCGTGGAGAGACTTGAGACTTGTGGATTCACTGAGCCTAATTTCAATAACATTTAATGATGTTTGTACCTGTAGTAGCAATTGCATTGTAGCGAGACCATTTCTTTGAAACAGACCTCTTTGTGTAAAATGACCTATTGTGACCTGTGGGATAATCACAGCTTCATGAGACTTTACAGCCACAAACTAGAAACCCCCAGCATTCAGCGGATAGCTTTATCTTAAGCAGTTTTGAGAACAGATACCAAATCAAAGCATGGCATTTTCTATGGTGTTTCTCAAGGTCCATTTTTATCGATTCTTAAGTGGTAAAAAAAAAGGCTTATGCTTAGCACCAAATCTGTTTAACAAATGTAATCAACCCGAAAATTGCTGCAACAACTTATATGAGACATAATTGAGCATGGGAATGGTGATCATATACTTCCAACATAATGCTCTAATCCCTCACACACGTTAAATTTTCAAAGTCTGAGAAAACGCAATGTTTATTACAGATTTATGTCAAGAAAAACTTGACTCCCAGTGCTGAGCTGCACCTTTATTTATTATTCTACAGGATACCAGCTTTCAAATGATGTAAACCACTTCTGTGTTGCATAAAGTGTTGACCTGCAAGATCCCCTGTCCCACACTAAAACAAGCCCAAAATGGGTCTATAGTAGGGAGGCGGAGAGCAGAAGAAGTGAAACGCAATTGCTTTACTGCACCAGACTTGTATATATTCACAGTGCCGGCATTAATCTCACATATTCTCTTCAGGTAGGTGTGAAGATATTTGAGCGCAGTTAAAAGCAGTGACCCAGTCGACCACTTCAGTAGGTCAGAGGATGAATCAGAGGGCCAAGTGAAACATGTATTTACTCGAAAAATACACTAACCTTGCTTAAGGCTCCTGCGAGCTTGAGGAGCCCGAGGTCTGGTTATGCCAAATTAGCAGAAATTGAACTTGTAACCGCAGCAGCGCTAAGTGCCCCGCTCTCTCCAATTATAACACAGAACCTGAAAACATAATATCCACATGTGCACAAATAAACCGCACCGACCCCAGCATGATTTCTGCACTAATCAACACCCAACCCACGTGTGCCAATGAACAGCAGGGCCCCCACAAGGCGCCACCATCTTCCTAACGACCTATCATTACCTCCTCACCTCTGTATATATTCTCACCTCTCTCGCTCTGCCTTTCCTTCGGCAGTAGAGCGTCAATGCGCGGAGACCTTGTGTTTGATCTTCTCTCCCCTTTTAAGGAATGCTAGCCTGTTGTCTGCAAGGCACTGGGAGATCTTGTGGTGAGCACAGGCATCTGGGAATATCTTACAGTGCCGAACAAGCCATCAAATCAAAACTAAAAAGGGGAGCAAGAATATGAAGCAGGGTAAGAGTGAGGGAAAAAAGGATGGATGAAGCTGGTGGGTGGACCAGGGTATTTAATAAAACAGGGAACGGAGGTAAAAGCGGGCAATAAATGAGGCAGGAAAAAAGAGAGTGTGTGTTAAAAATGGAAGAAATGTAAAGTGGCAAAAGCCCGGAGGTGTGCTTTTACCATCTCTCTGCTGTTACCCTCTCCCCCTTGGCCGACAAAACCCAAACGCTTTTCAATGCAGCCGAAAGTAGCAACGGATTCTCATCATTTGATTATCCCCAGAGATCCATTTCCCTCCGTCTCTGTTCTCTCTCCGGCAGATACCTATACATCCTGTTCTAGCCCTCCTCCACCACCACCTGTCTTCGTCGCCTCTTCCTCGCACCTCCTCCTCCTCCTCACTGCCAGGGTCCCTAATGAGGCTCCGTGGGAATGCTCTCTGGCTCCCTCCCTGAAGATAGACCTGTTCGCTTTCTGTTGTTTCTGAGGAGCTGCTGGAACGGATTGTCTGCCGCGTGTACCATATGGCCTAGCCGCCCCGGCATTCATGCAACAAACACACACACACAAACAAACAAAAAAACACACAGGCAAGCAAGCGAGCACACACTTGTATTTTTTATGCACGTGCTCCTCAGGCTCACGTGCACACTTCTTCATGCGTTAAGGTAGGAAGGATGAACATATGTGGGCACTCGATGTACACACGTTTAAATAAAGATTCGGAGAATGGACAGATGCATCAGGATCCACCGCAGGCTCAGTCCGTCACTGAAACATCCCTTGTTGTCAATTCTTTGGCAGTTTATCCTGCGCGATTCAAAATGTGGCGAGGTGAAAGCCATTTCAACAGAGAAACATAATGCTTAGTTGATTTATTTAGTGCCTGAACATCCTGAACATTTCCTGAGGCTGTGCTCAAGGTGTGCTGGTTTGTCATATCTGAATGTCAAGTGCTGCAGCATCATGTTGGGAAAGCTCTGCCACCATTATTGTTCATTAAATTTTTTCAAGTTCAAAGGAAATAGTCTGCTTTTAAGTCATGTTGGGTTGCAGCTTGCCAAGTCATGAATACATGAATACTTGTTTAAGCTCCTGTGTTTTATAAGCAGGACTCTGGAATAAAAGGTGATTGACTGGCCTATATTATCACAGCCTTCAGGCTAGTAGCCAGCTAGCTATAGCGTGCAACCTCTGGTTATTTCACAGGTTGAAGAGCAGAGGAGTGTTAATACAGCAGGGAACTGAATGCTGCAGTGTTATAGCTGTTCAAACACTGTCTTTGTGCAAACCTCCCTCTTCTCCTCTCTTCAGACATGCTGGCAGTAGTAATTGTGTTAAAACCTGTTCAATTTGTGCTGCATCCAAACTCCAAATTCTTCTGAATTGGTCATCTGACACTTCCTGTTGGCGCTACAGTAAACTGCAAATTCACAAAGAAAGGATTCTGACAGCTCCATGAATTGCACATCACTTGTAACTGCTATCTGTCTCGTCTCAAGGTCCGATTCACAAAAGAAATGACAGTGCAAACAGGCCAATGAAGTTTTGCTGAGTGCAGTTCGTCCTTTTTTTGTGTCTGATTGCAATCATCCGTGTGTATCCATGTATAAATGTTACCTTTGCACCAAAAACACTGCAGGCAGAACAACAGCAGAGACTAAGAAAACAGAACTTTTCAGACTGTAAGCTACAGGTCCTGACCGCAGAGGTGCAGAGGCTCCTCAAAACTCCAGGCAAGGAATTTAAACGTGACAGAGAGAAACTGTGTTTGGGTTTTAATATCCCAGTCTGTCGGTGTGCTGTAGTTACCACCAACTCTCTGAAGACGCTAATAATTTCACTGTAACCGTTTGTGGCTATTAGTGCTGATCTTTGTGAATTGGACTGTTTTTGCAGTGAGGCTCATTTGCATAGAAAGCTGCATATTAGCTCATCTAAATAGGTTCAAATAGCACAGGAGCACTGAATTAAGGTTGCATTTCATCCGTTGCTGGTTCTTTTGTTTCTTTTTTGTGTTATTTGTGCAGGTTTAGTGGCCACAAAAGCCGCACAAGAGTCTCAAAGTTTGAGATCATAAATAGAGACTGGTTTTCAAAAGATGATCAGTAAGTGTTTGCCCTTAATTTATCATTTAAACCTGTCAAAACTCTGCTGGGGAAATGCACTTTTGCAAATGTGTAAAAATTACTTGTAGAAAAAAAACTATGTCCAAATGAAATTTCAACACTTGATACAACCTGTCACCTTGGTTCCGATTTCTGATACCTGCATTAGCCTGGTTGATTTAATGTTAAGAGAGAAAACATTTTGACCAAAAGTAATGACTAAAAATAACTAAGTTATGACTTTTTGTTGACTAAAACCGGACTAAAACATTCTGAATTATTGTCAATTAAATCTAGACTACAACCATAGAGGAGAAAAATGACTAAAATTTGACTTAAACGATAAAACAAATAAGACCAAGGACGCATTCACACTAGCGCTATTTTGTGCGCTTTAAACGAACCCTGGTCCACTTCCACAGATAGTTTGGCTCATTTGGAGTGGTGTGAACGCTCATTCAAACTCTGGTGTGGGCCAAATGAGCGAACCCTGGTCCACTTGAAAACTGGGGGTCTTGGTTCACTTGCAAGTGAACCCTGGTGCGGTTCGCTTACAGTGGGAAATGCA
>JAPZEB010000008.1:8031348-8041873 GCA_029783705.1 Chaetodon striatus | reverse complement strand
TCAAAATGATCCCACACTTTGGATTTCCTGCCCCACATGTTATTAACTAGCCTGTGGAATAACACCAGGTACCAGCTCTGGAGATTAACCTGACTCCACTTCCTGTATCTGTCCTTTCAAATTAAATCAACACATGGTCCAGTCATAAAGGTTTGGATTATTTTGACAAGGCGCAGCTCCTCATAGTTTCAGGTTTGTTAGTTAGTTGTTTTTTTGTTTTTTTTTCTGCTACTAAGCGACCAATGAAATCTTGCCAACTAATGACTTTTCTGGTAGACTGACATTTGGCAAGCTATTACAGGGCAGCCAAATAACTATTATGACATTGAACTAACATTGGACAGCTGAAGACAGAAAAGCAGTCAGGTGGTCAAAACGTCTCCTCTGTTTGTCTGTCTGTCTGTCAGGGTATCCACGAGTCTGGTCCTCCCAGTTTGGAGTATTACCAGTTGGAGCGTCTGGTGGAGATCGTTGTGTCTCCGTATCTCAGCAACGTTCTGCAAAACAGAAACCAGCTCCTGTTGGGTGAGTCCCTCCGACCGTCACACGTCCTTCTGAGCGCTGCTCACAGATACTCAATGATAACATGAAACATATAAAGACAACAACATGTTAACTCAGATAGATTTCTGCTCAAATGTCTGCACGTCGTCTGATTTGTGATGTTTGTAAAATGATTGGCAGTCATGAAAAGTTGATGTTAAAGCAGCAGTTTGTTGTTTAACAATCAGATGAAGAAGAAACAAAGAGGCCGATAATTAGTGTAACAGCAGCTGCGTGAAATCTAATGTTCAGGTGTTTGTCTGAGGCTGTGTCCAGAATCACTCCCTACTCACTATAGTGACTCCATCATTTTGTACTGTAGTGCTCCTATTATTCCCTATGTTGCTGACTCGGTGTATCCCACAATGCATCATGCAAAGCAGTGTACAGCAGATGGCCATTAATCAATCGTTGTATACCCTGCAGTGCTCTGAAGGTAAAAGGGTAGAAGGATGATAGTAGAGAGAGCAGCGTGATTTCAACCTGTCGTACAAATATGACTTATTTTCTGTTTAAACTTTTGATGATGTGTTGAAGTTTGTTTTAGCAGTTTCTGAGGACGCATTCACACTGGCGCTATTTGGTCCACTTTAAATGAACCCTGGTCTGCTTCTACGGATGGTTTGGTTCGTTTGGAGTGGTGTGAACGCTCATTGGAACTCTGGTGCAGACCAAACGAGTGAACCCTGGTCCGCTTGAAAACTGGGGGTCTCGGTTGGTGTCTGGTGCGATTTGCTTACAGTGGGAAATGTAAACGGACTATCCAGCGGACCAAAGAGAGAAGGTGATGAAGAGCGCTGTGCATATGTATGATTTACAGACAACGTGCTGGATAGGGAATGGAAGGGGATGGATTTCTATTTTCGGTCCTGGCCAATCGATGAGCCGGGTTTTCTTCTTCCTCATGCTTTTTTTCTTCCTGGTCAGCGGTCGTTTCAGGCAATACCGCCCCCAAACGAGCAGCTGTTGTAACTGCGTGACGATGTCCATGCGGTTTTGTCCGCTTTAAAAGGTGCAGTCTGAAAATGAACCGAACCAAATGAAGGTGTGAAATTTTTCGGCATTCCCCGCCAAATCGAACGGAGTCCCCCACACTATCCTGGTGTGAAAGCGCCCTAAATCTAAAATAGCTGCCCAAATTAACACCGAACTGGACTGAAGCAACACGCTCCACCAACGCAGGTCTTATTGTTGCTTTTAAGGCACTGCAGCTTCCTGTCTACTCCATCTGACACCACATGAATTAAGATTTCTACAAAAGGACGAACACACTGGGGATCAGTAAAATACATGTTGACAACCAGCTGACAGCAGGATGTACAGTATCATCAGAATTCACAAGGTAGACCAAATGTGAGCCGGTATGGCTGCATTCATAACAGAATCTGGCAGCAGACCACACGGGCCGACCATGGGATGACTCGCTGCTGCTGGCGAAGAGCTTAATGAGAAAATATTGGCTCGGCTGTTTTTGAATTGAATGGCAAAGATGTTTAGCTGCTCTCTCTTTCCAACAATATGCTGGTAATTGGATAATAAACTCTACCTTGATGGAGAGTTGAGAATATTGTGGTTTTTCTGTCTTCAGCGCAGTAAAGGTCTTAGTCTGATGGGCTTAACAGGCGCTTGTTGAGGATATTGAGTGCATCGTGATGGGTCAGATTCGTTCTGTTTTGCTTTGCCCTTCTCTTTCACTCCCTTCATTTTCTCTCACGTTCTCTGTCTCCCTCCATCCTTCCTCCTCTCTATCTGGCTTTCCCTTCTCTTTTCTGTCTCTGAGTCATGCAGTTAGCAAGCAGACTGTTTTGTCCAGGTCTATTTCTGGATGTCATGCTGTGGAAGAGAAAAATACGATTAAAAACAGAGGGAGAGAGAAAGAGGGACGTTTCCCCGCGGCTTAAGGATCTAGGAAACTTAAACCGTTTTATTCCAAAAAATGATACTCAGCAAAAAGGACAGTCTGTCACCAAGGCGATATAAACACGCACCGCCTGCACAAACACACACACCGACATTAAAATGAACTTAAACTATTCCTCATCTTCCACACTCAGCTTTAGGAAGCCACTGACTGCATTATAGTGAGCCCACAGCTGCTTGCAGTCCGGTCGATAACTGAACCTGATAACCATTTAACAAATTGATTTTTGAAATGGAGCTTTAAATGGATAAAGGCAGCTGATGCACACAGATATGCATCTGAAAATGAAACCATGCAAGCTTTATTTTTATATTTCATACTGCAATTTAACCAAACCGTTTTTCTCTTTTTGTAATCATTCTCCTAATTTTCCCACTTCGCGCTGAGATAATCTGAAATGTAGCGCTTTCTGACACATGAAGTTTAAAAGTTTTCGCACTTGTTGTCAGTTGAAAACATCAGAAATGGAGGTTGACAGGCGACATGTTGAGGACTGATGGAGTTATGTTCTGAAGTCACGAAGACAATTTATTCTTCTTTTTCAAGCTGATGGAAGCGCAGCTGATTTCTGTGACATTTTTAAGTTTTCTTGAAACTCACTCGACAGTTTGATAGAAAGGCGAGAAGACATGGTGCAGAGTTTCAACACCTGACAATCAAAGTTTCATAATTTCTCCCCCTTTTAACCGATGAGAATGAAACTTGGTGTGTGTGTGTGTGTGTGTGTGTGTGTGTGTGTGTGTTCAGGACTTAATATGGGATGTCTTTCCTAAGTTTAATCAAAATTGCTTTAAGATATCTTGAGTTATGGCTTATTTCCTTCTAAGCCACGCCCTTTGGAAAGACGTTTTGATTGATGGCAGACATGCTTTTTTTGGTGGATTTCACTCATTCGTTGTAGGATTGTGTATCTATGTCCAAAGGCTGTAAACCTAGTTTGGTGTTAATAGAGTAAATATCCCCAAAAGTCTAATCATATTACTGTTAAGTTTAAAAGTTTTTACACTTGTTGTGAGTTGAAAAGATCAGAAATGGCGTTTGAAAGGTGGCATGTGGAAGCCTTGACAGAGTTACGTTCTGTATCCACGGAGACAATTTCTTCTTTTTAGTCATGCTGATGGAGGCACACCTGATTTTTGTGACATTTAAAAGTTTGCTTGAAACTCATTCGACAGTTTGACGGAGAGGTGGTGAGTCATCGGGGGAAAAGGGCACAAGGAGAGAATTACTGGATAAAATTCCTGCAATTTACCAAAAAAGTTTTCTAAAGTTCATTGGCCAGATTTTCAAAAACACAAACCCTCTGAGCTTTTCAAAAATGCTAGAGGCAGCTAAACCTCTCGGCAAGATTCATCAGCGGGTATTGCAAAAGCAGATGTGAGAAATCAATGGATCTCTCAACATGAATTCTATTTTTTTCCCTCTCTTTCTTTGTTCCCATTTCTTGTTTTTAACCTTGGAAACCCAACTCCTGCCGTCTTCCCTTTGATAAATGTCATCTGCTTTGGACTCAACAGAGAATGTGGAACAAGAAAAGAGGAGTCATCCCCTCCCTTATGGATCATAACAAACGCTCAGCATTCATCATCCCTCCCATTAGATCACTCCTGACTGAGATATTCCACTGTCTTTTTCTTTCTGTTTCACTGTTTTTACAGGTCACCAAGTTCCCCTTCCTCCTTTGCCAAAGAGGTCAAGGTAAGTTCAGTTCACCCCCCCACAATGTGTGATCCTATGGGGAGTAATCCCTCCCTGGACTGACGCACACATGCACATAAACAAGGCTTTGCGTTCACTTGAAACCACCAAGGTGTGTCTGTATGTGCATGACTCATGATTTACGGGGAAACATGAAGAGGGAGGTGGGGGCGGGGGGATAAGAAAAAAGTGTGTGTTTTCTCCTGGACAAACGGCAGCAACAGCAGCATTTTTCTGCAAAGGCAGGTCCCCGCGGATCAGCCCAAAGCCCAAGAATGTGACTTCTCATACGACGGCTGGGCTGAGCTTTGAGCTTTGATCCTTGACTGAAGAGAAAGTCGGATTTTCCGGCACAGTGAGTGACGGGCCGGCGAAAAGCGTTTGGGAATGGGAAAGCTGGGCAGTTACTAAGGCAAAAGGGATTGTGTGTGTGCGGGAGGGAAAAGAGGAACAAGGAGAGGGGGGGAATGGTACCACACATTCTCATTTTTCAACTCCAGTCTTCCACCCCCCTCCTTATCCAACCCTAAGTCATTTCTTTCTTGGCAACTGCTGGCTAAAAAGCTTTTCTCAATGAGAGACAGAGGGGATGCGAAGGGCTAAGACTTGTCTGTAGTCTCTCTGGGGGCTTTTGCAGGAAGCACTGTACCAGAGACGGAAGGAGATAGATTCCCGGACAAGCGGGGAACAATGGCGGTGACATGGCATAACTAATCGATATGAGAAAGCTCTAACTTGGGGACGGGGGTCAGGGCTCTTGATGTGGCAAGCCTTGTCTCTCCCAGCCTGTCCCACTCTTGCTGTCCAGTCCCGCCATCCCTCCACACCCTTCATTTCCTTTCTCAGCGTACATCCTTTGAAATGCTAAACAATCAGGGCGAAGTCCACACCTCGGCTTTCCCCTCGAGACACCAAGCTAATTTTTCCCTGGCACCGTGCTCCCTTCGCCCAGGCTGTCCGCTCTTCCCTTGCAGGAAGCGGGTGCTGATGGAGGGATAAGAGCCTGAAAACCAGCAGCAGATTAAGGCAGCTAAAAAAATAAATTGTGTTTTCAATCATTATTAATAGCAGAAGACTGGCAGCTTGGCAGAACTTAAACATTTGCTTTCATTTACCCAGGACTCATTTATCCTCACTCCAATTAGATGATGCAATTAATTTGCACATGAAACGATGCAGCATCTTGTGCCTGAATATAAACTGAAGTTTTCACTGATAGGTTTCTTTTTATTCTGTGATATCAAATATTGACTCTACCTGAGCCAACTGTAGTTGGTCTGCATGTTGTACCTTTTGTGTTCTCTTAATGTGTTTCTATATTGGGTTATCATGTCTTTTAATGTGCTGTTCCTGCATGTTTCACCTACAAACCAGGCGTGAAATACATATTCTATTACAGGACAATTACAAGGGTTGGGTACCATTCACATTTGAAATGATACAGCCGGAATGGTGCACTCCCTTACCCTGATGCACTTTTAGGTATTGAAATTTGGCACTTATTAATTTAACGTGAATTGGTACGCTGAAGTACCAACATAAGTACTCTTTAAAGTACAAAGTACTGTACCCAACCTTGATCCATGACACTACAACCAAACTGAACAGTCTTGAAAATATGTTATTCAAACTAAAAATCTCTCTCAAGACGCTAAAAACTCTGATCTATTGAATATGTTCAAGATGAAAATAATTAGGATTTTCATTTGTGTTGTACTTTGACAGCTTTCCAGGTTGATGATCCTGTAAAACAGTACATCATTCACCCGATAATTGTTGCCATTTTCCCCACATTTTTGTCCACAAAGTGGATTGTGCGGTGTTGTATTCTCAAGTGACTCCCACATTACCGACTGCTGGAGATTCTCATCATAAAGCAATCTCCTCAGCAATTTCTGGCTTTGCTGTGAAATATTATAGATCCATGAATCCTTTCATGATTCCACAGGGAACGTCTATCCCCAGCTCACCAATTTATGCCACTTCATGTCTGCAGGAAGTTTTACAGGATTTCAGGAATCATTTTTGGAGCTCTGGGACCTACGTTCTGGATTCTGGGCCAAAAGTTTCAGCTACAGATCAAAAGTATTTCCAAAAGGTCGTGGTACTGTCAGCGTCATTGTTGATTGATCTGTCGATAATTTTCTCGATTAATCAATTAGTTTGGTCTAAAACATGTCAGAAAATGTTGAAAAATCTGTGTTGCACAAAATGCAAAATTCTCTGATTCCAGCTTCTTAAATGTGAATATTTTCTGGTTTCTTCACTCCTCTTTGACAGTAAACAGAATATCTCTGGGTTGTGAACAACATCAGACATTTAAGGACGTCATAATTGGCTTTGACAAACTGATTGAACACTTTTTTCCATTTATTGACATTTCATAGAACAAACAACTAATCAATTAATCACACGAATGATTAACCGATAAATCAACAATAACAATACCTGTAAGTTGCAGCCCTAATCTTGTGCAGTATTTATTTTGATTGCCGCCAAGCCCTGATTTTTGCTACTACCCTTACGTGCACAGATGTGAATATTGTTGTAATGATTTTTGATGTTATTGATATTTAAATGACAGTAGTGTAGCCAACTTCCTGACTAGTCTGAAAACAAGCAAGATAAAGAGAAAGTGTGGGCGTGTGAGAGGCAGCGAGTGAGATAAACAAAACTCAAACTTAATGTTATTTGCTAATTGCCTCGATATGGTTACATACAAAAGGAGGAAAACAACCACACACAACACTCTGAAAATCATCGCTATAGAGACAGACGTCTTGTCTCTTTGGCATTCGGCACGTCTTTTTCTTAACATCAATTCAATTAAGCTGCTTGTTGTCTCCTGAAATGCAAAAGTAACTTGTCAGACCAAGCTTTTTAAACAAGACTCACTCAAATCTCTGAGGTTCTTGAGACAAATACAAAGATGTACTCAAGTTCCTGAGACTATTTGGTCAAAAACACCCAGTAATGTCCTGACAAAGCTGGATTTCCTCTTTACAAATCCCCCTCGGAAATGTTAAAAGACAGAGCATGTATTACATCTTGAGGCTATGATGCATGGGTGATATTTAACGATGACGCAGATGGGTTATTATACCAATGATTACAGCCAACAGCGCTTGATCTTGGTACTTGTGTTCCTCCACATAGATTTTGTCCCGTTTGTGAAGCCCTATCCTTGCTGTAGGCAGTAGTGCTGTTCTTCATTACCCCACAACTCGTATATCACGGCCTTCACATCAACAGTGCTCTTCTGAGAAATCCGTAATTAATATGGGCAGAGCAGGGGTGTCTGGTTCAAGTCAAAAAAACACCCCAGAGACAGAAACTATGATGTTAAATGAGGTCCGAACGACGCCGGGGTTAGCACTGACCACACTGGCTTTAACAGCTGTTTGCCTGTGCTATGTTGCGGTTTTACACAAACACTGTCACACACGCTGTACACATACATACATGTTTATGCACACACACAGGGCCTGACTGTTTCTGTGTTTCGGTCAGGAGCAGGCCGAGCCGCTGTGGTCTGGTGGGGTTCAGAAACACACATGCTCTCTGTTTATGTTGAGCTCGCAGGCCTCCTGTGGTCTGCCTCGCTCCAGCCTGACACAATCTGCCATTCCAGCACAAAAGCACTCACTTGCCTCGCCTGTTCAAGACTGGAATATTGTGTCTTTATTTCACCTCGCAGTTCTGTATAAAAGGTACGATCGCAAAATGGAGGGGACGGAGCTGTCTCGCCTTAAGGCTGGCAGCAGGTAGTAACAGTGCTGTGTTGATGTCTGTATAAAAGGGACAGGCCTGGCGTTTTGACAGTGTGTTATGTGTGCGACCAACTGCTAGCAGCATTCAGCAGCTAACTCAGAGAGGAAAAACAGCTGATGAAAAAGGGTGGGGGGTAAATGATTTATATTGCCATGTTATGCCATTGTTATTTTTTAGAAAGCACTGTCGTCAAGTGTGTTACATGTCACACTGGACATCGATGTTGCTGTGTTACGATATGCATCAACAGGATTCCTCATTTAAACGCTTCTGATTTATTGGGCAATGCCTTCCAGTTGCACAGTGTTGCGTTTCTAGAGACGGGCCTCCGCTCCTCATTTGAATGAAGTTGAATCTAGGCTACTTTATGCAAATCAGGGGCATCCAGCGCGACTTGCTGCCTCTGAAAACTCCGACAAAACTTTTTAAACTAACCACTGTCGATCGAAAATGAAGACAGATCCAGCAACTGATTATATTTCTCACCCCAAATGTTTTCAGAAACACGTCTCATTGAATTGTTTTGGTGAGATGAAGACGGTGTAATGAAGGGACTTTGTGGCAGCCCTATCATACAATCTCTGTGTACAAGGGCTACTGTCTCCTCACTCCAAAACACTTCTGTAGCTCTCCTTTTAAATCTCATTTTCTCCAAGTTTCAACATATTGATTCTACTCTAAAACTATCTTCTGTTTATATTTTGGGCTGCAGACGCAAACATGCTTTTGGATATGCTCGAGGTCATGGGTTCACTTTGTGTCTGTTTGTGTGTGTGCAGTCCGTCTTTCTTGCCCCAATTTATTTCCCTTTCTTGCCTCAACCCACTTTCTCACCCTGTTAATCTCTCCTTTCCACAATCTCCCCTTCTCTCTCTCTGTCTGTCTGCCTCCCAACTCTCTGTCTGGTGCGTCTCATTTTGCAGTCTATTGTTGGAAGCCAGTGAGTTTACGGGGGAGCCGGCCGGCCTGAAAACACAAGCGGGGGTCGGCGTGGTCGCAGCCGAGCGTGACGGATACAATAACCCCTGCAGCGGAGGCACCCATGTGCTAAATTACTGCCACAAATGTTCTTCCATCGTGCCGCGCCAGGACCATCAGCGCCACTCAGCTATCTCGAGCCCTGACGCACTTTCCTTTTCCGTTACATAATTGCGCACTGACCAAGTGAGTCCAACAAGTCAAGCTCCACTTAAAGGTGGGATGAGGTTGATAGGACGAGAATAGGAAGGAGTAAAGGATTTAGAGTCCCGAAAGAAAACAAATTTGGTGTGTTTTCAGACGGCTTGTGGCGCTGCAAGCAAATACCAGAATAAACATGGTGTCTCTAGGTCAGTTTTTGTTGCAAGATATGAATACTAAAACTGGTATAAATCCATAAAAGTGCCCAAAAAATGCCCATAACACAAGCTGGATACAAGCAATAGTGAATAAGGGAGTTAAGGGGAAATTTGTTGCTCTTTGGTTCCAAAAAAGAAGAACATTACCAGTAATACTTCTAAGCTGAAACCATTTTTAGTATATGTTTATACAAAGTTTGAAACACAAACACTGACGCAGGCCAAGATATTGTATAAAAACCAATGAAAAGGAATTAATCTGTGACGGGATCGAGTTGTGTTTATTATCCTGTGCTTAACCACAAGACATGCGTGAGAAAGTGCAACAAACATTAAGCAGTTTGTTTTGGCAGCAAACAGCATCAGCTGGGTCTCCTTTGGCATTTCCCCTCGTCATTCTGTGATTCAAACTTGTTCACCTTCCTGCCGGCAGCCCCAACACCTATTGTTTGCAAGGACCCGGCCACTTCACACCTCCCATTCACATCTCTGCAAACCCATCCATTCAGCTGTGTGGAGGAACTTGAACCGCACCCATATCCCAGTCACAGTGGCTGGAAACGACACACGACTGCCAGCGTCACATACCGTGTCGACTTCACACAAAAATTCAAATGATATGGGTTTCTGAGGCCGCTGTCTATTTTTAGCCGAAATATTTGTGGCTGTTGTTTTAAGTGCAGTGAAACGTAGCATGGAAAAGGAGGAGGACAAAACATAATGCTGTGTTACTTCCTAACAGCTATATTGTCTTTAAATGTGACCCTGTTGATGCCTAAAATGAAAAGTTACAAAAATCAGTGACACCGTATTCAGAGTAGGGCTGGAACAATGTCAGATTTTCACTATACGATTATTGTGGCCAAAAGAGTTCACGATAACGATATTATCGCAATATCTATAAAAAATCTGAAAGTCAAATTCATCTTTAACTTAGTTTATTATGCGTTTTGTTTCTTTTTTGGCAAATGAATTACACTCAAAATTTGAGTGTAGGGAGGTGGAGAGAAAAAGAGCAGTTAATGGAAAGTGAAAAGGCAACCAGATAGTGTTGGGAGAGAACAAAAACGAGAATGGAAAGAAGAGGAAGGCACAGGGTTATTTACACTATATTATCATATGTGTTTAAATAATATCAATATTTCAGTTTTAAATATCACGGTCATTGTCAATATCAGTAAATCAGGACACTCCTGATTCATCATGGGTAATTAAAAGTTTTTACTGCAACTAAGGGTTTTAGTGGAGGCGTCCC
>JAPZEB010000008.1:8012259-8024206 GCA_029783705.1 Chaetodon striatus | reverse complement strand
CTTCAGCTCTGTTTGTGCTGCTCACCCTGTTGAATTTATCAATGCTTCTCCAGCAAAGTGTAGACTTACTGTAGCAACTCCAACTCATCGTCCATCCAGACAAACGTTGGTGCGGTTGCCATTTTGTTTGTTTATACATCACTGCTCTGTACAGATAAAGCGCATGTGCATGTTGTTTCATTGCAAAGTCACACCGCCAACTACTGGCCTGGCATGTATACTATAGCGTTTTTTTCAAAACGAAAATGAGACATGATTCTGTTTTCAGCGCATCATTTTTGTGTAAACACGGTCCAAGTCAAGTTCCCTGATTTCACCTCTCACAACCAAGATTTCACCGACCCATGTGTCTAAAATAAATGATGCTTCTGCTGGCTCAACCTGTCTGCCATCAGTGCATGTTTGATACTGGATGTGACAACACACATCCTAGCAAAGATATCTGCTGCAATCTCACTATAGGATCCACATATTGCATAAGCCCAAGCATCTGAAACTTCTCCTCGCTCCGCTCACCTGTCTCACTTCAGACAGCCAGAGAACGTCGTGTCTAGCGAGCGAGCTGCAAAGGCAAACAAGATGCAGACGCTTTGAAAACAAAGTGCTGTCGTGTCACAACTTTCTGGGGAAATAAACACTTCAATTCACCCCCACAAAGAAAACACACCCCGTCGAGCTGCTAAACAAAGCAGGATGCTCTGCTGCTCTTTCTGCTACACCTCTTCCAACCCCCCCCCCCCCCTCCTCTTTTTCTACTTTCCTCTTCTCCCTTTACCTCAGTGCCTCTGATTCTCGACAGGATCACTGGCTTTTCCCGCTCAAGTTCTTTCTTCCTTGCTTTTTTTGGGGGGTGAGGGAGGGGGTTGCTTTGATGGCAGGGATGCGGTTGGATAGACACCACCGGTTAGGATGCAGCAGGGTAAAAACTAAGCCACTGAAACAGGAGAAGTGTCCTTTCAGCTCAGCGGTAGAGCCACAGAAAGAAACAAGTGCCAGAAAAAGTAGCAGAATATCATCTTATGTCAGCCTTAAACCAAACGACCTTTTAAGCTATTTCACTGTCGCAGACAAACTTCCAATGCCGGAATAAAATCATGAGAGTTTTACTCAGTTGGTGCGTGATCCCATGATCTCCATCGTTGGGTGAAAGATGGTTGTAAAACTCGGTCCGAGCTGTTTCAAGTCAGTCTTTTCCTTGTCTTGACGTTCCAACAAAATCAAACATGTTTATAGTTTGGTGTCATATTTACCACCAGGAGCAAGAACGGAAATAACTCCATAAGAAATCTAGTTGTTGTCTTAGAAATGGTGACCCTGCAAGATCCCCTGTCTTTGCAAAATCTTTAGACAGTGACTAAAATCTAACATTGTCTAAAGATGTGGGAGTGTGTCAGACTTGAGTCTTGTCAAAGTCTTCTAGTGTATGGTAGGCATTACAAGTATATATATCTGACATTTATCTGGATATGCTGAGGAAAATGCCATCAAACCACTGAATCTCTGTGGAAATGACTCACACAACAAGAAATGTCCTTATTCCTAAAATGTTTCCATCAATGACGTAATGCGATCATACAGAAGGCTGGGGTCATGAGAAGTAACGCTGGCAGAATTAAATAGTTGTGTATGTGGGCTTTTTAGGCTGTGGGAGTGTGAGACAGAACAAATGACTGCATTAAAGAGAAGGAGAGAAACTGTGAGTTGGGAACAGCGAGGAGAAGAAAAGGCAGGAGGAGAAATTGAAGAGAAGGAGAGTGGGCGTTAATTTGAAATATCCAGCATTACCACCAGCAGCTGCACTTTGTCCTACATCGCCTCCCAAAAACAAGCATGCACTCCTTCTACTTTATTTGAAAAGGAGGCCCCCGTCGAGCTCATGAATAAACACCACCGAACAAACTGTCAGGGAAACTGGGAAAAACAGTGATAAACCAAAACGATTCTTTCCTTCCTCTCTCTGGTCAATCATACACCCACGCTCTGGGCACACTGAGACTCTCCTTGGTGAGACCAGATGCCTTCTTCCCTTGTAACTGTCTCCTCCTCCACCACCTCCTCCTCCTCCTCGGTTAGATTTGGCTCAGCCGCTGATCCGTGAAGTGTCGTGGAATCTGCCAAACCAGGGCATGGTTGTCGGTGGCTGGAGTTGTGAGAGCAGCCATTGTTGCTTGTTGTCGCCCCGGCATAAAAAGCAAAAAAAAGGTGCACGAGGAAGAGAGGCCACAGCAGTGGGAGAGTCGCAGTTGATGGAGAGGGGTGAAACACGAGGGAGCAAAAGGGGAGCATATGGGGAGGCTGTGATGTCAACAAGGCACAAGCGTTCCCTCTGGAAAGAGAGTAAACTTTAGCACAATAGGACCCCTTTGGAGCGCCTGGGGGCAGCCCCAACTTTTACACCCCATGAGTGGAAGTCAAACCGAGCCATAAAGCATGATGAACCAGACGGGGAAAAGAGCCCTTCCATCAGCCTGCCAGGCAGCCTGATCTGCTCCAACAAAACCCTCTTTCTCTCCTCCAAGCCGTGGCCCCTTAAACATTGAGCCATGCACACATTCTTTAGTGACATAATGCTTTTTTAAGCTATTGCCCTCTTCAACTCCCACACTCCACCACCACCTCCTCCTCTTACCCTTACTCAGATTTCCCCCTTTTGCCAATTACTATTTAAATATGAATACCAGCAAAGGGGTCGAGTGTTTGTTTTCGCTCCTGTGGTGGTGAGAAGTAAAGGAGGGAGGTCAGCGTGCAGGCTGACGTCAACGATCCGCCGTCCCATTGATGTGCCGGCCGCTAGGTGTTTGCTGAACGGCCTCCTGGGGCCATAAAAGCTGCCATAAAAACTACTACTCCCACCTCCCCCCTTTTCCCCAGCGGAGCTGCTGCAACGCCCTGAGGGAGTCACGGAGCTTGCAGGAGGCGAGGTCCGCAACGACTGCTGACAAGGCTGCCGGACTGGGCTCTAATGAGCGTGTGCACTTCTCTCATTTGGAAGGAAACGTTCATCCTAAGTGTGTCAGTGTCCGCAGCAGATATAGGCCGGAGTTTCAGCTCACTGCCCCTCATTGATGAAATAACTGTGGTCAGGTGCTCCACAGCCTGAGGACCGCAGAGTCATTCAGGAAGAGAGACAAATCCCTGGGAGCACTGGGACCAGCGGCAACCCCCCGCTTCCTGACCTCTCATGCACCGACACACGCTACTATCCACAGTTCAGTAGCACAAAGATGATAGGCATATAAGTACAGCCTAGTTCACTCACAGTGCAACCCGTGTTCAATGGACTGGTCATATGAACAAACTGGAGGGAGCACAAATGTGGTAAATCAGAGATTAGGGCCTTAAAAGATTTATTTCATCCATACCATTTGTCCGATCAACTTGGAATGACGAACTCATCAACAAGCATCATCGTATCAGATTTTGCTCCCCCAGAAACAACACAGACTTGGGATTATGCTTCGTACAGCTTATCTTGTTAGATACTATGAAAACGGTCAATACAGGCCTGAAGTTCACAGTATCTCAAACCGGCAATCATTGATTTTTGGCCACTTTAGGGTACCATAACAAGCTATAAAAACATTTAGTTGCAAACTTTGCCTGCTTGCTGCACAGCGGGTTGTGAGCTTTATTGGTGAACACAGCTGAGATAAGAGCAGTGGGAGGGAATTTAAAGTGAAGTTTCGGACAAACGTTCACGTCAGGTTATGCATGATTAATATGAAGTACTGATTAGAGCAGCCTTAAAAGAAAATAATCTTAATTAAAGTCATGATATTGGTCTAAAAACTAACAGATATTTTCCTCAATTTGTTCAACCTAAACTCAGCATTAAAGGTCCAGTGTGTAGAATTTAGAAGGATATATTGGCAGACATTGCATATAATGAGTATGTTTTCTTTAGTGTATAATCACCTGAAAATAAGAATCATCGTGTTTTCATTGTCTTAGAATGAGCCGTTTATATTTACATAGGTAAGCGGGTCCTTGTCCAAAGAGTCTGCCATGTTTCTGCAGTAGCCTAGAACAGACAAACCAAACATTGGCTCTAGATACTTTTCACAACGGCTAACATAGCTAGGAGCCAACAAGTGTCAGAAAAAACATATTTTTATTGTTAAACTGCTTTATTCTGTGTTTTTACCGGTTTTAGTCACCTGGTCTGTTTTTAAAAAGTAAAAGAAAGTCTGGATCTTAAGCTATCGGAGAAAAAGGTGAGCACGCATGAGCAGGTGCTGGGCTAGCAGCCCGACTGCACTGAGCCTAACCGCATCAGAAAAACACTGATTTGAAAGGTGAAACTGATTTGTTCTGTGTTTTTACCGGTTTAAATCACGATTCCATTTGCTTTAGAGAAGAGGAGACCTCTGGGGATAATTCAGCCCCTGGTAAAAGCCTCCTTAACAATGAAAACTAACAGAATCCTAACCAGGAGTTAACACTTGACACTTGGGAGAAGTTTCAGCTGGTTGCTGTCTCCAATCCTCTCCACTAGGTGCCACTAAATCCTACACACCGCTCCTTTAAACACCATTCATATACAGCTAGCAACTCTACATGTTTGCAATAAGAATTTGTAGGTTTTAAATACAGTGAGAGACAGAAGACATTAAGGGTTCACTCTCAGACTGACTCGTGTTGGATACTCATAGGTTAAAAAAAAAGCAGCAGCTGAACGTGGGAATGCTGGAATGATGGATCGGGAATGTGCGCTCAGAGCAGTGTTGCCCTCTGTCTCAGCATGCCCCGTACCACACAGAGAAAGCCGAGATGTGAGAGATTTTTTTAATACTTCGTCTCTGCTTTTTAAAAAAAAAAAGGACAGATGTCAGAACTCAGAACTCAACTTGCTCGCCAAACCTGCAGACAGCAGCCATATCTTCCTTTCATCCGCCCTCAGCGGAGAATTTAATGAGGGGCCAATCACGTGTCTGTCCTGATCATCATTTTTTTACCTCAGCCAGTCACATACCTGTCGAGTTTAATTGAGTTCACAAGGACCCAATCAGCTTCCTTCCCCTCGCTCTCGTTCTCTTTCTGTTCTGCACTGTCAGAGCCTTCCAAAAACTGCGCAGCTACTCACTTACCTGTCTGCCTGCAAACTTTTTACATCACCGTATCAGCACTAGTTAAGGATGAGAGAGCTTCAAGAGTGACAGAAAGAAAGGGAGAGAGGGAGAGAAGGGGGTTTACAACTTCTACTACTGCGCCTCTGCCTCTTATTAATTCATTCCTTTAAAACATTTCCTGACAGTTCTGGGAAGGGAAGAAGTTTTGATGCCTCGTTATTCCTCACTCTTTCAATTACGCTTACCGCGAGCACAACAAGCATTCTGACCTTTTTTTTTTTTTTT
Organism: Chaetodon striatus; assembly: GCA_029783705.1. Lineage (NCBI taxonomy): Eukaryota > Metazoa > Chordata > Actinopteri > Chaetodontiformes > Chaetodontidae > Chaetodon > Chaetodon striatus. Next base: position 8,018,852 of record JAPZEB010000008.1, on the reverse strand, counting down.
CTCCTCCAGGGTGGAAGTGAGCAGGTTTTAATAGAGGAAATGATTCCAGGGGCCGGCCCACTGCTGTGCTAATACTCTCATCGATTTTCATTTTGGGGGAACCCTCCCAGCTGATCAATCTCTCTCCGCCAACTAGCCAGCAGCTGGCCTGGGAGGGGGTGCAGGATGGGCTTCACTGTCTGATACGACGTATAAGCCGAGTTCATGTCCACCCCCTAGTTCTTTCCTTCTCTTACTCCCCCCCCCCCTCCCACTGACCCCACCACCGCTGCCACCTCTGAGGCCAGGGGCGGCTTGGCTGTGCTAGTAATCCCTCAATGAATGTGGGTCAGTGAGTTAGGCTTTGCCTTCGTCACTCAGCGAGGGGACAGACAGCGGGGTCGTGACCCCAGTCATCCCGCGTGCACACACACACATGCTCGTGTTCACACGCCCATGTACGGAGACAAAGACTCAAAAACGGGGATGCGCACACACAGACACAAACAACAACAAAAAAAAGACACGGATGGATGAGCAGCCACACACGGACAAAACTCAGATGAAAAGAAGTAGCAACACAAACTTGGAGTACGTTTGAGCAGATCTGAGATCAGTAGAGCTGAAATGATTCAAAGATTAATGGAGTGGCTGACTGACAGAAAATAAATGAACAGTTCACTTCAAAAGTTCTGATAATCGCTGATCGTATGAGTTATTCTTTCAGCAAAAGTGCCCAAATTTGCAGGTAGCAGGGTCCTAGATGTGCTCTTGCTCAACGTGCGTTTTGTGATGCTATTTTCTGCACTCTGACACTCTATTTACATATAAAGTTAAAAAAAATCCCAGTGTGAATCAATTTACTTTCCCTGTGAATTAAAAAAAAAGGGCGGTGGGCCACCTGGCACCCTATCATGGGCCAGATTTGGCCCACCTTGTCTTATGTTGAGTATTACTGCCTTAGATAAAGGAAGTGTCTTAAAAAACTGGTATGACAAGATCAAGAAACAGCAGAAATGCCAAAAAAAAAAAAAAAAATCACACATTTTGTGGTTGTAGCCTCTTAAATATTGCCTTTTTATTTAATTTTTTTTATATCACTGTAAATGGAAATTTAGTTTGGGACTGCCTCAAGGAACTTATCACAAGCATTTTCCATTATTTTTGACATTTTTGGATATAATGATTAAGTTAAAAACCTAGAAATAATAACGGTTGTTAGTCGCAGTCCTGGAAGAGGATTGTTAGTAAGTTAAACACTTGACAGTTAAGTTTATCACCAGAAACTACGACTGCTGACTGAGAATATACCAGCTATGAAAGACACAGACATGCTGCCAGACGGGAGCTATGATAAAAATACTCTGATGAAGCCGTGTTGACTTCTCTCATGTAACGGTGACACAGTGATTTGCCCCAGATAAAACCAAATGAGGCTGAAGCAACTGAAATATACAAACGAGACGGTTTAAAGGAGAAGAGACAGAGACAGAGAGAGTCAGTGGGGATGTGAGATGTATAGATGGCCTGATAAGATGAAATAACAAACAGAGGTTTTATCTAGTTATAGGCTTAAATCTGTCTCTTACACACATGCACGCACCAAAATATCAAAGAGTCCTAATTAAGCTGCACCGCATTCAAACTTATTATCCTCCACATCATTAACATTCTCCATCACGAGCTTGGTACTTTATCTAAGAGAGAGCAGGCAATCATGAAATATTCATGATTTATTAATCTGACTACAGAAAAACAAACAATGGCAACCCAGGGAGTGTGACACCCTCTCCTGCCAAACAGCGAGGTAGCGACATGACTGTGTTTGCTTCTCGCTCGGCGCTCTCCAAATCTCCAACAGGAGTCCACTATCAGGCTCAGACGCCGCCGCGTTGGCATTCAGGTGAATGCTGGTATTCCCACTCATAATAGTGTTTTACTGAGATAAGGTGGAGAGGAAGTGTTGCTGGTTTTCTTCACTTGGCTCAGATCAGCTACTGCCTCTCATTCTGTGGCATTGTGTCAACAAAATGTCAACCGCAGCGTCGTCGTAAAAAAAAATGGGAAATGGAAATGTGGCGGGGAGCCATCTCGAGCCAAATCGCAGCAGTGTTTCCATGTCATTCTGATAGAAAGGGAGAAGGAGGGAGGAGAGAGAAGTAAAAAGAACCACAGCAAAGGGAGAAAAGGTAACGGGAAAGTAAAACAGGAAATACAAAGAGAAATGGGAGGATGGGAGGCTGGCCTTCTTCCTCTTTTTTTTCCCCTCGCAGCCACTCACGCTTTTGAGAGGATTTTCTCAAGTGGGAAAATTTCTGCTGATGACACAGTTGTGGAAATGAAAACGCCGCAGCGCTTGGTTGATGTTACTGTCATTGACTCCTAATGGGAAAAATCCCACTACACGCGCAATTTTCTGGACTCTCCATTTCTTTCATCCCCGACTCACGCGGCACACTTCGACATACACCCGCGCGCTATTATCACTCAATCTCACACCCACTTGCTCCTCTTGTTCTCCTCCTTCCACACGCACACTTTCAGGCAACACAGACACATTTTCTGCACCTCCTCTTGACTTTCTCATTCTCTGAATCTCTCCCTCTACTTCTCTTCATTGCCCTTCCACTCTCTTTCCGTTTTCAAGTCCCCCGGGCGACCTTGAGCGGCAGCTGCCAGTGAAGTAGCTAAAGTACAAAGTCAATACGAGCCAACAAAGCTGGTTAAGTATTAAATGGGGGATGATGACGCTGCTGTTAGCCAGAGAAAGGCTTAACAAAGAGCAAATAAATGGAATATGTGCAGTCAGACTTTAATGGAACACTCAATAGTAATAACGATGTGCTTTAAGCAATTGACTCGTGACATCAGGTGCACTTTTGATTTTTTTACAGGATAATCTGTGTGCCAGTGGAACAGGGAGCACTTTAAGTACTCACATTCTGGGTGTAATGTTGGGCTACATGTGTGACTTAAGGGGATAGTTTGGATTTTTTAAGTGAGGTTGTATGAGGGACCTTTCCATAGTCATAGTAAAAAAACGTATGTTAGCCACCTAAAAAACAGTCCCACCTAAAAAAATCAGTATCACTTTAAGTACATGCTATGTTCAAGATATTTTCGCTGCTTTACCTTTACGTCAGTTCCCCATCTATACTGTGGTCAAAGCCACCAGACTCCATTGACAATAACAGTCATTTTAGCTCAGCTGCTGGTCTACCGCTGCGTCAATCAGTGTTATTGTTTGACTTTGGTGAATCTGAACTAACCCTTTTCACCGCCAAAGACAGAGTCAAACCATAACACAAACAAAATGATTGCTCAAGGCAGCGGTAGACCAGCAGCTCCTGTGTTCAGCAACGTTAAATGACTGTTTTTCTCAGTGGAGTATGGCTTTGAAGAAAGCGGCATAACAGTTTCATTTTCCGGTTGGAAATCACTGTCTGACATTAAGGAAAAGCAGTAAAAACATTCTAAATATAGTGTACACTTAAACTTATTGATTTTTTTTGTAAGGTGGGACTCTTTTTTAGGTTACTAAAATACATTATGTCGCTGACCCCTCTTCAGCAGTACATTGCCTCGCTTCCATGTCGGACTCCAGCCTGCTTCTTCAAAATGGGGGCGCGCCGAGTGACTTTTAACTATTTGTAATACACTGTCTATGAGTAAGAGCACCACACAACGCCACTTCAAAAAATCAGAACTGTTCCTTTAAGTATGCCGTAGAGAGGAAAATGTATAGGACAAATCAAAATGACAGACAGGAGACATGAAGCAATGAATAATCCATCCCTGAAGTGATTCATCACTGAAACAGGAAGCATTGGGCCACCAAAGGTGACTCACCATTCAAAAGAGGTAATAACTCAATTTCCCACAACTTAAATCACGAAGTTGGGAACGGGAAATATGGTATATGGAGTAAGAAGTATGTCAGTTGAGGAGGTTTAGTCACCACAAGGCATAGCTTTACAGCAAAGTCCCGCCTAACGTGAAATTTTTCAATTGTCGAGGCTGTAATAGCCTTTCACTGTCCTCTCCCAGGATCATTGTCAGCAGCCCTGAAAACTCAGTGGATAATGTAGCAGTGAATGGGCCCTTTCATCAGCGCTTGGCCATGGAAGTGGACCAGAGTGACTCCAATTGAAAGCTATTGCAGCTAAGAAAATCAATTGAATAAATGTGCGGAGCGTGGTGCATTTGTGTGTGTGGGTGGGAGCCGGTTCAAGTACCTATATACACCGGCTCCCAGTCTGCCCTCCTGCTGCTGCATTCCTTTGTAGAGCAGCATTCCTCTGAAAGCAATGAGGTCAAAGGTCAGGAGGCAAAGATGAGCCTGGTTATAGCCGAGCTTTGCAGCACCAGGCATGAAACATGTATGTCTGCAGTGTGTACATTTATGTGTGTATGTGTGGGCGTGTGTTTGTGGATGGCATTTTGGTTGTAAACAACTGAGTGGATAAGGCCGGAGCATACCGCGTCCTTTTCTTTTGTGTTCAGCGTTATGTATGTGTCAGGCTGCATTCAAAGAGCATCCAGGTATGTACACATACTGTACACCCAGCCGGCCTGCCTTGGCAGTGCTCCCTCCTCAACCGCTAACAGCTGCTCTGACACGTGTGTGCATTCCTGAGTCTGCACCACAGCGTCCCCGCAAGGCATCGCCTGTCCGCCCCTCAGCCCGTGGACACAGTGCGCTAAGACCAGCCGGCCACATATAGATCCATTTACCTGAGAGAGCTACGTCAGGGTTTTTGCTGAGCGCGGGCTGGCACCCAACGGGGTTTAAATTAGATTAAAATGAAAGGCATCAGTTTGATTAAATCTAAACAGGCTGCTAAATCATAACAGGGAAAAAATGCTTTAAATGTATTAGTTTCACTATGTTGCCAGATGTCAAAGGAGACTAGCAATCTAAACACAGGTTTAAACCAGTAAAATCAATTCTAAAACACAGGAAAGTCGACTAGGAACGGTTTGCAAAGAAACACAAGTTTACAAAGCAACTGCTTGCTAAATACTGTTGTGTAAAAATGAAATTGGATTCATTGAGTTTTAGCAGGGACAGAAATCAGATGCAGTATCGATGCTGGAAATGAAATGACTAACAGGCAGTGGTATTGATCAAAATAAATCACCCGTGAAACACACTACAGTGGAAAGAGTGGGCAGCCAAAGCTCCGGTTCCCTGAACTCACTGCTGTGTCAATCAGCTGATTATGGTACTCAGATGTTCCCAGGACAGAGGTACCTCTGGGAAAACAAGGCCTGATCCGTCGGGAAACAGAGCCGTGAGCAGAGAAGAGCAGAGGTGGGCCGTCCGGAGACGACTGGAATGTCAGATAAAGGATGACATATTTCTCCAGGTGACACCGAGCCCAAGGCATCCGGGAAGACAGCGAGGGTGTGTGAGACAGAGAGAGGGGGGGGAAAGGGATGACGAATGGACAGACAAGTGCATGCTTGTAAAGTTTTGTTAGAACCACTTTTTTGCATTATCAGTCTGTGAGGAGGTTCATTTTAAGTTCAAGGAGAGTCACTTCCTCCCTCGACCCAAAGTATGTTTGGTTAAAAATCCGTCTTATCTCCCCCCACAGCTCCTTTCTCTGCCTTTCTGATTGATTGAACGGGGGGGGAAAAAGTATAGGTTAACTTTCCATATGTTCCCTGTCCGTCCTTCCCCTTAACCTTGACGTGCTGTGTGTACAGGTACACACACACACACACCCACTGAGGAACAATGTCGACAAGTGCTGTTATCACATGCCTGAGTTTATCCAGGCTTTAGAGAAGGCATGGGATCCACAGGTTGGTGAATGCAGATCAAACCAACGTCACTCACAGCGAAGTGAACCTGACAGCAGAGTTCAGTATGTAATCCAGCTAAGAAAACATCACACAAACACCGCCTTCTATATTAAAACATGCCAAGCATTCATGTACAGCTGTTGATCCCAAAGGGGGAATCATTAATTACCACCTTGACAAAAGGGAGACCTCCGAAATTAGAGGTAATCAACTGTCCCTGGGGGCTAAGTGGAAGAGATGGCACTAACTCCTGGAAAATGAAGGTGATAATTAACCCATTATGACTGATTTATTTGCTCTAAATTGCTTCATATTTCAACCAAACTTGTTCCACGCCACAGAGTACATAAACTTAACTGCATGCACGTTTACAGGCAGAAGCGGCATTTTGTCATGACAAGGTCACCGGAACAGTGGTACTAATTTCAGAGCAGACTCCCACTGTCGACTTTCACTTAATTTGCACTAAGTACAGGGTGCAAATCAAAACGTGTTCCTGCATATCCTGGTGAAGGCTGCAGTGTTCCATTGGAGTGGAGCTGGATGGTGGTGGTGGTGGCGGTGGTGGTGAAAGGGGGGTGAATTCCTTCATAGGAAAGGAGGGGAGGGGAGAGGGGTGTCCAGGGAGCTAATAGACTGGCTGGAGAGCTTTTACTTCATGCTTGAAAGAGAGCACGGAGGGTAAAAAGCAGTCATGTAGCGGGACATAAAAAGGTTTGTTACTATGACCTGCAGCCAGGGGTCTTTATAAGGCTCACACTAACTGATAGTGAATCACTTCTTAGTGGGATTTATAGGTCTAG
>JAPZEB010000008.1:7901612-7917105 GCA_029783705.1 Chaetodon striatus | reverse complement strand
GTGTGTGCAGATGAATGGTGTTTGGCTTCCCCCTGTGCCGCTGCCAGCACCTGGCAGATGGGCGGGGGAGCTCTGGGGGAGGCAAAACACTGTTCATCTGCACACACTGTGATGCCACACACCTGGTTGAATATCGGCAAAGTTTCCCTGCTTCCCTTCACTGGTTCCTGTACAGCAGGGTCGGTCTTTATTCACTGTTATAACCATTAAAAAGCAAAAGCAGCATGTGTATATATCTTCAGTAGCTAGCTAGCTAACCCCTTGTAAGGGTTTGATTTTGGTTTTGGAATCACCAAACCAACCTCTTAAGATAACGAGTATCAACGTTTAGCTCAAAATCCACAAAACCAGCCTGAAAATAAAGAAAAAGGTTTGCAAGAGAGCAACAGCAGTGTTGTTGTCGACCCTTGATGGAGCTGGCTGATGAGACGCCATGATTGGCCAGTGTATGTTTGAAGGGTGGGACTTAGCAATGGTTCAACTGACAATCGCCTGTAGGGATTACACTGCAGCCTTTTTGTTTAAATGCTGTCACACTCTCTGTCAATACTGGACCAGTTTCAAAAACTGGGTCGACCTGAACCTTTCCTGAACTTTGTTTCTTGTTTTAAACAAACAAGTCAGCATTTTGTCTGTCTTTCCTCATTCTGCTTATCCAGCCCTCATTCACAAAAGCTGTTCTGTTCTCCTCTCAGACTCCACCCTGTATAAGGTCTCCAACAAGCATTTTAAGTGGTGGTGCGGAGGTAAAGGTCACCTTTTCAAAAACACACCCTCCACCTCGGACAAGAGGATGAGCGCTTCAGTCACGTACCGTGTTGTCTCTCCTGGACTCTGGAGAGTCAACATATTCTTACTGTGTTTGCCCGCTCTGCCTGGCTCCACGGCCTCTCTTTTCAATAAGTCAGTGTTAATGCCATTTTTGGTACTTTTATATAAAATCAGGCTCTAGCCGGGTACATGCATCCACAGAAATAGCAAGGGATCTGCGCTCAATATCTTTGTCAGATAGTATTGTAATTGTGTGGGGCTAAGGTGGCAGGAGCAGAGCGCCTTGGTTTGGATATTGCCTGGTTAGATTTCCCTCGAGTCTGATGCAGTGTAAGTAGTCTCTCCAGGTCTCTCTCCCTCTCTCTCACACACATCTGTCTGTCCCCTCCTTGTTCCTCACCTGTCTCTCTGACTCTTTCTAGCTGTCTCACCCACTGCACCGCTGCAGAAAAACAAGTCCCACCTTCCTCTCTCACACATCAGATGGAGCATTTTTAACACGAGGAAAATTAATGCTTCGAATAATGCGTTCTCTGCTCAAGAGGCACATACAGGAAACACATTTACAAATTTGTCCTCAAACACGCACACATTACAAAACTACTCATCATTCCACAATGACAAAATAGGCTGTTTGCCCATGTCTTCTAAAAGACGCATGAGCATCACAAAAATGAGTCACATAAGCATGTTCTGATCTCCCACCTACAGAATAGTAAATGATTAACGGCAACTAAAACTACTTAAATTTAAGATTAAGGCAGACCTCTGTCGTAATTCAAAAAATGAAAGAAAACACTAGATCAGCACAAAAGATAATTCTCTTCAAGACTTAGATGAGAGAGTTGATGCTTCACTCATGTCTGCACACTAAATATGAAGCTACAGGCATATTGCTTAGCTTAGTATAAGGAATGGAAACTGTTTGATCAAATTGGATACTGATACTAAAATCCACCTACCAGCACCCGTAAAACTCAGCACGCCAACCCCATGGCGACATCAGGGTTCACATAAGTAATTGCACTAAGGCCTGGAAGTAGCCCGGCACATAAACCTCTGTAAAACCACAACTTGTTTTTTTTTGTCCCTTTAAACAGTTATAACATGTCAATGAGTTTTAGAGGAGCTGGCAGATGGATTTTGTTACCTTTACACAATGCCAGGCTAGTTTCCCCTGTTTCCAAGCTAAGCTAAGCTAGCGAAGCTAGCTGCCTGCTGGCTGAAGCTTCATATTACAATCCTGCATGGGACTGTTTTCTTATTTCCACCGAATTTCTGACTATGACCAAAGCTCCTGCCCGCAGCAAAGCCTAAACTGTTTGCTGTTTTTCAGTCAGCTCAGGTCATTATGTTCATTTCCTGTTTTATTTTGGTGATACTCTCATGTCTCGTCATTGCAGATGCTTCACGTCCTGCCCCAGTGTGTTTCCTGCTTCTGTGATTACCTGCCCCGCCCTAATGGATCACACCTGTGTCTCATTACTTCCTCTCCTTGTGTGTATTTAGTCATTGTCTTCCTCTCCCCCTGTGCCAGATCGTCTTTGTCCTTGTGTCGAGCGTTCCAGCCTGAGTTTTCCTTGTGCGAGTTTTCTAGTGTTTTGAACTCTGCCCGTGTCAGTGATTCTGCCTTTAGCCCACTTCTAGTCCGTTTTGGTTGCTAATATTGGATTGATCTTCTGTGTGCCGGACTATTCCTGCTGCAATTAAAGTGTTGAATTTTTTGGACATGATTCCTGCTTCTGAGTCGTGCTGTTGAGTCCTACTGGGTTTCTGGTCGTTACATATGGTCCTCTACTTCAGTGGCTCCAAACCTTTTTCCTAAGACATGCAAGTGCACCCCTATCAGATAAACTGAATGAATACAATTATGACAATATTTCACAGTATTGTTACAATATATTTTTATAAAATTACACTGTCACTGTTTAATTTGGTCACGCTATATCTGTGGGCTACAACTAGTGACAGAAGCTGGACATTAAGATATTTCAACCATTTACTTATTACTTTAAGCTAACCATTTCATCTGTATATCCATTACTTTTATTTAGCTAAATATTTGAACGGTATATATATTATTTTTTTAGCAATTTTTAAGCAATCACACGTTGCTTTTTTTACACAACTATTTAGACTTCTCTGCTTGCTTGCTAACTAGGCTACTCTTCACACACTTGGAATTACAACACATTATCATCTATATTTTATTTTGTAATCAAAATGTTATTTAATTTTTTTTTTCTTTCATATTAGTTAAGCTATACCACAATATTTTCACGTACTGGTAACTACAGAAGTCGTCCCCAAGGTTCAGGTCCCCCTGGTTGTGAATCACTGCTCCACTTCATATCTTGCAGATATGAGAGTGATATCGTTCTTCTAACTAGCAGCAAAGAAACAAATAAGTTTATTTCCTAAAATATTCTGGTCTTTGTTTAAACAAACCGATGTTGACTGTTGATGGAAGACAGGATGTGAGCCACTCTCAAAATGAGACGCTCAACACCCAGCCATTCACCCGACCTCCCCCTGAGATGTTTGTGGTGTTACAACAATGTTGCACTACTTCCACATAGGACAAACCCCCCCTTATTACAGGCTTGTAATGACATGTAATATGGAGCCAGTGAATTGGACCCCATGGCAACATGAAATAGTAACAAGAGAGTCAGCAGTGGCAGACATCAACAAAGAATGTGGTTTAAAGACGAAAAAGGTGAGATGTTCAATGTGTGAAGGTTATGATGAAGCAGGCAGTGGTTACCACTTTAATCAATCCCTTCTCACACCTTCCTATCTCACTTTCTTTGTCTGCTGGTGGTTCTCCTCTCTTTCCCCTGCACTCCCCTCTTCTCTCTGCCTGTCTGTTCATTTACACTTGGCTGGAAACTGAACGGCCGGGCTTTAATTCTCCCTACTGCAGCTCCGGACGAGCTGGGCTAGAGACACAGGGCCATTTTAGGAAATAGGATTAAGGGGGAAAAAGTTCAAAAGTACAGGAGAGGAATAAGACAGCGAGTGACAGTGAGAGGGAGAAAGCACAGAAAAAGGGATTATGAAAAAGAGATGGAATGTGTGGGAAGCAGCCTGACGCGTCATCTCATGTTCTTTTGCAGAAGGTGAAAAATGTTGTGCAAAGATGGGAGAGTCAGACAGATTGGCTTTAAGTGCCTTTCTCTGTATACGGTCTGGGCTGTAAATATGGAGGTGATGAATAAGTCAGTGTTGTTGGCTGCTAGTCAGAATTAAACTATGCAGCTGCATACTTCCATTTTGACAGAGGCTGGATATTTGAAAAGGTCACTTGTTGATGGACCTCTGTTTCAACTGACAAAGGGCTAATTTACAAAGGGCTGCCAGTAAGGGAAATCTAGCTAATGCGTCTTTACGGCATCTATAAAAGGTTGTGTGTGATGATTGTGGTTTGAGGTCGGTGCACACAGGGCAGTGTGTGCGTACATGCACGTATAAATGACGACCTCCTGTCATAAAGTGGTCCGTTGTGATGAACTTTGAAGCATCTGTCTGACATTTGCCCGGCGTTCCCATGTGATGGTAAACAAGGATGGATAGCATCCACAGCTGAACATAATAACGGCTGATGACTATCATCTTTTTTGGTGTTGTGTGAACGATGTGTCTTCCTGTTGTGTTATTTGTCACACTATTGTGTTCCCTTTCAGGGGAAGGGCACTGAAGAGTTCAGTCTAACTCATCAATAATGAGAAAACCCTCAAAAATAAATCAGTAAACTGTCTGCTGCTGACACTTTATCAAAATTGGAAGTGAGGGGATATCATTAAATGCTGAGAGCTTCATTAAAAATATCCATTCAGCTATAGAAATAATCAAGACGACAGCTAAAAATGCAATCAAAACAATAATTGTGTTACGACAAACCAGCCATTCACTCACAGAGAATGAAAACTAAATAAGAAACATGTGTCTGTATTGTAAAAAATAAGAAAATTTGGACTCTGACAGTTAAAAGTAACATCCTCTTCTGTCTGTCAGCGATCATTATAAGTCTTGAAACTGATTCTTGCAACTGATTTAATAAGGGTTTCTTCTTTAATTTTTCTCCACCGCTTCAAACAACTAGTATACTGATGAGATGCAACTTATGATGCATTCCAATGCCCATACATCCATACTATTTGCACTGCCTTATGCAAGCCAGCATGCCTTTCTTGCTATTCTGACCCCTAGTCCTCTGCGGAGCGGGGGATACGTCACGTTGACTGAGCTGCAGACGGATGACAGCTCATTGACAGCTGACAGAAGCCGCAATGACAGATGACAGCACATTTAAGTGTAAGTGTTAAATATTTTTTGCAACTTGTGTAGAATTATTATCTTAAGATATGTTAATTTTGCACTACAGACTACAGATGCACTTGTATGCAACAGTACAAACTCTGTTACGGCACCTGCAGTGCACACTGGAAGTAAAAAGAAAGCAAATGCAATTTGGAATGCAACTCAAGTCCACTTCTCCACTGTCTCCCTCCCTTCCTCTTCCTTCCTTTACTCCCTTCCCTTCTTCCTTCTCATTGTTATACACAGCCGTACAGACAGGTTAAAAGAAATAAACTGTTAATTTTTCCAAAAATTAAGTTTGAAGTTCGACCGAATTAGTCTGAATGCGCAAACCCCCTAATAAACATTGTTGTTGAAAAAATAATTTCGTCATTTTAAGGCAGTCAGATGAGGTTGACATTGCTCCACTCGTCTGTAGTGCCTCTGCTGCTTGGTAGCATGGCGTACTCTGCCATCTACGATGAAGAACCCAAAACACTTCTACACTCTGCTTAACAGATGCTTTGGTGATGTGATTGTTTGCTCAGGATGGCTTTGCCCGCTACTGTCCTCCATTTTCACAGCAAACGACATAAAATTACTAACTTTAGTTTACTGATAGGTCAATAGCATGGATGTATAAAGACACCTGGATGCAGTGCTGGAAGTGGAGGCCCGCTCATTCCTATGAAAGTTGCTAGGTGACACAAAGCTGGCCGAGCAGCTAGCTTCCATTTTAGCCATCTGCTATCTTAATTAAATGACTTCATTGCGTGGCTCTTCTAGACTTATTCTACTAAATGGATCAAATCCAAATAGTGAAGCAAGTCATTTTGCAGGGGTTGTGATGCTCAAAAAAATATATCAACTGATTAACAGATGTCTCTTTCCCAGTGCACGTCTATGGGAAAAAAGTTTTTCGGGCCCAATGCAAATCGCTAAAAGATCCGGAAGCTATAGTGATACAATTTGGCCACTTTGTAAAATTGGATTTAAAGTGTGTGGCACTTCCTGGGTGCCTGGTCAATTAACAAATGCTTAAATTTTAAATGAAATAAATGCCAGTATTTGGAACCAGGGTCTTGTTACAACAACCGATACTGGAGTTTTGATGAAGCTGGTAGTTTGCTAGTTGGCTAAAAGCTAGCTTGGTTAGCCAAAATTGATCATTATGTAGTTAGTAACTAACTAATGCTAACTAAACTAATAACAAGCAAGCTACTTTCTGTGTTTACTTTAAATAATGCTTGGAGACAAACATTTCAAATGATTTATATAAAATATACCCTATTTGAAAAGCTTTAGCAGGCTAGCGCTGCTTGCATTAACATACACTGTTGACATACACAGGGACGTGTTTACTGATTTGTGTTTTCCTTTAACATTAACATCTTTTCTTATGCTTCCTCATCTGCTGCAGTATCGTAGCAGACTTTCTAGGATGTGTACAGCAAGGCAATGATAATATTCCTTGCAGCTACCGCCATTAGATAAGCAATTGCACTGACACTGCACATTTTAATTTTAAATAACAATAAACCTGCCTGTAAGTCTCACCTTTTAATAACCTGGCAAATTATGACTGAGAGAATCATAACCAGCTCCTCAGTCCAATACCTTAATTACACAAGCCTTGGTTTTCCATCATCTGTTAGAAACTCCCAGAGGACACACACACGAGAGGCAAAATTAAGCTTATGACTAGACAAGACTCCGCCGGTGAGTTTGAAGTGTCTAAGAATAGCAGCGGTGATGTAAAATATGGCGGACTGTAGGGCCCCCTGTTTATCAGATGTGAATGTCATTAAATTTAAGTATTCACATACACAAATTTATGGCGTACTGTCAGGAACATAAAATTCACGAGGAATTCTCAGAAGAGGCGGCAGCACCATTGCAGAGGCAAACCAGAGGCGATGTGCTGATTTAAATCTCCAAACGTCTCCATTTAGCAATACATTAGAAAAGAGACCCACGCAGTATTTCTCTGAACCTTAACATCCTAATGAGTTTTATCTGTCGCACACAAAATATGTTCACTAATACTTTAAGAGCACCCTGGGTTCTTTCTTTTCTGTATCTGTTAAGGCTTCACTGTACATGGAGCACAGGCAATATGATTTCAAAGACTGTTCTGGAAAAGCTTACTCTAAAAGGAACAAATACTGACCACTACTTATCCAAGGTGACTACCACCAGAAACTTTTAGAGCCGTCTTCAAAGCATCAAAGCAGATTTCTGGTAGTTTCAAAATCGATTAACATGTGATTCACATTTAAAGCTGCCTTTCTCAATACATTTTATATTGACAATGTAAAAAAATGAGTAGAGCTGAGTCAGGCTGAACCATGCAGAGGAAATAAAGCATAACTGCAGGGCTTATTATTAATGTTTTCTGTAATAGTATAGTTGTCAAACAATTGAATAAAATATGCCTATATGCTAAATGATGGTTCAGAGGTACAGTGGATGGGTATTGTGTGTGGAATATAGCTGTAATTTATTTAGTCAAAAATACTTATGGGGCAATTAAACTCAAGCCAAATTTAGATAAAATGTAAATCGTTATTCCCCTCTGAGAGGCTTTATATCACTGCATGAATTATATGCTGAAGGAAACCAGGCCAGTGATCCAAGATTAACATTCTTATTCTGGGAAACTGAATGCGCGGTCCTGTGGGTCCGCGGTCCAAATGAGTATGCACGGATCAACAATGTGCTCGACAGAGCAAATAGTGACTCACTCACACCTACTTGTTAGTTACCTTCACTCTGAGACATTCATGTGTGACTTTGAGGGCAAGGCTCTGTTGCTGCAGAGCAACCTTTAGCTCCAGAAGGGTTAGAAAGTGTGATGTGGGCGTAAAACAGATGAGATGCAGCAGTGAGGTTTGTGTAGAACATTTAGCAAACAGAGCATCTCACATCCTAATCAATACAAAACCTGCACAGGTCAAACTGTTAGGAGATATTTATACAATCAGACCAGCAGAGAAACACTAAACCTGAGCTGTTAATTCCCATGAACCATTTCTGTGGCATCTATTGTGGGAACCAGGAAGCTGGTGTGTGATGTGGTAACTGTTGGATAAAGGCCATGATTTCCTTCTGGATGTTCTTTCCTGTGATTACGGGTACTTTGATGATGCTGATGCTGCTCCTTTTTCCCTATTGCCCTCTCAGGTATTACTGCTGTGCTCAAACACAAGAACCAGAATGCCCCATAAAAGATCACATAGCGGCTATATCCTCAAAAGAGCGGCCTACTCTCCACTGGGAACTGGTTAAGTAGCAATCTGTACTGTGTCTGTCAGAGTCAAACAGACAGTGTTAGAGTTAAAGGCACTCAAAAGTGAACTACTTCCAAGTCACTGTGGTAATGGGCAAATAAAACTCTAAAGCAAAAACAGGAGTTCTTGCGAATGTTTTCAGCCTCTAGGGTGGAATCACACAGATGGAAAAAAACAAAAAAGCCAGCGCTCAGCTAATATTTCAACTGATGATTTAATGTGTGCATAATGAAAAATAATATATCCCTCATAAATATCTTCTGGGTAGATTTGGAGTCATGTGCCCCAAGTGTGCACTGTATCATGATATTGCTGTGCCAGGGTAGTAAATGGCTGGCATAGCAGAGCATGGCCTGCCTGCCTCATTCTGCTTCTTATGGTTTCTCCGCGCCCATTTTATAGTGGCAGCACTTAAAACAGTGACATGCCATAATTCTACACTTTCTGCAGCCAGAAGCTGTAACATTGATAGTCTAGAAAAGGTAGAGGTGGAGATTGGACTGAGAAAAGTGTAAGGAGGGGAGGTAAAATGTGTAAAGAATCAAGGAGGGGACAAAAAGAGTGCGTATTTGTGTGTGTATGTACATACACGCGTGTTGTACATTTGTTTTACATCCAAACACCTTTGTTATGAGTCATTGCCTGAGGCGTAACAAATTACTGTAAATGGAACTATTAGTGAAACACGGAGGGTGAAAGGAGGAATTCAAATTAAAGTGTTGCTTGCTAGCCACTTACTTTCTCTCCATCTGCATAATTATGGTTAGGACACCAGGCAGTCCTGTGCATGTGTGCGTGTGTGTGTGTGTGTTTATGGATCTGGGAGCTTGTGTGTGTGTACATCCGACCGAATACCAGAGGTCACAGAGGTTCCCTTTGATTTGCCAAGGTTATAAACACCAACAGTGTTTCCCACCATAATCAGCATACACACAACGAGCTGTTTTAATTACAAAGAGCTTGTGTACATGACAGATGAGCAAGGGAGGGGAGCTGGTATGTCTGCACAAGGCAGTCCATACCGTTTAGTGCCTTGATCATCCACACACACACACACACACACACACACACACGCACACAGTGGCAGAGTCACAGAGCTAAAAGCAGTGACCGTATTTAAGTCGGAAATTACAACCGTACTAAAACTGTCACAGGTGGCTGTATCATTAGATGGTGGCTCATTAAAGAGTCACTGGGTAAATGTGATTCTGTATTGTTGTGTGTGTGCACAGGTCTGCAGCGTGGTGATTTTAATCAAAGTTAAATGAGTCTCTTTCTTGCTTTGGCTCTTAAATTGACCTCTGATCCATCCACAACCTCTTACCTACACTCTCAGAAGTAAGGGTTCCATAAAAGTTCTTCCTGGTGGGCTGAGGTGCTACTCATAAACATTTGCCTCTAAAGAATTCTTTTTGTAAGAAAGACTTCTTCAAGGGTTAAGGGTTCCCTTAAGGACCATTTATATCCAAAGAACCCTTTTGAAAGAGAGCATTTTGAAGGGTTCTTTATGAAACTAAGGGTTCCATTAAGACCCTTTTTATCCAAAGAATCACTGGTAAATAAAAGGTTCTTCGAATAATCTTTGTAAGACTAAGGAATCCATTAAGACCATTTTCATCCAAGGAAATCTTTTTGGAAGAACGTGTACATTACGGGTTCTTTGTAAGACTAAAGGTTCCTTTAAAACTCCTTTTTATCCAAAGAACCCTTTATGTAAGAACATGTTTTTAAGGGTTCCCTGTAAGACTAAAGGTTCTATTAAAAACTGTTTATCCAAGGAGCCCTTTTGGAAGAGAGCTTTTTTAAGGTTTCTTTGTAAGACTAAAGGTTCCATTAAGAACATATATCATCCAAAAAAAAACCCTCCTTGCAGACAAGGTTCTTTGTGGGTTTTTTCTTTTTTTTTGGAAAAAACTACAGATTCCATTAAGACCCTGTCCATCCAAAGAACCACTTTTGAAGAAAGGACTTTCCAAGGGTTGCAAGGAAAAGACTAAGGGTTCCATTAAGAATCTTTTTTATTCCAAACTCTTTTTAGAACAAGGATTGTTGTTTAAAGCCTGGTAGTTAACAGATCCTCACCCTCAAATATTCAAATGGCATTTTAAGGGCAGATCTAATGAGAACCCCTTTCATTAATTCATTTTACTTTTGTTCTGAAATAGTTTATATATTCTGCAATACCACATGGGTTGCAGAATATTACCTGGTATGTGGCGTTTAGTATTTGGTTCTAATTAACTGGGTCTTGGCTCTCAACACTTCTGCACTACTGACGTAAAGGATGTAGTGGTAGTAGTAGTAGTAGTAGTAGCAGCAGAAGTGATGTTACAATTTCTCTGCCCTCTAAGAACATGATTGTGAACCACAAGTGTTCTGGGTTGTGCTGGACCACATCAGCCCTGGGCATTAGGGAGTCTCATGCAGTCCAAGGTTGCTGGACGTGGTTCCCTTGACCCCAGGACAAACTAAAACTATGATTAGTAATGTAGTCAGTTACTATTTTTAGAGCCCCCCTGGGTGGGTTCCAGAAGAAACCCTTGGAATATAGGGTTTGGGTAGAATCCCCTTGGCGGATTCTTGTTAGCACCTTTAGAAAGTGGAAAGGTTCTGGATAGAACCCCTACAGAGGGTTTTGGGTAACCCATTACACCAAGAGGGATTTCCTGTAGAACCTCTCATTGGTGGTTCTGGGTGAAACCTTCACACACTACTTTTCCACCAGATTAGTTCTGGCTCTTGAATCAGTTTCATTCAGGGCTATTGCAACCTTGGTGCTATGTAGTGAACCAGCCCGAGTTTGTAACAGTTTTGAGCAGAGCCATTGTAGTCATTGCACAATGCACAACAGAAGTTAGCAGAAGTGGCAAGATGATGGATCGCATTGATTACCTTCTTTTCCAACCTGTAAAATATGACGAGCTCATTAATGCTGTCACCTTTCGCACTTTGAGTCAAGGAAAACCTGCAATTGTTTGGTTCCAGCTGGGAACCAGCTTGTCAGTTTCCAAACCAATGTATTTGGTTAAAATGCTTAGAATGGTTCAATGCTTCCAGGTACAACCCTCTTACAGTGTTGCAAGTGGAATCTTACTAAAAGGTTTTACTAGGAGCCAAAAAGAGTTCTACGGAGACAAGCTCAGGAACCTTATTTGGTTCCAATTAGCACCTTTTCCTCTGCGAGCGTATATTTCTAAAGGCTAATACACCACACTGAGACACTACATATGCTTTGATGTTATTGCCTTCATCTGCTCATGTGTGATATTGTGAAGCTGAACACAATGCAAAGCATCCATATGGTGTAAGGAAAGGCAGCTATAGTCTTGGAGATGTATAGATCTGTTTTCTGTAGGGAATGTAAAGAATAATGCATATACACCTGCGTTTAGCTGTGAGATGGTAAAGCACATTGAGGGTGGGTGAAGTCTCTGATTGAATGAATGTTAAAAAGTATGCACACATACATAGTTTGCCATGCCTGCCGTCATACATATTTATAAAAAAGCGAACAAACACATGCACACATGATTCAGTCAAAGCTGCAGCGTATGCAGTGCGAGCTCATGGAAGTGGAAATAATTCACGACAGAAGGGAAACGAGGAGCGTACTGTATATCAAGACCACTCTACATTGGTAGGGGCATATATTTTTTCCTTGCATCCGCTGCACTGACAACTTTACGGTCTACTGGTTTGACACCTAAAGTCAATCATTCCAATGAGAAACGTTTTGATAGACAGCAATGGACTGGTGCATCTAGCTCTGCTGACTGAGGGCGAATTATGTTTTAGGTCAGCCAATACTTTTTTGAAACAAGCATCAAAATTACAGCTGAAGCAATCACTTGATATACTGACTGGTTGATCAAGAGGAAATAAACAACGACAAATAATAACAACATAAGTGTACAGCACAATTTGCATCACAACATACTTGAAGTATCAAAAGCAAAGTGACCCATTTTATTATATTACTGGATATTTTGATGATGAGTGGTGTCTCATATTATACCAATCATAGACCATATAATTACGATGGACATAGCCACCATGACATTACCAATTGTTTTGTGGACTCCTGTTTTGAAGCCTTATGTTCAGCATTTCGGCCATCAGTATCTTGTACTTTTGATGCGATCATATCTATTTACTTAATAGAGGAGTTGTTTGTGACAGAGTGCGTCCATTATTGTGACACACCAGAGCAACTGGGTGTTTTTACATTTTACATTTTTTTTAAAAAATCAATCAAATGAATGCATACTAATGTTAAAACAATCCATTTAATTAATTCAGTGAGCTGTCAAAACAATAAACTAGTTAAAATAACATACACTTCCAAGCCCTCAATAACTGACTGCATCATCTAAGATGCATGCGCCTAGACCGTCTACCACAATAAAGAACAGAGAGGATACAATTACAACACACACAGAAGTAGCATGAGCTCATTCTCTACTCAGAACGCCATTACTTCACTGTGTCTTTACAAAGCAAATAGCTGTTTGCTGCTAAATTAATGCTCTGAATGTTGCATAAAGCTCCTTTAAAATAGCCCACAGTGACAGAAAAATAACTAAGTTCCACAGTTATGGGATAGAAACCTGAAGACGTATGATGCAAAAGGTCTTTCATCTACAAAAACCCCCTCTTAGTGACAGTCCTTGAAGCTTAAGTGAGAGGGCAGTAAATGTAGGGTACTTATACCCCTCCCAACTCTCCACAGTCCTCTAGAGTGTATGTTACCATCTGTGCATCTCATCATTAAGCTTAACTCTGATTTACTGTAACCATGTCCGCTTTTTTATTTTCAGAATGCGCTATATGTCAGGCTTTAATGTCACGTCAGAGTTATGTAGCGTGATGTGAGGCTGCGGTAAAACCAATTTCCACATGAGGGATTACACACCTACCACTACATCACTGCTAGTTACACGCTGCTATTTAGCATCAGCAAGCTTGTCTGCAAAAGACCACAGGATAGGTACATCAGTCGTAGAGTAAACTTCATTATTTACTGTTTCCTAATATACAGGAATGCAGCCGCAAGTATGAACTGAGTAAAACAATAAATCAAGGAGTCAGCCAGCAGTGGGAAACACTAGGCGTCCCTCATTAGCTGCAGCAGTTGTAGCGGTTGGCAGACCCATGCTGCATCAGGGCCAGGGCATCCTGGGGTCAGTCTGGAGGATAATCAAAAGCTGTAATTATATCAGGAATGTCCCTAAAGCACAACGACTGGCAGGGGCAAAGCATCGCTGACCGGTATCAGACACAGAGCATGGAAGAGTTACAGATAGAGACAATGAGAAGCAGAAGAAAAGACAGATAGGACAAATGGAATGAAGTAAACAAGTTTAAAGAAAGCGCAGATCCTCAAGCTGCTGCTGGAGTGAATGCGTAGCAGTGTGGGAGGATTAGAAGGACAAACGTGGAGAGACAATAAAATACATGAGACATTGACATGTAAATAGATAACACAGGCACAAACTAGCTGTGAAAAGAAAATCAAGAGGGAGAAGGAGAGACAAGGAGACCAGCTTGGCATTCATAGCTGGCGTATGAAAGGGGGCTGGGGGTGGAGGGGTGGAGGAAGATCAATCATGTGGAATAGCAAAAAGACCTTTCAACAAACTGGCTTTCATCTTCTGACAATGCAACAAACTGGTCCTGATGTGAAACTTCTTCCTGAGGAGCAGGGGCCCCTGCCTCTAATAACTCCCCTCTGTGAGCAAGCTAAATCTTTAATGGAGGGCAAGTTCAGCCAAAAACTCCTCTCCTGAAGCATGCTCATTGCACGCATGGGGAAGAGGCATGGGAAAGTTAAAAGAAAATGCTACCTGTTCTGAAGAGAGCTTAGTGGGAAGACGCTGATTGTGTGCAACCTACTCACTATGATTTCAAATATTGCTCGATACTTGCAGCACATCACACCTGTACGCGTCCAGACACCCACAAGTCTCAGCAACACAGAGAAAAAAAAATCAATATATACAGAGAATTATATCAGGGACTTTTGGCAAAAAAAAGCCTCATTTTTATTTCATCCCTCTGGCAACCCTTGCCTCTAAATATTTATTAAGTAATTAAAATAAAAGTTAAAAAGCCTCTGAAGCTTGAGGTCCTGTGGTGGTGTGGATAAAAAGCACAGCTCAGTTACAATTAATTCTATTTAAAACCCGAAGCTTAAACCAATGCCGTCTCAAATGCATTTGGGGAGTAAGGTTTTCCGTAATATGACCTAATTATCATGGGCACTGTGCATGCTTTACTAGTTGCTAATGGTGCTACCCTCATAAATAACCAATAAAATCATAAGGTGTAAAGAGAAAACAAATGTTGCTGCTACGCCTTTATTTATAGATGTCAAGCACCTGCCAGTCAGAGAACCACTGAAGCTAAAACACTGTGTTTACCCAAGAACAAACAAGACTAAGAGTCTACAGCCATGCTAGCTGCTCAGTGAGGCTGTAATTAGGCACAGCGGTGCTTCGAGCTAAATGCTAATGACAGTGTGCTAAGATGCTCACAATAAAATGTAATTATACTTTTTTATACAACGCGTTTTAAAACACAGTTACAAAGTGCATTACTGGTTTATCAAGTGCTGATCATACACGTAAGTACTCGACAAATCAACATTTTGATGCAATGATGGCAACAAAGGATCAATAAAGTGATCACAGTTCATCCTCTGGAGAACATGGAAGTCTGCGCCAAGCAGCAACATCTAAAATGAAGCCAATGCGGAAGTGCCAAAAACCGCAGTTCATTAAATGACCACTTGAGGCTGGCTCCAAAACAGAATAAATTCCCACAGACACCCATGTTAAAATGCCCAGCTTTACAGCAGAAATAAACATGTTTACAGCCTGGTACAAATCACAGTTTTGTCCCTGTTGCTAATTTCAACATTTACTACAACTGTATGGGAGGGTGAATTTTTTTTTAATTTCTTATATTTCACCCCCTTTATATTTTATTAAAGGGATACTCCGGAGTCATTTTAACCCAGGGTCTAATGCACCTCCTCCTCGATAGAATGTGTTTGTTGGGGCTTTCCCACAACTAGGAAGCAGCCATAGGACAGTGGGCGAGTATTGTTTTCGTCTTTTAAAAATACAAAC
>JAPZEB010000008.1:7856766-7870909 GCA_029783705.1 Chaetodon striatus | reverse complement strand
ATGCAGATTTCCGAGGAGCATTGAGAGCATAACAGCGTTGATAAATGCCTTTGCAACTCTACTCCCATAATGCTACTTGCGTTAAATTGTTTTCCATATGTCATGTTTTGGGAAAATTGGTTTTCACACCTGATGCGAGTACATATGAACCATACTTGGGACCACGGAGTGTACCTAGGCACACATTGACAAATAGTGCCAGATATGGTACACACTGTTTACACTAATCACAAGAACTGGACTTTGGGGTCAAGTGTACTTGGATCCAGGCCTGGGTCCCTGATGTGAAATCCTCCTTATTCTTTATTTTGGGGGCTTTCCAGTGGAGTAGTGGCATGTAACCCTAAGTGGTAGAATGAGCCAAGATGCAGCAGCATGTACTGCAGTGTCAGGGTGTATTAGGAAATTCTGTTTCCATCAGGATTTATTACATCTTTTCTTGAATTCAAATTATGCATAAAAAACAAATGGGTAGAAATCTACTGTTCTACCTACACAACCAACCGTCCTCTATTTGCTTTCTGCACATAGCAAAACACTGTAGCCCCCCCTTCTTTCTTTCCTCCAGCGTTCCCAGACTCCCTCTACCTCACTGTCACTTAACTATTCACATAGCATCTTGACTACCATACTTTTCTGCTCCCCCTGGAATGAGGTAAATAATTTCTTCCCCTCTTTCTATAAGCGGGTTAGTGGATCCAGACTCCCAGGAAGATGAGCTGCTGCTGCTGCTGCTGCTGCTTTCACTGAACTCTAAAAATCTCTCTCCTCCACCCACTTCCTTGATTCTGGTGTTTACCTGGAGCACATCCCTCTCTGATTCACACTCAAAAATCAGTAATTTATACACCACACCTACACCAACCACATGTCATTCAACACCCTAACACTCATCACTCCATATCTGTCATACTGCACCTTTACTGCACTTTTGCGGCTGTTGCTGTTGATGTTTTGCACATTCATTAGCTGATTTTTTAAAAAAAAAATTTAATAATACTTATATTGCATAGATACTGTACTTTTTATTATGAAATATTTATTATGTCTTGACTTATTTGTGCCATTTTTATTCTTTATATATATGTGTGAAGTTTTTTACAATCAAAAACAATCAATAATGCGGTCTAAACTGCATGGTGCAAGGGCATTTAGAGTGTGTCCAACTCCACTTTGCTAGTTTGACAACTCATAATCTGGGTACAGAGTAAGGCGCAATGGGCAAAGGGTGTAACCTAAATTAAACCAATCAAAATATCTCCAAATTCTGTTAAAAGCCAGGTGCTAGCACCTGGTGCACTGCTATTTAAATAGAAGATTCGGAAAATTGGAGAATTGAGTGTGTTTTTTACTGAAGAAACGGATGTGCTGATGTGCGAAATGAAAGTGCACGAGCAGATCATTTACTGGAGCAGCAGGAATCCACACAACCTCCCTGAGGTGAAGCAGGCGTAGGCGGATGTAGCAGTGAGTGTGTCCTCGTCTTCTTCTGGCATCACCAGAGCGGCCGTACAAATACAGAAAGCTGTATAATGATGGCAGGAGACATACAAAACAAAGCTTGCAACTTCCTTGTGTGTGTAACAAGCAGAGTGTACGTATGTTGTGAACCCGCCTGCGTAGATAAACCTTACAATCTACAAAATGTGTCTTTTAAATAGCAGGAAAATAAAGCACCATACTGATTTTAAAACAGGTTTTTGTTGTGTCAATGGCACAATCATTGTCTGCTGCCTCAAAATAGTGATGTATCAACAATGCGCCTGACCACACAACCCGATCTCACACCCAACTCATCAAATACCAACGCTTGGACACTCAGAATCAGATACATAGCGGGACACACTTTAGCAGCAGTATGAGACGCAGCAGAGGCAGTTTTTGATGCTCCAAGTATCTGCTGTAGTATAAAGACAAAAAAAGGTTCACATAAGTTGGGACTGGAGGCAGATGGATCAAACAAACTGGACTTTCACCCAGGAGACTGCTGTTTGTGTCCCATGTGATACCCGAAGTCAATTTACTTACTTAAATAACAACAAAGTTTGCCAGTGTATGTAGCATACCACAAGGTGACATATGTCACATTACATTAGTAACATGTAGTTTTGTAAAGTCAAACCATGATGGTTTTTTTCTGAACTTAACCACGTGTGTCACGGAAAAATTGTTCAATAAGAAAGTGTTTGAACGTCATCATAAATAATAATAGTATTTGTATGAATGTATGACTCACTCAAGGTCATGGTTTAGTTACTTTCAGCCTCAGAGACCTTCACTGTCTGCATGCAGACATGCAAAGAGACTCTAGAGTGTCTGAAGGTTAAGATGCTCATAGAAGAGGACCTTGTAGATGTTGAGACTCCAGTGTTGGACACACGTGTGTGACATGTGAAATAAGGCTGAATTATTGTTCTGTTACTTTAGTTTATTTGTATGTCTGTGTCTACACGCGTGTGCTGTGCTAAAAGCATCTCTGCTCAGATTTGTATCACACATATATTCAAGTAAGGTCAACCTTGGCTCATTGAGTTTTTAGTTAATTATTATTCATCAAAATGAAGACTGAGCAAGAGTTTTCTCTTAATCTAAAGGAAGTAAACCTAAATTCCAAGTTTTCGATCTACGTTCCAAGTTTACTTTGAAAAGACACGATGCATGTAATGTGCAGACATTGACGCACCATCCCTAAGCATCCAAAACTGATGCTGTAGGGTCATAATTTGAGTTAGGGCTGAGACTTTGTTGGACCACATTTTATTTTAAGACCTACACGGCCATGGGTACACAGATGGGTGTCAGCACATACTTAGACAACATGGGTGCTGGCTGTGAAAATGACACCTGCGTCAGTCTGAATCTAGCTGCCCTGTGCACCACTTTGTGCTGTGTTTAAGACACGGCCCTTTAATGCAATGTACAAGAATGAAGCAATTGAAATTTCGCTATCCTCGCATGATGACAGTGAAGTTCTTGAATCTTGAATCTTTTCCTAAAAAGAGGCTATATTGTAACTATACAAAAAACATGATCAACTGTATTGTACTGGATATATTTTTACAAGCAAACCAAATATGTATACACAGATATTTTAGAGAAACACACTGATGTGAGTACACACACAAACACATTGTCCCTGGAGTTAGATTAATGAGTGGTGGGTGAGCAGCAGTGTTGGGCTGAAGCAGATTAATCTACAGCTATAGCCTGGCACAGTCAACCACGGCTTTGATGAATGGGAGCTTAAAGTGCATCTGTACAAACACACGCACACACACATGCACACACACACGCACACACGGATATGAAAGCATGTGCAAACTGGGAAATATTAGCCAACTGGTCACACGAATACAAACAGACACTGATATGGAGCTAAAACGCCACGCTAATTATGGCAGTGCGTGAGGGGCAGCCAGGGGTAAGGACAGGACTACAAAGGCAGCACATTAAGCCTCCTCTCCCTTTAACGTCAAAAATCACACTCTCCAGCGATGACATGTTTTGGCAGCTGAGCTTGAGGCAGACGATTCGGCGCAAGAATGCCTTCTATGACTACTTCTCCTCAGGTAAATCTTCCACACCAGTCACACTTATTTCTCAAATCTCCCGCGCAGCTGTGTGCCCATATGTGTGTCCTCTGGGGGATGAATGTCACTGAGCTGCATCTGGTGGACCGCACTTTAAACCTGCACTGCACTCTGTCAAGCACAGAATAACAAGTGATGTTAGTGTTGAGCGCTGCCTAGTAAGTCTACTTCTTGCTGCCATATGTGATCGGATCCCCCCTCAAGAATAAAAGTGGGCTAACAGCTTTGGATTCAACAAGCTGACGATGACAAAAACATAGAGAGTGGCAGCACTGGGCAGATTCTTCACTGTGATATTGAGCAGTTCGCAGTTCCTTAAAGTAAATGGTGACTGATTGTCTCAGTCACAGAGTTGCTTGTAGCCCTGCAGCTAAAAGGCTACTGCAGCCACTTAGCACCTGTGATCCAATGCTAATGCTATTCCTGACTGCAGGAGAGGAGGCCAGTTATGATCCTAGAGAGAACAGGGTTCAGTATAAGTAATGAAACTAGTCCAGCCAGCCAGAGAGCAAGAGACACACAAACACACACCCACACAAATAATAAGCCGCCTCAGTCCTCCACTTGTCACAGCAGCAGCAGCCTCATGCTGATTTCACCACTACTGATCTATTTCAGTTTGTGGATCATTATACCAAACCTCTGTTGGTTAGCCACAGCTAACAACCTGCAGACAGCTTGCTGTGACTCTTAACACTGTGGAGTCAGTTTAGATTACTGAAATCACTGTAATGTTTACTGTGGAGATAACTAGCTGTCCTGAGTTAACCTGGCCACTCTGAGTTTCAGCAGCTATGAAAAGACTGTTGGCTGTGATTTCAGAGCCTTAACATCCAGTCAAATGTGAAGGGAGTCACAAAGTATGAATGTGCACGCTTGCTGTGTGCCACAGATTTTGTCACGGCACTGGTTGTGATTAGAGCAACCTGCTGTGATCCTGCCCATCTGCTGACACATCACATAACATCACGCTCGCTGGTTAAATAACAAGTATGGCTGGGAAATGATTTAATACCATCTTTCATAAACTCACAGAATTATGATTGGGACTCTACGATCATATCATGATATCGTTCATATTATCATTAAAAACTCGTGACTGATGGGCTTCTGTACTGCACTTTGTTTCCTGTAAGGCATCCCATCACTCACTGCACTATAAGTGCACTTATTGTATTTGAATTGATTTTATTTTTTATTTATTTCATTTTCCCTCATACTGTGTTTTTAAAAACTTTTGTAATGCATTTCTTGGCTTTATGTAGAGCACTTAGTTTCCTTGCCTTGAATGTTTCCAAGCAAGTTGTGATAAAACCAACAAAATCAGTTCCTCTATGTACACGTGAAGACATTATTCTCATGTAATAGACAACATTGGACCCCAATTTATTTCTGTGAACATCAGTTTGACTAGTTATGATTTTGCCATGATTTTGTTACCCAATCGTGTACATATTAATATTTAAACACATCCTCCTTAAAGAGACCTGTAAGCGATGAACAACGGCGGTTTCAGGGCCAGTGAAAATCCGGAGCTTAGTCCTGAAACCTTTGAATGAGTCTGGGGCTATTGTATAAATACTTTTCATCATCATTATTCATCTTGCCTCCTTTATCACACTCCATGGCCACTTCTTTTGTACACTTGTACAGTTTAAAGCACTCCTAAACAATCGATCTGCAGCTAGCATTAGCTAGCTATCAAGCTTGCTCACTGAGATTTTACAACTGAATGAAACAGGTCAAGGTCAAGGTCAAATTTATTTATATAGCACTTTTAAAAACAACCAGAGGACAAAGAAACAAAAACATTATGTGGAAGCCAATATGTCAAAGATCAGCTGACATTAAAAACCAAAGAAAAAAGATACGTCTTAAGTAGAGTCTTTAAAGATTCAGCGGTCCAAACAGGATACAAGTAAGATAACAACTACCCATGACAATGTTAAGGTGGACCTATAGATAGCTATATTTGGTAAAATGGTAAATGGACTTGAATTTGTATGGCGCCTTTTTTACTTCCGTCCACTCAAAGTGCCATTACACTGCATAGTACATCAACCATTCACACACATATTCATACACTGGTGGCCAAGGATACCATTCAAGGTGCCACCTGCTCATCTGTTTAACATTCACACACACTCACACAATTTAGAGTTTGGTCTCTTGCCCATGGATACTTTGAAGTGCATACTGGGAGCCGAGGATCAAACTGCCCATCTTCTTTTTCAGACATGGATTCAGATTCAGAAACAGGTCTTCAAATGAGTGGAGGACTTGCTCTACCACCTGAGCCCCAGTTTCCCCAGCAGTAGAACTTTTGCTCCATTGATTTGCTGGTTGAAGGTATTTTAAAAGATTTGGGGCTTCTGAGGAAACATTCCAAGCTGGGGCCCCGAAGCCAGCCACCCACTCTGCCTTTGGCAATGAAGTGTTGCACTTGAATTGAAAGATAATGCAGGAGATATCCTGTTTTTTAGTCCCGAGCAAAGGTCATGCTTCAAAAACAAATCCAAAAATTCCAATGATGAAACTCATTGGCATATTTTGTTGGACCCTCCCTGCCTGCTAAATGCTTGTCATTCAAACTCCACATCTCTGTTTTGTAACGCACAGCAGGCTTTCTGGTGAAAATCTGTCATCTTCAAACCCGAGTTGACGTTTTTAGGACACTTAACCTGAGAAATTTTCACAGACATGAGATCAGTCATGAAATTATTAACAGTCTCTGCCTATATACGGTTAATAAACACACACTGTACAGCCAAAGCTCTGAATGTAATTTGGATACAACTGTGTCTTGCTGTGTTTTAAAAGATACGCCAAGTTTGAGTTACACTTTCTGTTAGGTAACAAGCAGCAGCACCACCAAACCCAAAACCCAAAGTAAACTCCACACACTGCCTACAGGCTTCACTGTGGCATTGCCGGGTCTATGCTAGAGAGCCACTGCTGAATCATACAGGCTAGTGGGTCGCGCTCAGCACAGTGTGAGAAGATTACTGTGATTGGGACTGTAATCACATAACCACATAGCAGTGGTGAGGTTGTCTTCGGCTAAATCTCTAATTTTCTTGCTCTGATCATTGAAACAAGCGCACTGGGGACATGAGCTGTAATGACTTCAACATCAAGAGTCAATTTTTCTCTTTTTTTTGAAGGTCAAGGCTTTTGTTCTTTCTTTATATGATTATAAAGGCAGACTGTAGTTGGAAAGCAGGAAGTATCATAAAGAGAAGAATACAATCTTTATCACTAACAGTCTCAGTGTAGCAGTGAAGCTACAGTGTATACTGCATAATGAGCCTAACTACACTTTGTTTATGTAACTGCTGCACCTCATGTCATTCACAGTCTCTGAAGATTCATTTCAAAACTCTCCATATGGAAAAGCAAGGACGAGATTTTGAAAACATGCAATTGGCAAAGCAGTAATTAATTTTATATTACACATTGCTATATAATCACCTTGCCAATGGCATCATTAAACACGATTCCTTCTGTCTGCGGATCAAATTGTCCCCCAAACAGCTCATCAGCAGCGAGCTGTTCAAATTTCCCTTTTGGAAATTACACAAAACAATGGCCACCAGCGGAGCTGTTTTGTGGCTCTTGAGTTGATATGCAGCCATGTTAGTCCCTTTGACTCGTTTACTATATGCCTGTTCTTCTATTACACAGCAGCACTTTTATGACAGCAGTCTGTGGCGCCTGCAGAATTCATTGTCTCATCACTCAAGTGCTGTTTAGGCCTGTGTTGCTGGGTGTCCTCGTCCCGCTTTTTCAAAATAGCGTTTGTCACCTTTCATCCTTTTCTGCAGCTCATCAAATATACATTTTGTACCCAGCGTGAGACCTTCCAGTGGACGAGGAGATCACGGCCAGAGCTACACAGGCTGCTGTTTTTTTCAAAGAAGAGAGATGATGGAGCCGCCAACCAGGGGGGGTTGAACACAGACCTTTAGAGGAACTGAAGTGGTACAGTGTGAGCTGCTGGATACAGGCCACCCTTCATTAAACCACTAATATTACAGGCTATTAATTATTCAGAGTAAGGCCTTATGACACCATACATCAAGGGGTATTATGAGGCTGGTTATTCATTTATCCAAGGGTTCCTGTGTGAGGAAAAACAGTAGAACCGCTGGATGGTAAAAGTAGTCTTCTCTGCAAGCTCAACTCTCAATTCACACTTCACTGCCGTGTCTGTTTTTTATCAAAGCTGCACAACTTTCCAAGTTCTGTCTTGGGTCTCTTTCAGTCTGAGTGTCTTGCTCCAATGTAGGAAGGGTGGGGGGACTTTAATATGTCTCTGTCCAGGGTAAGCTTGAGCAGCATCATGGTTTACCACGGTGTTTAGAAATCCAGAGGGTACGATTTTCACTACCGTCTTCCTTCCTCTCTATTAAACTCATGGTATGTAGTGCACATCACTCACCACCAGAGGTCATACTCCGGTCCCTACCGGAGTAGGGACCGGAGTATCCCTACTCCCTACGGTGAAAGAGGCAGCTGGGCTGGCAGCCATCATGACTTGAAGTGGTGGGGTGGGGATAACGTTACAGAACTGTAAACAGCTGGCCCCACACGAACATCGTAATGTACTGTATACGCCGGTGAAATTTCAGGAAGGTATAAATGTATGAAATAATAGATACCACTCAAGCCTAGTCAAGGGTTCAGTTGTCTTTAGGGCTGGGCATCGTTTAAAAATTACAGGTCAACGGTACCAGCACCAGAACCCTTAGAGTACCTTAGAGCACTTGTAACTTTTGTAAAGGTTTGTCTGGTTTTATCCATGCTAGTAGCAATGTAGTCTGACCAGGGAGTATTTAAAGCTTGTGTTTGATTCATTAAATTCATTCCCCTTCATGTCTAACTGCTGGCTCACATTTTGCACCCTAACACTGCTGTGTTAGCTCGTGCTAAATGGGCAGATCTTGACCTGACCATACACCAGAGGAGGGCAGCTCTGGGGAAGGCAGCAACAGAAAGTTTGTTGATCCGGTAGGGACTCGGTACGGCTGGGATCAGACCTGTGGCTCAAAAAGGATTGAATGCAGGTGTCATTTGTCTGGAGATGTTTTGATACAAGTTGGTACTTGGTTATTTTAGTCAACACCTGATACCCAGCTATGAGTATCTCATAATCAGTCCATGCCTGTGGGCTATTTTGAGTCACAAGCAGCAACAATTTATTGATATTATCTCATGTTATTATATTTAAAGTTGTGAATTAATTACACTGAATAATGAATGAACAATGTAATTATTAATGATGTTAAATTTATTATTTTGAAGAACCAGGGCTTTAAATGTGAGCCACCACACATTTTTAGTAGTGCCCCCCCCCTACTCAAAGGTTTGTAAACCCTGGCCCTGCAGCCAGCCTCTACAGCTGCATCTAATTCAGTCTTTGTATGCCTTCAGAGAGCCTCTGAATTTCCACTATGTGATGTAATGGTCTTCTCCTGACAGAAAATATAACTTAATAATGACTCACCCTCTTTTTTCCCTCCTTCCATCACCTTGCTTTTGATTACCTATGTCATCACACCTTTTGCACTGATTACATCTAAGGTATCGGAAATTGTGTGTTTAACTAATTTTTCATGCCAAGCCACTCTCCCACCAAAAGAGCTTCGTCCTTGTAATTACAACGGATTAGGGACTAATATCTAATTACGCCTTAATATGCTTTAATGCATTTTTAATGACAGCTGGGTGTTAAAGTCAAATTCGCCGCTGTCTCTGTTGGGGGTGGGAGGTGAAGATTGAGGGAGGGAAAGGGTTTCTTGGCAGTATAGGCTGGAGGGAGGATGGGAAACATTGATTTCTTTGGCTGAGGTTACAGGAGCCTAGCAGGGAGGCAGCTGCTGCATACTGAAGTCATTCAACGTTAAAATGTTGCACCAGCCTCGCTACGCAGTAAAATGCATTTCCCTCGCCGCTGTTTTATGTCAAAGGAGGGAGGACACAAATGCCTGTTTGAATTATGATCTGGAATTGAGACCGTTTATTGATTTGGTACTTTATGAAGGGATGACTACTTTGCCAAGACAAGTGAGATTGAGTACCGCTGGCAGACGAACAGAGGGTAGAGTATTCTGTGGACAGAAAATACAGTAAAGAGACGCTACGGTCTGGAGAATCCAATATTCTGCGAACCAAAAATCAGGCCTATCCATGCAGATACACACATGAACACACACACATTCCCAGTTTTCAAGGGTTATAGCTAGTGTGTGACAAGCACACTGAACAAACAGATATTCTCAGACGCATGACTGCATGGCCTTATAAATGTATTCATACTCACTGTTTGTTTGTCTACGCATGATTGTTTTCCACAACAATATTCCATTCATCATTTGTTTCCCCTCTTGTTTATTCTAATAGGGTGTAGGAACAGAAAAATATCTGCATAATATTTCAAAGATTGATTGGGATGCAAATTGCCTTGTGAGCCCAATTGGTGTGGCTCGGCCTGTTTTAATTGGGTTCTGTTAATTAATGCTCGATGTGAAGACAAACTGAATTACTTGCAGGTTTTGCGCATGTCATTATCTCCTAATTGTGCCAGTAGGAAAGCGTGCGTGTGTGGGTTTGTGTGCCGTATGTGCATGCATATTTGGTTAACCATTTCCTCTCTTGTATGTGAAAATCATTACACCTTAATAACAAACACAGGTCATTAAGTTAATGCACCATTAGGAGGCTAAGTTCTAATGTTTTAATCACTGAAAGACTAATACCAGAAAATATAATTTATTTACAGACTATAACTGAAGGCGTTAGGCTCATCAGCAACGCTGAGGCGTTTAATCTTAAAGTTAGATTAATTTTCCTCGATTAGATATGGACCTCTTGAGAAATTTCCACCAACTGAATGACTGGATGACTGCACTTGACATGATTCCTCTTTTATTCAACAAACACTGCACAGATGTGATAAGAGGAATGTTTTCAGTGGTAGCCTCTGATAGTCCTTTTTGTGTATGTGCGTTGTGTTTGATCTGAATTATTGCTGTGAATAATTCATTTTGTACGACATCCAAATTAATAAATAAACTCTTAAAAGAAAAAAACTACAACTCGTGTGTCACAAGCGATTAGTCACTGCAGCAGTGCTTCTATTGTACCTTCAATGCATGGACGAGTAATGAGACAGCACGTCCCTGGGCACAGATATGCAAAAGGCCCCCCGCCTCTCTTACATGGAGCAAGACACACAGCACTTTGTGTGTCTTTGTGGTAGTTTTGTGTCTGTTTTAGTCATGTTGTGTGTCTCTGTCTCTGTATTTATTTAGTGCTTTATGCTTTTTTTGTTATTTCTTGGGGGAATTATGTGTCTCCTTTGGTTGTTTTGTGTCTCTGTATTTATTTAGTGCCTCCTTGTTGTTGTTTTGTGTCTCGCTTTGGTTGTAACGTGACAATTTGCGGCAATTTTGTGTCTCTTTGAGGTAATTGTGTGTCCTTTTTTGGTTGTTGTGTGTCTTTCTGTACTCTCAATGTGTGTTCTTGTGGTTGTTTTGTGTCTGTTTTGGTCACTTTGTGCCTCTTAATATTCGTTTTGTGCCTTCTTGTGTTGGTTTGTGTCTCACTTTTGCTGTTAGTTTGAGACAATTTTGAGTCTCTATGAGGCCATTTTGTGTTTCTTTGAGGTTACTTCATGTCTTATTGAGGTAATTTTGTGTCTCTTTGTGGCCATTGTGTGTGTCCCTGTGGTTGTTTTGTGTCTAATTATTTTGTGTGTGAGATAATTTTGTGTCTCGGTCCGAACGTGTTAATATGAGTGAGAGTTTGCAGGGGATGGCAAGGGGGGGGGGGCCCTGATACTTTGGGCATAAGCCTGTGCCCAATAGGCCCGTTCAGTAAACCATCCATGTTTGTATGAAAAGAACAGAAAATTTTCCCAAAATGCTTCCACTTGAAGATAGATTGAAAATGTAGCAGCGGTTCAGCAAGCATGCAATGAACTGTGGGTTATCTCCTGGACCTCCGTGCTGCTCATGAGATATATGTGCAACTTGAACTGAAAAGCAGCAAGATTCATATTTTCAGACCATTAAACAGAGGATGCTAAATCCCAAAACCCTCCATGCAAACGTATAAAAGTCAAAATGCATCAAAGGGTAAAATGGGAGCGTGAGTCATTACGCCGCTCATCATGACCGCCAAGCGATTCATCCCGCCAGCCAGTCACCGAGTCGACGAGGTCCTCGAAAGCAACAAATAAACATATTAATGTGATCAGTCGTGCTCTGAGAGGAAGAGTGCATGGCAATTAACGGTCGTCTGTTACTATGCGGACCGGAGTGTCGTTAGCGCGGGGGTGACCTTGAGGAGCCTCGTTAGGGAGATGATTGACGTGGCAACTGTTGTCAGTGGTGACGCCGACAGTGGGGAGGCAGGAATGGACAGACGGGTAGGCCGGGTGGCAGGGCTGCAGGTGGCAGACAGTGGGTGCAGGGCGCACCTGGGATGTTATGGATGAGATCTGGCTTCATCAAGATGAGAAATGACAGATACAGCAGAGTTCTGAGACAGAGATGAGCTGTGCTGTGTCTAATTTGCGCTGTAAACTCTTGATCTGAAAATATTGTTTTGTGAAATAAAAAGCTTGTTTTGACTGTTGACATGATTAAAGTTGTCGATGTTTCTGTACCGATGTCACAAATATAAATTCTCCCACACTGACTGTCAAAGCAAATTAATGCACCTGAAAGACAGAGTTATTTTGACCCTAACTTTAAATAATAATAAATGGCTGTGAACTGGATTGTCAGATCATTTCCAATAATCACCGAGCAACAGCTACAATACAAATTCTATGCTTTTTGAATGCGTGGGAGAAAAACAGCAGAATAAATGGATGTTGGAAAATCATCTTCCACGCTCTTCGAAATAAGGGTTCCAAAAGGTTTCTTCCTGAAAGGCTTAGGTTGTACCCAGAACCATTTGCTATGAAGAAAACTTGTTTGAAAAAAAGGGTTCTTTGAACCCTTACACCTTGCCCTTCCAAACCCTCTTTGGAATAATGAGTTCTTCATGGATAAGCAGGCATTAAAAGATCCTCACTCTCAAATATTTAAATGTTTTCCAATGCTTCATATGGTGTTTTCAAATGTAGTGCTGGTAGTGCTTGCTAGTGTTCTGGTCCATCCCCTAAACATGTGAACCATGAGTGTTGTGGGTTGCGCTGGACCACATCAACCCCGGCTCATTGGGGGCATTGTGAAGTCTCAAGGCTGCCGAATGTGGTTGCCTTGACCCCAGGTTCTCCTGTTAAACTAGAACCATGATAAAGCCGAGAGAGGTCTATGGGTAACGTAGACAATATCTGTTTTCAGAGCACCCCTGGGTGGGTTCTAGGTGAAACCTGTGGAATATTTACGGATTTGTATAGTAGGGTTCTCTGTCCTGTCATAGGGGGTTCTTGTTGAAACCTTTCACAGATGGTTCTCAGATAACCCTTTGTGTTGGGTTCTCAGCAAAACTCTCGGAAAGGGTTCTAGGTGGAATCTTTGTGAAGAGTTACACCAGGAATCAGAATGAGTTCTGCTATGGGGACAGGAGTAGAACCCTATATAGTTCTAGCTAGCACCTTTCTTTCTTCATTACTCACGATTATTTTTTGGCTTTTTGCCTTGATCTGACAGGACAGCTTCAGAGTGAAAGGGGGAGGGAGGGGAGGACATGCAGCAAAGGGCCACAGGTTGAAATTGAACCTGTGGCCACATAGTCATTATACATAGGGCACTCACTGTACCAAGTGAGCTACTGGGCAAGCCAACACCTTTATTTCTAAGACTACATGACAGCCACGGTGCAGATTAGTACCTGTGATGTCGTGCTGTTTGAAGGAGTCGCTGTAGATCTGGTGCTGATTGGGACAGTGTTTCTTCAGCCATTTGCACACGTCCTGCTGGGTCCACAGGGCCACTGGCTTGGACAGCTTCACATATCCTGGCTGAGACAAAAACTGAAGTTCAGAAAAATATAATCTTTCATACTGGTAATATTTTCAGTTTAAAATCAACGAACTTTGACATGTACTGAGGCAGTTATATAAGTCCCCTTTCTGACAAAATTCCTGTAGCGTGTCTCCGCTGTTCTTCCCTAATGTATGTACATGTATTATTATGTATAAAGCCTGGGGGCACTGTCGGTGGACTACCACTTCCACATTTTGGCCAGAGCCTGTGATGTCAGAACTGTCACTGCAGTAACTGTCTAATGAAATACTGTTCACTGTCATCTTTCTCCACTGATGGGTCCTACTGCAGTCATGTGACACCTTCCACCTGACTGATTTTGTCATATAATATTTACTGGCTGCTGTGTGACATTTTCCCCTCAAGGATCAATGAAGTATTCATCCTTATAAGAGTTAGACACACAGCTCTTATACATTTAGACAATCTAAAGCTGAGCAGACACAGGGTTTATTAAACTTGTATGGTGCGTTAAGTCACGCTACACCATTTATTCACATTATCTGTCAAAACAATGACAAGACAGCTGAATCCTCAAAATGTTGACAATCA
>JAPZEB010000008.1:7764717-7786553 GCA_029783705.1 Chaetodon striatus | reverse complement strand
TATGCATCTGTATTAATGTCCTTGTTTTTCATATTCAGCAGAGGTAAAGTAATCACTCACAATCTGAACCTTGGCAGGTATATGTCCTTTCTCAGCCAGTAACAAAAGGCAAATGGATCCCAGTCCAGAATCTAATCCAATAATAACCTCACATCTTGAACTCTAAAAATAATCACACTGTCAGGACACAGTGTGTAATTGCCAGTAAGTACTGCGAATGACCCTCGTAACTATTACCAACTCATCACTAGAATTTCAAAGCCACCCTACAGCTGAGCCGGTTTTATACATAATGCAAACAGAAATTCAGTATACGCTGTACAGTAAAAAAAAAGTTAATTTCATCTCACTTTGGATACAGTTGGGATAACAAAAATAA
This sequence comes from Chaetodon striatus, assembly GCA_029783705.1. Lineage (NCBI taxonomy): Eukaryota > Metazoa > Chordata > Actinopteri > Chaetodontiformes > Chaetodontidae > Chaetodon > Chaetodon striatus. Next base: position 7,786,174 of record JAPZEB010000008.1, on the reverse strand, counting down.
TACTAAAAAACACAATATATAATACAATTATAAAATTTATGGGCTGCGTTCTGTGAGCAACATTTCAATAAAAAAAAGCAACGTCTCTCATTTGTCTCCTCGGAGCGTTCCAGATCAGTTCGGTCCTGCAGTTTAAGAGTCAGTGCTGCTCTGTTATAGCTGCTTTCCATTCAGAAGAGTTCAAGTCCTCTATATTATTACAACGCAGGTCCCAAGGAAAATGGAAATATCATGGTTTGACATTGTGCTTAAGTCTTCATACAAGCTGACGTTATAGTGTGCACAGATTCCAGGTGTCAGATAACACACCTGGGTGCATTAGCTCCTGAATAATGTCAAGTTTGTGAACAGAAATCAGTTCAGGTGCACCCTTCTTCCTCCTCGTGGCTGCTTTTCAGTTTATTGAGGGTAAAGGTTACGATGCAACAGCAGCACAGGAATAGCTGTTGCTCTGGGAAGGAACCAGGTTGAATAAAAAAAGATTCATTGGATGACTCCCATGGCCAGCAAAGTGAGATGAGACAAGAGGATAAACTGGGAAGCGTCCCTCTAATGTGCTACATAGCCGTTTGAAAGTTAAAAGTTCAAAAGACTAGGAGAAGTCCAGGGGGCGGATCATCATGAGCGTGGCTCGTAGCGAGTAGCTGGGGCCCTTGAAGTAGTGCCACTTGATACCATTCAACTTCCCTACGTGTTGTCCTTGGGTGAAGTACATGCCGTTAAGGTTGGACGGACCACAAGCATCAAACCACCAACCTGAAGAGAGAATAGAGAAAAATAAAATATTATTTTGTATATAAAATACAGAGTAAGATGACACAGTCTGATTAAACACCTAAGCATCTAAGTTGTATATCAATAACCACTGTAAATGTACACTTGCAAAGCATCGATGTTGTCTAGCATAACAAAAATGACTTAAAAAACACAGTGAAGTAACAATTCATCTATTTTCCCAGTTTTAATCATGTGTCCCTGCATTAATCAATCATTTATCTCTTGTTATAAGCCAACTATATGTCAAAAATCTGTATCAGAGAACTTAAAATCCAAGTATTTTCTCTTATTTAGAAAATCAGGTAAAATGGTTTCAAATGTTTGATGACTCATCCTGTACTCAGGGGTATTTACAAAAGTTAATCCGATAAAATTAGACTTTGTGCGATTAGCTAGCCACACTGTTCATATAATACCGCAATTCACTTCTTTTGGGTCGCGGTAGCGGCTAACTAACATAGCAATATGGACAGAAATAAGAAAGAAAAGATGTGTGTTTGGAAATCAGTGGCAAAACCTTTGTTTTTTTCGCGCCATTAGCGGTGTCAGCATGGCTAGTGGTGCTAACCGGAGGGTGGCTACCATGATTTCGCAGCAACAGTATCCCTCCACCAATGCAGACCAGGGCATGGGCAGTGTGCACTGTGTTTTCACATGTCAACACAGCTAGCTGCCTGTCTGTCAGCAAAGCCAACAGAAAAAAAAGGCAAAACATTTATAACACAAAATGTCAAAAAATATCACCAACTCTAAATAGATAGCGCTTTAAAATACAGTGCTAAAGCTCACTGAGTCAATGGAGAGCCAGACCAAAGCGAAAGGCCAATTATATTTCATATCATTTTGTTTCTTTTTTTTTTTGAAAAGTCACCAGTTACCAGTTAGGTGGCACGGTGATGTAGTGGTTAGCACTGTCGCCCCAGCAACAAGACGGAGTTTGCATGTTCTCCCCATGTCCGGGTACTCCGGCTTCGTCCCACAGTCCAAAGGGATAGGTTAATTGGTGACTCTAAATTGGCCCTAGGTGTGAATGTGAGGAGAATGCTAGCTCCAGCACCCCCGCTACCCTCAAGAGGATAAGTGGTTACGAAAATGGATAGATAGTTTCCAGTTAATGGGCTATTAAAAGCAAAATTAACCAAAACCTACATCCCTAGTTTAGAGTAAATATGTCATATAGCCAGTAGTCCACTTAGTAGTAATGTATTGCACTACACTCTAAGCTTGCCCCCTGTTTGGCAGTCCAATCAAATGCAAAGGATTTGATTTTAATCCCTCTTGTAATTATACACCACTCAAATTTTCCGTTTGACTGGGGAATACTTCACAGCACAGGAGCTAAAGACGCTCTAACTTCTATGTCACTAAGACGTTAAAGTAGGTGTTGCAGTGTGTTATGGTGTTGATAAAGTTACCTCAATCATAAGTTTTGTCCTTTGAGAAGGTTGAAGGTTTCCCATGGCCTTTCCCACAGGGCCATGGCAATGGTTCAGACACCATTACACTGCTATCTGCTCAATGTGTTACTGTCACTGGGTTCATTGGCATGCCAGTACCTGCTGCTGAACACTTTCGGTACCTCTTTCTATTTAAAGCAAAGAGTGCATGTGCATGAGCTCCAGCGAGAGCGCAGAGAAGAGAATGGCATGGGAAGCTTTTATTCTACTCCCAAGGTGACACATTTCATACTTTCTCTGAAGTAAATGTGGTACTTAAAGAAATGGTAAATATGCTAGGACTTAGATGACAGAGGTTATTTTATAATTTAAGACTTCTTAACTCTTTTAGAATGGACTTTAAAAATAAATTGCTCATTTACAAGCTTCTGAAAGGTTTAGCACCTCCATACTTAGTCAACTGTTTCTCCCTCTACACTCCCACCCCCTGCTGTAGGTCACTGAGGCAGTAAGACTCACCTTTAATGTAGCTTTTAGGCTTCTGTTTTAACTTTTATGTAATCTTGCATAAAGTTTATTTTAATTTTATCTCATTCTAAATTACATTTCTATTTTTTTTACCCCATTTTATTGTTTGATGATCTTCTTGACACATTTGAAATTGTGTCTGTGCGTGTGTATGAAAGGTGCTTCACAAATAAAGTGTTACTATTATTTTTGTCATGAGTATTTCATATTTTGGCAGACAGAGATTTAATGAGGGTAACATCCATTCCATCCTGGTAATCTGTCATCTAGGTCTTGTATCTGAACTCGTGTGCACGTCCTCACTGATACAGTCAGATGTGGAACATATGCAAGGCATGGCATGTGTCAGTCACATAGTGACAAATGGCAACTCTGCTCCTCTCTCCTGTCAAACCTGAACTGCAGCCTACAGTCTGACATTTAACAAGACCTGTCAGTAATCAGGAGCAATGTTCTGCCCTTGTTGCTGGCATGGATTACACCCATATAAATTTCACACTGATTGCTGCTTCATCATAAGACACGTACACAACATAGTATGGAAACTGGTGGGCACTTCCATTTCCACAGCCCCCATTAATTTCAGAATGTTGGCACCAGTAGGAAATGAATATGAAATTGCACTTGCTCAGCTATGTGTGTATATATATATATATATATACATACATCTTTGTAGATGTATCAAAGTTGTGAGAGGTTAACACTGCTATAGTCAATATTGATATATTAATAATAGATTGGCCAAGAACATGTTTCTGTGAGGTGACCTTGACGTTTGACCACCAAAATCCAATCAGTACATTGTTAAGTCTAACTGGATGTTTGTCCCAAAGTTAAAGAAACTCCCTCAAGGTGTTCTTGAGATATAGCATTTACAACAATTAGATGGAAAAGGTCACAGTGACCTTGACCTCTGCCTTGTGACCTCTAAAATCTAATCAGTTAATCCATAAGTTCAAGTAGATGTTTCTGCCAAATTTGAAGAAATATCCTCGAGGCATTCTTGAGATATTGCTTTTACGAGAATGGTACGTGCAGACAAATGGACGTATAAACAACCCCAAAACATAATGCCTCTGGCCAAAGCTATCACCAGCGCGGAGGCATAACAATCCACTGTGCACTACACTTCCAGAATTAAACGTCAGAGAGACAAACTTAGAGACTAGCTCATGAACATGGTGAATCATTTAGCAGCTGAAGAGACAGATAATTCCCTCTGGAGTTGGTGGAGAGAAAGAGAGCTTAAAGGAGAGTAAATATTGGATATAAATTTGCCTGGTGGCTATCTATAAATATTTTCTCTATGAAGTCCGGACAGTTTCCACATTATCCGGAGTTGCCCTTTAAGACATAGCACACAACAGGAGATTGTCTGTGTCAGATGCTCCTTTTGGTTTAGGGGGGCAGTGGCCTCTGGGTAGAGCATTCAGGAGGCAGAACATGATGCAGAGACCACGCTGGGGTAATTGCAGTGTTGTGTTTATGAAGCCAGTTGTTAAGTTGCGTTCCGGCAGCCCAGCGATGCAGTGGTTAGCATTGTTGCCTCACAACAATAGGGTTCCCGGTTCGAACCTAGGGTAGTGGAGCCCTTTTGTTTCACATGTTTTCTCTGGGTACTCCGGCTTCCTCCCACAGCCCAAAGACATGCAGGTTAATTGGTAACTCTAAATTGTCCGTAGGTGTGAATGTGAGCATGAACGGTTGTCTGTCTCTATCTGTCTCTCTATCTCTATGTGTCAGTCCTGTGATAGTCTGGCGACCAGTCCAGGGCGTACCCTTTCTCTCGCCCATTGTCAGCTAAGATATGCTCCAGTACCCCTGCTACCTCTAACAGGTTAAGCAAAGTCTCTTGCTATTCCTTGACTCTGTCTAATGTCCAATCCAGCTTATTCAGATATTTGCATTGTCACATATAGCTCGTCCTGGTCATCCATCCATCCTCTTGAGGTTCACGGGGGGGCTGGAACCTATCCCAGCTGACATTGTGCAAGAGGCAGGGTACACTCTGGACAGGTCGCTAGACTATCGCAGGGCTGACACATAGAGACAGACAACCACTCACACTCACAATTTAGAGTCAGAATTAACCTACATGTCTTTGGATTGTGGGAGGAAGCCGGAGTACCCGGAGGAGATCCCCGCTGACAGTTGATAGTAAAAGTAAAAAAAAGCTGGTAGTATCCTTTAGGTGATACATTTTGGGGTTTGGTGATATATCACAAACTGTGTGTTGTGCAACCTGCTGTTTTATTTTCCTCTTGAGCAATAAAGCAGACTACAGTGAATGTCTCCTTCTCGCCATCCCTCACCTGTTGATAAACCGTAGACCACACAACCGCCGTCACACACATAAACATTCAGTGTACACAGCAGCAATCCTCTGGGATTTATGATCAAGATCCTCTCCGTTTCCAGGCGAGAGTTTTTTACTGACTTGTAAAACCAGTGGGGTTGTCTTCTTTTTAAAGGAAAAAAAAAGCGTAAGCGAGTGCAGTTTGCTCTCATGATAGAGGGATTCCCCCTTTCTCCTCCCGTCAGTGCTGTATCCCTACTGTATGTTATGGTGTTGGGTAAATATATACATTATGGTATGTGTGTCCTCCTCCGTATTCTTAACACAGCATGTTGCAGTTGTCCTCATAAATGTAGCAGCAAAGTATTTTCCTCTTGTATATTCCAGACACTTACATCATTTGATGTCAGCCCTGCTCTCATAAATGTAGGGAATAAATCAAATGATATACTGTATATACTGTAGCACAGTGCTGGGTTTGGACCAGCTTTGACTCAGGCTACATGTTGTCATGCCTCTCCTTTGTGGCTGGCTGTGGGCAGGCTATGAATCAAGCAGAGTAGGGGTGTTGATTAGTGATCAGATGCCAGTTCCCTTTAACCCACTGCGTTCACAATGACCTAAGAGGTAATGCTGATCTTAAATCTGCACTTAGAAATGCTTGATTAGTACCAGGTCAGGACTCCACAGCAATAGAGCTGCCATAAGGTGACAGCAAGGGTCACTGGGCTCCACTTACACAGCAGGAGAAGCAGAGTCATTTTAAATCTCTCTGACACTTGGTGCCGCGCCCAGGGATTTTTACAATGTGCTCGTTTCCAACCACAACGCAACTGGGAGGGGATGCAGAATAAAGCCTAATAGGTGCAGATAGATGAGGCCATGTTAGCCCGTTGCATGTTGCAGGTTGTGATCATAATGACCTGAACTAATGACTGGGCAATGAACATTGTGGGGTTGGTCGTAAAGCCAATCAGAGATAATTGCTTTTTGGAATGGTTATATCATGCCATTGTTTTCTCGTAAAAGCAATTCTATATTGTCTCACTGGTGCCATAGAGACACACCATTACATCTTGGGCATATTTTATGTAATTTTACCCATGACTTCTACTGGTAATAATGATATTGTACTCCCCAGGTTAATTGCTGAGACCTGAGAGCAAGAAGACATTGTTAAAAAGAAATGAGGTGGGGCAAGAAACTGGAGAATTTAGATGGTCAGACAGGTTTTTTTTTTAAACAAATTTGAGGCTCGCTAAACTACTTCGACAGAGAAAATAAATGCAGACTGTTAAATGATTACTTAAACCTGCTCTAATTGACATTTTTTATATTAACAATGGCTCAGATGACGATAAAACACACCCATGGGTCTATGGAACTTTTTTTTTTAAAACATCTTTAAGCTCATTGTTTTGTTTTTTAATATCCTGTAATACTCTACCTAGCCAGCAACAAACAATGTGAATATAGTGGTGCATTTAGCAGCTTAGGGGCCAGATATTATTCTCAGTAGTTGGTGAGATATTATGAGGACAATATGACTTGTGGTAAATAAATATTATGTGTGCATATTAGCTATACAGTTCTTATGTCTTTCTGCTTTAATTGGTACACTGCTAACACAGACCCCAAACAGTGCATAGCCTCTATCCACAGAATAAAGAAATTAAATGAATTATTTCAAACATGCATAATTTTACCAGTAAAATGTATAGCTTTAGTATTCAATTTATTGAACATATGCTGCAGTAAAATAACTTCAAAATTATCACAGAGACAATTTGGCCCCTGTTTTAAAGATTATTGTGGAGCTTGCTGATAACAATTTGATTCCAATTTTTTTTTACATATGCCTTCTTAGGGCTAAATGGGATATTGGTATGATTAGCATCTAATCTTAAAATCCTTTGGTGAAGGAACAAGAAAATAATGGCAGATGTGTGTGCTTCAACAAAGGACTGCAAGAAAAATAACAAACTTTGCGTTTCAAACAAACATCTTGGCCATTCGAGCATAGATTTCTGAGTTTATATGGTGCACATGAATGCACCATTAAGGCCTTGTTGATGCCAAGTGGCAACAACCAGGGGTGAAAAAATAAAGGCAACATGGAAGTGCCAAAAACTGCAGTTCCTTTAATGGCCACTTGAGGCTGGCTCCAGAAGTGAGTCAATTCCCATAGACACACATGTTAACATGTCAAACCTTACAGCAGAAATAAACATGTTTACAGCCTGGTGCACCCATTTACATTTTACTAAGGCTTAAAATTATGTGTATTTAAGGGCGGGGCAGCTTGAGTGACATCTACAAGGTGTCACTACTCAGTTCCACCCCTCACTCCTCCACAGCTCCATTCTCTCTTCCAAATATGGTCACTTCTGGCTCCAAAAAACCAAGAGGATGACGGCCAAAATGCCCAACTTAATTAAAAAGGGAATCCAAAAACCAATGGGTGACGTTACAGTAGCTATGTCAATTATTTTATACAGTCTATGGTTGACGCACACACACTTTGACGTACAAAGCAATATAGCTTTGAGAGTTTATGAGGTGCAACTGAATGCGTCATGAGTCTCTTTTACTGTGTGAGTGTCAAACTCCAACTCACATAACAGAAGAAGTGCAACTGTAGATGACAGCTTCACGCCACAGAGACTCTCTGTGTTTTTATAACATGATTATTTTGATACAAACACTTTCTTAATGAGATTTTCTTGCCAAATGGAACATCTAGCACATTTGGCAGTTGGCAGATGTTAATTTCTGGTTCTTGTAAATAAAATCACTTCCTTATTTATCACATTTCTGGCAGTCTTTTGTGATGTGTTTATTGCACATGTTTATATCCCAGGGGACAACATGATTTACTGTTCAGTGCAAGTGCAAACTTTGATTTGCTTTACTTGTTGTAGTGACACCAGGAGGTAATGGAAATAAAGGTCTCCTGCTCTGCCATGAATCTATGATTATCCTCACTGTAATGCACTTTTAGGCTGCACTTACCACCAGTGAGCATGAGGGCACACTTGCACATGCAGTTGTCATTGTCCATGTCCTTGGTGCTGAAGTCTGCTCCATGGATTACCAGACTGCTCTGTCTGCCTGCAGTCCCACTGTGGCTTTTCAGGAACAGCCTGAAAGACATGAGGAGGAGGAGGAAGAGGAAGGAGTCAGGACATGAAAACACATCAGGGGGGAGAGGAGTATGGTGGAGTGAGCAGTGTAAGCAATAAAGACAGCAAGAAGACATAACAGGCTGCAAAAAATGTCTCCAGAGAGATATTTATTTTCTGTTGTGATTGGGCACATTTAGAACACCTGGATCAACATTAACAGGGCGGAGAGATGTTAAAATAAAGAATGAAAGAAAACAGAGTATATGAAAGAATTACAGAAGGGCAGTAAGAGAGAGAGAAGAGAGCGTGTAGTGTAAGGAATGTCTGGGAATCACATTTCCATCAGCAGGTCCACAATTTACATCACAAATACAAACCTTTAACAGCTATACACAGTAAAAAGTAATAAATGACCTGTTTAACCTGTCATCCATCTGCAGCTGGGCAGGTAGGGCTTACTCTAAAGTATCTGGTATCTTGGTGTCTTCATGTGTTTAAGTACACAGCTTCCACTGTTTCCCTCCTGTCATGATGTTACATTCCTTTCATGAGACCATACAGACAACTGCTTTTTTTGCTGCCAGCCCATTTATATTTCAAGCATGGCCCAATTTAAAAGATGTTATATTTAAAAGCATGTCTGAAATATGTAGGCATGCAATAATTGTAGAGTGCATAATATACAGAACCTACAATACACTGAATGTACAACAAATGTGTCCCCTTATATAGAGTGGTGTATCTATAGGCTGGTGCAACATACTGAGCTGCTACAGGAAATGTATCGTTTCTTTAAGAGAACCTTTTTTTAATTACCAAATTATAGGGGAAACTTTGTATTTTTCAAGCTGGACTCTACTTTCCCATGTTTTTTTTTTTGTCCAAGTGGTTAATGGAGACAACAATTTTTGAAATGAGTCCAGTAGCCACAGTGGCTAAACAGACTGCAATGTAACCACTTAAGGTAATTATACACATTTTTACTTCCATTGAAAGTGCTTGTTTTTGACACTGACAGGCTCAGATTGCTGTGAAGTGTCTGACAACATTATGGAAGAGACCCTACAGACCTTACATATAATATCCTACGAAAATGCAGACACAACAGTTCGTATGATACTCTACGAATTAGCACCCCAAAGATGACGTCACGTCCTTAACATACAGTCATGTAATTACTGTTAAGTTATGGAGGTTAGGTTTAGGGCAAGTGAAGTTACTGTGGTATGGTAAAGGAAAAGAAATGTGGTGAGGACAAACCTTAAAATGACTAAAGGTTCACGTAAAGTTCACACAGTTCCAAACACATGTCTGCTGAGGAAAGTCCCAGGAGAAAGTCTGCATTTTTATGACCCATCCGCCACTCCAACCTGCCCTACCTCCTTACAAGACCGCTTGGGCCTGCTTCCTTGTTAACTCCTGTCAGTGCAATGGTCACGTGAATGTAGCCTTTTCACAACATGGGATATGTACAAATCTGGGTGCATTGCACAAGAAAATGTACAAACTGTTTTATGAGAACAACCTAAGAGGTGACATGTTGCAGGAAAACAAGGGTGGAAATGTTGGTGAGAGATGGAGCATGCTGTGTCAGGATGAGACTTCTCCTTAAGTGACACATGGTTTCACACATTGACAAACTGACTGAAATCAATGAAATGTAAAGAACGTTAAGGAAAAAACTTTTGATTCCTCTGCAGGGTCCATTCTGTATTATTGTCAGGCACTCAAAATATCAGCTGAGCCTGTCAGTGGCAAAAACAAGCACTTTTAATGGATGTAAATTGACAGGGCACAGCTGCCCGTAGGGATTACATTGCAGCCTGTTGCAGCGCTCTCTCTCAACACTGGACCAATTTCGAAAATTGATGTCTCCGTTAGTCAGACACATAAACATGGGGAAATAGGGCCCAGGTTGAAAATTACTTAAGTGAATTGGTACATCATTGTAGCAAACTGACATGTAGCAACAGAGAAAAAACTAAAATGATATCTTGTTTTGGATTGTTTGTTAATAAAGTTTAAGTGTCTGTCGGTGGCACTGATGCCTTTGTCTGTCCTTCTTCTACTCCAAAAAAATCACCACTGTGCACATTCCACAAAGCGCATCATTTCCTGTGTTCTTCTTTCAACAAAAGAGATACAAACTATTATCTTAAAATGCATTACTGCTTTACAACAACTAATTTATATCTCAGATTTAAACATGTGCTACAGAAAGCTATTGTTTACTCATACTGAGTAAACTGAGTTATGTTACAGTAAACAGCTGCAGAGCATCACCTGGCAATTATCCAACCCATGTAAGAGGGGATGAGATACATCCTATTGAATTTCTTGCCATCTTTTCACTCTGAGGATTAGCCTAACAAACAGCATGTCTATGGGACTAATAAGCCATCACCTCCATGCTGAATTTCTTCGCACACTCTGCGCTTAACACACAAATTGAAAACTAATATGCAACTTGGAAGCAGACTTATTCCGGGTGTGTCCTGCTGTGAACTCACTCTTGGTGTGAACAGGAACTGCTGCATGCAGATCTGACATTTCCTTCATCCTTTGACAGCTCTGCCATTCCCTAACCTGCTGCATCACACACTCGCCTTATTTCCCTTAAAGTCTTTGTTTCTCTCACGCTCTCTCCGTCTCACTCTCTCCCAACAGAAGAGATTGCACATCCAAAGAGCAGCAGTGCAGCACCAAGCCAATGAAGTCTCTGTTATTAAGTATCGCTCCCTCTTCAGAGAAAGCAATTTCCTGAGTTCATTTCTTGACAACAGGGGACCATGGGCGTGTAGTGAACCTTGCACCCAGTTTGGGTTTTCCGATGAGAAAGTAACAAATACAAAATATTTTATGTTTTGGAAAGATGTTGAACACTCCCGTATGCACCTCCAGCCTTTGTGAAGCCTGTAGCGCTGAGGCAGCAGCTTGAATAGCTCAAAGAAAGAGACTCGTAGACTCCCCAGGAAAGAAAGTCATTTAACGTGAAAGACTTCTGTATTTGGACAGCTGTGTAAATGGCTGATTTGTACAGCAGAGTAAAAAGTGTGACTGCGGGTCACCCTGGGGAATTCACTGAGCTACTAAACCAGGACGTGTAATCCTACAATGTAAGGGTGAGTCATGTGTCTAATCAGTGGCACCAAATGACCACTGAATATGGCAAGTTTAGACAAGGTCCTGTGAGTATATTATAAACACATGGGTGTGCGTGTAAATGTGCAGCTTCCTGTGTGTGTATGTGAACAGTACGTCATCTGTGACACATGCTGAGATATTATTCGGTGTCTTGGAGGCAACAGATGTCTCTGGAGATGCTTTCCAGTTCAGGGTAAATTCACACCGCAGCCCACTGCCTCACTTACGGGCAGCGTGACTCCTATCAGCTAATTCCTGATTCTGAGGAATAAAACATGCAATGTCAAGGATGAGGTCTGCTACTGCTCTGATAAAGAACAGACTTTGCTGCACATTTGCTCTCCATTTTCCAAAAGCTCTTATGATCTCTGCTGCGCTGACCTATCGCCAAGGCACATCATCAAGAGGGATTTCCAGCATGACACTTTGACAAGCTGCTTTAAATAGTCTGCGGCTGTGTTTACCGTATGTGCTGCATATTTACCACACCAACAATCCCCAACTCAACTGATATCTGCAGTTTTTCCTGTCAGGATGCATTATGCTCTCAGATGATAAGTGGGGTAATGTAAAGATGGGCCAAGTAATGAACTCAAGAGGAAGATGTGCTTTTTCCTGAGCTCTGTTTCTGAAAATGAAACAGAGAAAGGCAGGGAGACTTAGAGATTGACAGAGATGGCGTCTAGTAATTCATGCTGAAATGTATCAGGGGACAGACATCTGCTCAGCCATACCGAGAACTTAACAGGCAACGCATGCTAATCTGATTGTTCCTTTTAAAGTAACTTAGTAATGTGATTGGTCAAGGCTCATTAGAAACCAAAATATTGAGCTGTGAGGGGAATCATTTGGTTCTACTCAATGACACCTCTTGGGACAGAGGTTGGTGTTCTGCCATCTAATTCTTCTAATATCCAACAGGGATGCTGGCTTGTTTATGATATTTCCACATATTTAAAAAGAAGCAACAGTGCATGTCATCTTTAGAGTCAGATCACCAAAGTTCCCCCAAAAATTCCCATTTAACTTAGGTGATATTTCGTTAAGCGTATAGCTTTTTTGTCAAAGTTTTGACTCGAGCATTTTTTTTTCACAATTCACAGGCAATTGGCAGTTGAAATCCTTCCGACACACACATTACACACATGCAACAAGGGGGTCGTGCAGGGTCAGCCATGAATGGCACTCCCACAGCACTGTGGGTGTTCTGTGCCTTGCTCAAGGCACCTTGGCAGTGCCCAAGAGATGAACTGGTACCTCTCCAGCTGCCAGGCCACACTCTGTACTTGGTCCGTATGAGGACCTTCCGGTTCTCAAGCCAAGTCATAAACAGAGTAAGCTACTGACGCCCCAAGCTTTCGAAACAACCAGTAAACTTTTAGATTTACTGGACTCGTAAAAGAAAGACAGCAAACATACGCCAACCACAGCTGAACACAACACTCAGTGATCAGGAGCTTGACAGCGGCACTCAGCAGGTGTTGAAATGACATGAGCAAAAAGTAACTGCTAGTGAGAGAATCAGTTCTAATGCAAGCAAGGCTAACTAGCTTCCATTTGCCTAGTGGAAGCTAGTTAGCCTAGCTTGCTAGCTCCCATTTTTATAGTGGAAACATGTGGGGTCATCCCTATGACTGAATGTTGAACAGTAAATAACCAATCATATGTGCAATATTGCATGATGTGTTCCAGTAAGTAGTACAATACAGAAATGATCTCTTAGCAAAATCAGCCATCACGTTAGCCAACTGCTGCCAAGAGAAATGCCCACCCAGAACCCTGAAACCTGGACACTGTCTCCACAAATATGTCAAAAAAATGAATTTATACTAAAATCTAAAAATGTGTACAATAGCTGCAGTTTAGTTTATAATTCCTAAACAAAAATCGAGGAAAATTGAAATTGCAGTTTGAGTTGGACAGAGTGAAGGCATGTTTTTAAACAAACTGTGTACAGGTCAACAAGAATGATTACACATAAGTGGAGCATTAGGCGTTTACGTATCTGAGGAACGATTTTGTAGTTTTAAGAGCCCACCGTCCCCTTTTTTTTGTGTCAGCACCATAAGAGCCAGAACTGATTGTAGCTCTTAGAACACCGTTTCGAGGGATTTTTTAAAACTCCTATTTCAGAGTAGGTACTTTCCTAGCACAAAGGAACCATATCAGTGTACGATGACTGGTAGAATACAGGCACTGCAGCACTGGCAACCACCATTTTTTAAAAGCTTGTTGGCCATGACACCGATAAACAACACAAAACAGAAACAACAGCTCAAAAATGGAAGAAAATACTGAGAAATGGATGTTGGTGAAGATTCTCAGTCATCCAGGTCATGGTAATCTCAAGTGCTGTATCGTAGGCAACTGGACTTGCTGGCTTGAGTTTCTTGAAGACGTTTCATCTTTCATCCAAGAGGCTTCCACAGTTGGTGTGGAGTCACACAGCAATTGGTGTGAACTCACAGCTTTAAACTCTTTAAAAAGTTTAAAGCCTGTGACTCCACACCAGTCCATTAGAACTAAAGAAGCCTCTCGGAGGAGAGGTGTAGTGTGTTCAAGAAACTCAAGCAAGTCCAGTTGCCTACAATACAGCACTTAAGATTACAGAGAAATGGACAGACAGTGAGACCAGGGTTTACTGAGCAAATACAACACGATTTTGACTTATCAGAGCAAAAGTGACATTGCTATACCAATCATGGCCCGACATAAGGTATGTCATTTTAGCGTTCTAATGGGTGGCGTGAAAGCAAACAGAAAAAGAGCCCATGTAGGTATGTAGGTCTAGGAGGAGCTTCCCAGTGGGCAGTTCCTCTCAGGGAGTCCCGAGAACTTTTTGCTCAAAAAAACGTCTATTGTTTCTGGAAAGACACGATGCTGTTGAGTTTTCAAAGGTAATTATCCAAATACATTTAGCACCACAAATGAAATTCCACATTATCGTATTAGGGGTGACTGCAAATGTCTCCAATGGCAATACATCAAAACTTGTGTAAATAAAACCAAAACTATTTGCATGACAAAACACCACAAGGGGTAAGTGAGATTTTTTTGTGTGTGTGTGATTTAGATGAAACTGACGCCTTCAAGCTTTGATGCAGATTCAGTTTCAGTTTTCCTAATGAGTCTATGCTCTGGAGTATTACAGCTGCAAACTGTGTACGTGGGAAATGAGTTGTAGCAGGCCGGGTCAGGTGAGGAATCAGATGACTGTGATATGTTTATCTGAGAGCGCTTCCAAGTAAAACTAGGTTATAATGATTGACATTTTATCACACTGTATCTCCAAAACATCGTTATCAAACATCATTTAAACATTTCGAGTGTTTCTGGTAATGAAGGCCTCACACTTTCTATTTAAAACCTTTCCATTAGTTTTTTATGTTGAGCTTGTGCATGATATAAACATACCGTCGCTTATCTAGAATGTATATTACAAAAATAAACTTTTGAGTGAAAATATTTAAACAGATAAGAGTTCTTTTAGACCTGCCACATCATGCTCAACAACTGCTCTCCCTAGAAAGCGCTGTGAAAACCTGAGCAAACTTTTTATCAGCCTGTATATTTGTAGAAATGCACTTGTTCATAGAGGAATCCTTAGAGCTGGTCCTCCCTCCATTGTGTCCTTTTCTCCCCACACTGAGGAAAGATGTGTTGGATTACAGCAGAGCGGGCTGGGATTGGCGTGGGCCTCAGATCTGCTAACATGTCGCCTGTTCACAGTCTTACTTTTATCTGACACTTACCATTTCACAACACACTGTGTTACTCTGAACAGAGGATATTGCTGTCATACAGTGACTTAATGAAAGATTTTCTCTGGAGAGGTTCGGGGAAAACCCATAAAACAATGTGTCTAATGGTATGTATGTTACCCTGTGCAAAGGTCAAGTGATTCTTTGAAGAACACGGCAGAAATAAAATACTGAAATGGTGTGAACGATCTCTATAATGTGCACAGAATCTTTCTTGAGCCTTGAATGGAAGTGGTTATAAAAAATATGCCACTTTTCATCTTTTGATTGACACAGATAAGCTCAGCCTGCTTTGTTTTCTTTCATCTCCATACACGAAGGTGACAACCAAGTCAGCGGAGGGTCCAGCACGTGCTGTTACACACCTGGCAGTCGTTAGCCTCCTGAACTGCAGTCTGATTGGCCCATTGCAGAGGTTAATCACTCTGACCGATGGTTTGCTTCCTACTGCAAGGCTGCAGAGGTGTCTCTCTGGTGGAAACCCGCTTGACTGCTCTCTTGCCACTGGGCGTCCTATAGCTCCAGTGGGGCACGTATACACTGATGAAAACAGTATGTATAGAAGCCTGCAGGTTATCTATAGTGCAGGTACTTTTCAGTGTTTTCTGTCATAAAGTGACTAGCTAAGGTCTGTAAATAAAGTTTCTGAATGAAGTAAATGGCATCTTCATACACTACCAGAAAAAGACCTGTGTCACTTTTCTTAAAAAAACATCTGGAATAAAAATTTTATCCCATTAAGCATAAAAATTAAATCTTGACCGGGAAATCTGGGACAAGATCTTCAATTTCATGCACATTTATTAGCTTATCAGCTTATCCCACAACTTTCAACTGTATACACCAAATCACAATGTTTGTTAACAATATATTCTGGGTAGTAAACCCCTGCGTCATGTACAAAAAATGAAATGGTGCCGAGCAACAGTGCCTCAGATGTTAGTTTCTGGCCATCCAAAAAAAGGCCCACCTAAAAAAAATAGAAAATCAGTTTAAGTGTATGCTATAGCTACAATATTTACACCTTACCTTGCCATCTGAAAGGTCTTTACGACAGGGAGCTGAAGCTGTTATCTTAAAGTCACCAGACATCATTGACAAAAGAGTAATTTTACCTGCAGATCGAGGGACTTGTAGGTCTACTACTGCCTCAATCACTTTGTGTGTAAGGTAAAGTGGAGAAATACTCCAAATATAGCATACATTTAATATTATGTTGATTTTTTAGGTGGGTCTTTATAGGTGGCTAAAATATGTTTTGCTGCAGCCCCCATCCACAGCAGTACATTGCTTAGCTTTGGTAGATTTGGTTTATTAAAGGCGCTAGCAAAGCAAAACAGCACATAAAACAAGCTCAACAGAAACATCAGGTGGGTCAGATCTGTTTAACTAACTTTAAACTTTACAGTTATGGTTGAAATTTACATCAAAAATAGACACAATTTTTTATTTCAAATAAAAACCTGAAAGTGAATGTTGTTGTTAGCGCAACATTATAGTGATTCATGGAAATGGTCTGTTAGTGTGTGAGTCCAGCAGCTGATATGCTTTCATCCATATGCCACTTTTAGTCAACAGCTCCATTTACATGAGAACTGAGCAAAGTACAGCCATGGATGAAGGCTGTGTGGTGTGCATGAACAATCTGGAAAATGCCAATAGGTGGAACTTGAGTTGGGATTGTTTTATGTGTGATGAGAATTTCTTCTATTTTTTTGTCAAGAAGGTGATAGAGAGTCGGGCAGTCAATTTTATGTTATATGAAAGAAAACCATATTACAACTTTATTTCAGATATAATACAGCAGATGGTCCAATTCTGCTGATCCTTTTTTCTGTCCTACACAAGTGTTTTAGCCCGTAGCTTTGATGCTTCATCACTCTATCATTGGAAACTTTTGAACCTTAAGCTTCCAGGGATGACGTTCAAGACATAACTTGAGATACATAGGATTATCTCAGTGTGAGTCTTGGAAAATAGAGGAGTCACCATGTTTTGGAACCCAAATCTCTGCCAATTCCTTTCCTAAATCCTCACATGAAAAACATCTAAACGAGATCAATCTGATTCCACAGGGGAAATCGGGCCATTACCATATGGAGAAATCACTGGATTTAAGAACTTGGCTGTCCGAACAGGGAAGGATATTGAATAAAGATGTAATAGCCCGTTCAAAAATAAACATGTAAGTCTTTTCTTCCAGCCTGGGGGGCTTTGAAGGTACGTACGAAACATTTTTCCATGTTAACCTCAACTTGTGTCTGTGCATATATTCCACTACTGTGGATGTATACCTTAGACAGTTTTGGAAATGATGGTTCTCTGTGGTGCCCAGGGTACTTCACTACATCTTACCATGCACATTAGTGTTTTAAGATGCATTAAACATACTCAGACATTCACTGACCCACATTCCACTCCTCTGAAGTAGCTGAATGAAACTATACATTCCTAATCCTAGAAATAAGCATTAATAGTTGACAGAAGGATTTTAAGAAACATTATCTAAAAAATGCTACATATTATACATTTTATAAAATTTCTTCAAGGTTTATATCCATTTGGGTGCAAAATGGGTCACACATGGCATCCCACATTAACAAAAGTTTTTGACGAATGAATTGTATGTACTCCGCTGAGGGTAAGTGATCTTTAACTTGTGCTATTTTTTATGCCTTATTACCAGCCAACATGGAATCTGCGCCTACAGAATTCCAGTGACATCACTGCAGGTTTTTCTGTGGATTGGGGAAAATAAAATAAAAAAATTTATAAAATAAAACAAAATGAATTAAATAAATATTGTCTATCTCATAATCAGAAAAAAACAACATTTTCTTTTGGATCCCCACTGAAAATTGTAAAAAAATATCTTCAGATTCCATTTACGTCTGCCAATAATGACAGTCTACGTGGCCCTAACTATAATTATTCTTTTTTTAGTGAAGAATAACTGATTCATGCTCTTTCTCTCTCATGAATTAGAATCCTTTGGGTTTTATTATCAGTCAAAATGCAACAACACCAATGTTTTGTTTCAGGGCAAACTCGGCCCTTTAAACAGCTACGGACATTACTTAGGAGAACAGTTACACTAAATGCCGCTTTAGTTTTCCTACCAAAGTTTTTTTGTCATATGAACCCTGAACAGTGTTCAGAGAATCAGGTTTTGAACAGTATCTGTGTTCATTTTCAAACATGTAGCACAAAACAAGAGATTGTCTTTGTCAGATGCCTTCTCACCTATTGGGAATGCTCTGAGCGGTTTTTAAACATAGGGTGGCACCTGGATAGTGTTTGCAGTAGGTAGGACATGATGCTAATTACATTGCGATCACGCAGCCAGTTCATAATTGGATTATAAACAACAGAGTCTCTTGCTGTCCTTGAATTGGTCTTGCAATTTCAACTCAGATCCAAAGTTCTTAAATCTTGTCATCTCTGTAGTTGGAAATTTTGATTGCTGTCCTCATGTCAATGACCCTTCTTCTTCCTCAGATGTTTGTTTTCTTGTGAACCGCATGGTAGAGACATCATCAACATGCACACTCACTTGCTTGAAATTCTTCTGACAATTACATGCTCTATTCACACAGGGCTCAGACAGTACACTTTGCATTGGACTTTGTATTCAGGAGCTGGCAGGGTAAAGTCCATTTAATGTACAATCCAACTGATTCAGACGTTTGCATGCTCACACACAACTCCTCGGTGTAATGTCAAGATAATTTCAGCATTGCAGTGCGAGTGCTATTAAAACATGATTCTGTACATTTATCCTGTTGCTCTTAAGTTGGCCTCTAGTCCAGTTACAGTAGGTAACCCACTGAAGGCTAGCAAACTTTCAAGAAGTTTACATGCACTTACTTTAAGTATTCCTGTATGGCCTTTCTCATTTATAATTGTCAAATACATCTTTATGCAGATGATATGGTTTTATATAATTCCGTTCAATTTGCCACAGAAAAATAAAAACTTTATCTTAATGCAGTGCAAAGAGCCCTGTTGCCTTGACTCCTAACAAACCACTTTTAGGTTTGTTGGTGCCTATGATAACAATATACAGCACTCTATGATAACCCTTGGTATTTATCTACAAAGCTTTTGTAAAACAAATTGCGTCATGGAAAAATTTACAAAGCCACTTATAAATCAAAACACTGCACTGTACCTTTTTCAATCACCACTGTTTATCTATCTGAAACTGTTTACCTAAGCTGGCATTGTGTATCATCCAGTTTAGTTTGTTGATCTGTCTTTTCTTGTTAAATAATTTAGTTTTGTGAAGCGTGCAATTTTCCTCATTTTGTGCCATAATTTTCCCTCTGACTCAGCACTATTTTGTTAGCCATTCCATCTGTATGTTCTCTAATTAGCTGCTTTGTTGTGTCTCTTTGTTTTGTTTTTCCTTTTAGTTTCATAGAGGTCAACTTTTATAATTCCTCCTTATTCATACAGAAATGTAGCACAAAACTCATTTTTGCAGCACAGAAACTTTGATAAATGAGGGTGATTAAGCGAATGTGTCGATCCGATGGCTATCATTACAACAATATTTGCAGGTCATCAAATTGTATTTGATTTTATTATTTTCTTTTCTGCAGCTAAATTAGCTATGATGATAGGGGGCATTTTTCTGTTGTTTATAAAGACAGTAACCCCTGCAATTATGGTGACCCAGTCACAATGAAGAAAAAACAATAGGAGCTCATTTCACAATATTATGAGGCCGTGGTTCAGTGGGAATTTTGAAGCTCTGGTCAGCCCAGATTTACCCCTCAAAGTGTTGTCCACAAGATTTGTTCATTCTACATTAAAACAACATTGCTGATGTCAGCTTACACTGTGCAGATGTAGCCAGTGTAGATTTCTTCTTTTATTTGGCTGCCATTGCACTGATGTAGGCCTCTTGATCTGCTCCTGCTCTAATGCTCTACCTCTAATAGCATTTTCTCCCTTAAGTTCTGCAAAACCAATGCATATTGTGCATAATAAATAGTCTCTAAAATGGACTGAAGAATAAAAACTGAGGTCTTGGAGCCAGAGCTGCATAAATAGGTTTTGGTCAAGGTGAGAATAAAGGCAAAATACTACATGTTTTCATTATCCATTAATCTTCACTTTATTTTCTCTATTAATTAAGCATTTATTTGCCCTATTATTTAATCATCATGTCAGATTTCTTGTTTTGTCTGACTAAATGTTAAGTTAACCACAGTGGAAATTTAAGGAAACAGGCAAACATTCAGACAACTTAAAGAGTAAAAAACAGAATGGCAGATTCATTTTTGAGCCATTAATTGACAATTTTTCAGCTCCACTGACAATATCTTCACATTCAGTGAATACAAAAAAAAAAAAGTTGACAGAATTTGCCTTTTGTTCTTAGTTATATGAATCTAATTTTTGGTAAAAGATGTTTTACATCCTTTGACTGAACAGCACTGCATGGGCTTGGCTGTGTTGACAGGCTGTAATCGGTTGTCACCTTATCAGTTATGATTTATGAAAGCAAACTCTCTGAAAGCAGGGCTGCCTTTGTGAAAACGCCTTCAATGAAGGCAAGGATTTTCTCCCAGTATCGTTAAATTAAGGAAAACTGTTATTTATTGATACTTAACTCGTTCTCTGGGACATTAAGCTCATACACAGATGTATCATAACCAGAACTGGGTATCAAACTCTGTACTTTCAAGGGTAATAACTTAATTATGCCTGGTTCAGTTAGAAGGCAGAGGCACTGTTAAGTGCTCCAAAGCTGGGAAGCCAGCCACAGAGTTCTGTCTGCTTCCCAGCGTCGAAATTGTCAGTGCAGCTGCAATCGTTTCGGTCTATCAGGTCTATTTAATTCTCTTTTATATAAAAAATAGCCTAGTATCAGTGCTATATGTGGTTGTTTTCTTTTAAAGTATGGACTTACATCACATATCTGTCAGTTGTGTCTCAACAAAGAGTGAGCAGGACGCACAGACATGTAAAGAAGCATACACACACAAGCAAACAGACAGGCAGGGACTTAACTCTATCTGTGATAAGAAAATTACATTTTTGTTATTAGCTCACAAAGAGTAAAGTACCCAAAAAAGGTACCTTTGGGTACTGGTTTGAAATTCGAGGTACCACAAACTGCACCAATTTAAATGTAAAAGGTGCCCAAACCTAATCATAACATCTAATTATCTCTGTTCTTAAGATTTTATAGATAATAGTCTCAAATAGTTTCCATTTTTACGATTTAAATGAAAAACTAAACCTAATGAAACCATTACATTTTTTTCATTAAATTATTTCAATCATCAGATTGTTAATAATATAATGATATAAGAGTTTTATTATGCTGGACAAAGCCAACAAGAATTAGATGACTGAATGAAGATGAATGGCATGTCCGAGCATTAAGAGTTCTGGTAATAAATATGACATTTATTC
>JAPZEB010000008.1:7726549-7738501 GCA_029783705.1 Chaetodon striatus | reverse complement strand
CAACTATGGTCACTTCTGGCTCCAAAAAACCAAGACAGTGGCAGCCAAAATGCCGAACTTAAGGGTTAAAATGGCAGTCTACAAACAAAACTTAATACAGTCTATGGTTGCAAGAAACTTCCACAGGGATCAGCTGGTGACAGCACAAATCTTTTCATCACTGTTAGTCCTGGTGCCCGGTGATTTATCTTCCAGTCCAAGTAACTGGACTGTATCTATTCCTGTGAAAGCAGGACTGACTTGTGACTATTCAACTCACATTTGGAGAGCCAAATGTCTGAATGAAGTCAGAGCTGAGCAGTCTTAAACGCAGCTGTCAATCATGTCAATCCCTGCTTGTGAACTGTAGTCAAACTGTTAAACTAGGCAGCGCTGATTAAATATGAATAAAGATCCTTGTCTTACATTGCCTATTTCACACCTGACAAGTTTTAAAAAACATATTTTAGTGCACTGTTTAGCTATAAAATGAGAGAGTTTGCTCTGGCTCGTGGGCAGTGCTTGGTTTCGGCTCAACTGTATCCAACATGGCTGCAGAGTTACAGACTTTCTCACTTTACAGGTAAACAGTACACTAAAATATGTCTCTGAAAACGTTTGAGGTCAGACATAGGCAACATACTCTTAAACCCCAGTTCACAAGCTTTGATTGACATTATTAACAGCTGCATTAAACACTCTGCAGCTCTGGTTGTTCTCCTTCAGTGTGGTAGTTTCTAGCAAATGCCATTAGAAGCACTACAAGGAGGCAAGGAACATTATTTTTTCACAGATTATCTGTCTCATGTACTACTGTCAGGATCTAGTCACAGTTTTGGCAAATATGACAAAAAGTTGTTTTTTTTTATTTTTTTATAAAAGTTCCCAACTACAGCTTTAAGTCAAGCTGACCTTTTCTGTTTCCCATACTTTGGGGTGAATTTAGAAGTTAGTAAAAGGTTGGTAAGATCTAAAGTTCTTCAGGGCTTTCTATTATGGCCTTATCTTGACAACTGTGTGCTGGAGTGCTTCCAATTTACATTTGATCTAATGATAAGATCAGTGAATAAATAAGTTGACATGGTTGAGTGTGTATAGTAGATATATACCGTATATATATATATTGGTTTTGGGCCCATGTTGGCAAACATGAAGTTTTTAAAACTAACAGAAAAATCTATATATCTGTATCTACTGGCACAATAAAATCTTGATAATATTTACACTGTAGATATTATTTCAGAGGAAAGAACAGCCTTTTTTCCTGTTCTTATAATAAGTAGATGGATTGCAACTTTTCAATCAATCTAAGGCTGATAGATAATGAAACAGAACAGAGATGGATCTCTTTGCTCTGCAGCTCTCAGCCATTTGCACAGGTCTGCCAAGTCGAATTAGCTTTTCAATGTAATATCCTCTCTTGGCAGCGATACTAAAGTGAAATGTAACATTTTTGCAGGCCGGATTTCAGGCATAATACTGCTTCCCCTAACTGTGAACTACATAAGGCTGATATAAGTGTCACTTTCCACACAACCTCCAATAGTCTGGCCCGAGGAATTGGAAAGAAAACAGCGCGTCTGGAATCCGCAAAGCTCAAGTAATGATGGATTACTCTGCCTGATAATGAACCAGAGAATATGACTGTGTTTGGAAATGGTTTTTCGTCCATCTAGAAATGTAAAATCTTTGAACTCCGTGCATGGTGTAGGTTGTTTTCACATCCTCTTAGGGGGCCAAGGTTCAAAACTTTAGTTTAAAGCTCACTGTTCTCCATTTTACAACAGCAGCTTTGCACTGCAGTTAACTCATATGCTGAGATTATCGTGTCCACTGTTTGAGGATGGCGTTACGCTTTGCACACTGTAAGTCACCTTGAGAGAAAAGGTACTGAAGGGACACAGCTGACAGAAACTGAAGCCCAGCGATCACTTCATGGTTTGTGTCGTAGGGAATGTGGCTGACTCATGGCTGGATCTGGTGGGGGTCATAAATGGAAAGTACCAAGGAGAAACAAGATTACGCAAACACGCCCAATCATGTAAAATCACCACTCAGGAAGCCGTAAAATGGGTCTATGTGGGTGTTGGGTTATTTAGATGGTTTCTAACCTCGGCTCCAGTTAAACGCTGTGCTTTTCCAGTCTGTGACTACCAGTAGTAACTATTGTCAGCAATGAAAGCAAATACTCTCCGTCAATGCCAGAACAAAAATGCAAATTTGTGTCCGTTGGGAATGGGATTGGGATGGTGAAATAAATATGAGTGCATAATGAGAATGCAAAGGTTATGGTACTTTATTTTCTACTAGGACATGGAGTTCTAAGTCTATGCCAATGGTTGATTTTCTCCAGATTATATTGTAACTAAACCATGTTTAGTTGACCTGAAACTGGAACCAATTAATTCAATTCATGGTGCTGTTTTCTCAGCATTTTCATCAAGAGACAGAGTCAAAAAGCCAATGAACTGACCCAGCCAAGTGGTAATTTTGTCTGATACTTGTGCATTCTTCTCACAAATTGGAATTTGACGAGAAACAGGTGTCTGACTAGTAAACATGGTTTAAAAGCTTTATGGGTTGATAAGTCTCTATGTGGAGTCCACCAACTCAGGGTTAAACTAAGAAAAATTGGGGTCACCCTGAATACAGTCAGGGGTAACTATCTAAGTGGCGATCTGCAGTAGGATTCAAACTCAAAATGAGGTTGCAGACAGGAAGAGTTGCATAGCAACACTATGTACCTTCACATGGACGTAGATATTGGGATGGATGCAGCGAACCCGTCTCCCTCGGTATTTAGAACATGTGCAATTGAATCCCTCTCAGAACATTAAAGTAGCAGAAGACTTTTACACTGACCCAATGAAGAAGTTTACACCCTAAATTGATGCAGAAAAGGCACAAGATGTTGCATAAAAAAATCACCAGAATTGCGAAAATTTACACCCTTGTAACTTTGGCTCTGAGGTAGCCACTGTGGCTGCAAGTGCAAATTATGATATCACACTAAATACCAACTGTAACAGTAGGACAGAGGGGAAGAGCCATAAAACTAGTAAACTGCCTCAGTAATGTCATTATACAGCAATATTTACTTAAAGTTTGCCAACATTATCCACCATAAGCCACCGGTCAAACCAGGCCAAAAAAGGCTGCAACTGCAAAACCCTTGAGTGTATTGAAGAGAGGACTGGCATGTTTTACTGCTTCTAAATTGAGCTTTCAGCTTCTTAATTCTTTTTTTTTGTAAAAGAAATAATGTTTTTCTCTTCTTTCTAAAGTTACACTTTAAAATTTCAAGTTAAAAACTTGAGACTTTTGTCAACGGGACAATGCGGGAACATTTCACACATTGAGGAGAGAGAGGAATTTAAACTCCACTTTCATCAAAATAAAAATAAATCTTTGTTTTTAGTGATTTATAGGGAACATTCCAGAAAGTGCAATAATACCAGACTCTGCTTTTAGAAACTACTAAATCTAGCCTCTGGTTTCACAAAATCACTGTTTGCTAAGTGAGAGTCACATAAACACAAGTTTATGTTTCCCTAAGTGCTACTTTACACCGAGGCAAAAGGGTTTTCAAGGTGGTCTGGCTTCATGTGGACTGCCCGTGACTTTACTAATGATGCCAGACACAGCGATGGAGATCCATTAGTACCTTAACTGCAGCTTCACAATGCAGCGTTCTGCATGTACAGACTGGTTTGTTTAGACAGTTTATGAGGTACAATTGAACGTTTATCACTATGTGAGCCTCTTTGGGCTGTCTAGAACGTAAATGACAAGCTGTACAACATAAAACTTGTGGCAGGATGCAGGTTTTAAGAGCATAGGGACTGTTGCTCATACAGAGGGACAAGTGTTCTCAGGCAAAAGGCACAAAATCCATCAGCTGAGATATCCAACATACATATTCTGTACATTGTCATGGTGCAGCTGCTAAATTGCCATCGCTTGAGAGCCAAGAACAGGCTAATCCCTCAAGATGATACTCCCTGCTATCATCGTTACAGATTACTGCAAATATTTACCACTTTTCTGACATTCCCCATTTAGCCATTTTAAAAGGGGGTCTTGATCTTTTTCTAAACAGCAGCAGTAGTGGTGCTGAGAGACTCTGGGAGAGTTAGAAAACAGTGGGCCTGGACTGTATAACACACTTACTGCTAGAGCTCTGTCACATCTATGCTTATCTCTGGCTCTTTCTGTTTGTGTGTGCCTGTGTCTGTCGGGAGGTGATGGTGATGGTGTTACTGGGCTGGTCCGGCTTCTGGGATGCATCCCTTACGCATCCCTTATCCATTCAGACCACTTTAATGGACTATAGCATGGGGGATGTTACCCATGAACACTCAGCCCCCAAATTAGCACCCCTTATAACACCCACCTTGAAACAAACACCAGCAAATACCCTCACGCCTTCTTATCGCCCACCAGCAGTGAAGAGTGAACTGGACACCCCCCTTTAAAACCTAGTCCTATAATTCACTCTGGTGGGGCTTTAGGAGGTGTTACCCTGACTCACTGCCTTGTCACTCTCCTGCATTTTATAATACAGATACGGGCAACCTCTGTACGTATTTTAGAAAGCTGTCTTACTCACTCACTGGCCTGTTTGTTTTTAAATCCACCTTGAAACAGTTTTAAGGTTCTCCGTCTTAAACTCTGTCAAGAGTAGGTGACTAACAACTCAGGTTGAACTCACGGTTGACCTATGTGACCTTCACCCCAGTGGCCAACATCCAGGCCTTTACTCAATTGCTGCCACATTTTTTACCTCTCAAAGAATGTCAATAGAGAGAGTGGCCAACAGAAAAAATGAAAAATAACAAACTAACGGATGTGCCCCATGCCTTAGTGGAAAATATATAGCTTCTACTTGACGTTGAAATAGGGGATTTGATCAACTGACCACTCAAGAGTGTTTAATTATCTGAACATAAACTGCAATTGTTAGCTTATCGCTAACAAGCTACTACCTACAGCTAACGAGCATTACTTCCAAGGTCAAGGTAAATAGATAACATAAGTTAGTGGAGTTACAGGTTAATTACAAAAAAAAAGCAGTAGTGTAGTTGAGGGTATACCCACCCTTTTTTCTGGCCATTTATAGTGTATCCACCTGTCAACCAAAAACCCACTGTAATATATAGGAGAGTATACCCACTTCCTCCCAGGTAACCTACTCATCTACCGAAAAGTACACCTACCTCATCATTTACTACAAGACCATTGAAAGAAAGCCCTCTTTATGCCTAACAGGTTCATAACTGTATTTCCCCGCTGTGTGCAAACAATCTTGCATACTATGAGAGTTTAAGCTAACATAAGCATTTCTGGACATTTATGCTCCAGCAACCCTTGACAAAAAATCCTAAGATAATGTTATGTTTGGACACTTACAGCACAGCATTGTGTGTGTAGCAATGAAGTATAAATTCATGACCTTTTTAAAAGATTCTTGTTTTAAAACAAATTATTAAGATGTCAGGGAGACATTATTTTCAACCAGCTCATGGAGCCAACATTAGATTAGCTAGCTATAGCTAGCTGATCAAAGCATACATTTTCCATTTACAAGGCAAAATCCATGGTTGCAAGAAACGCCCAATCAGCTTTTGACTACCTCTGTCTGAAGTCAAGGACCCACTGCTTAAAAAATGACAAAATCTGAGTGATGAATCTGCCATTGTCATCATTTTAGAACATGTATGTGCTGTGCAAGACTGGAAAGCTGACAGGCGTAGCAACAGTAATATAAGTAAGGAGGGTGTAGCTCAGCAAATGGTCAAATATTATCATATAAGGTAGACAGAGGGGTCTGCATTGAGGTGGGTGGTCCAGCCCCTGCCCCATCTTTGTTGCTCCAACCAAAAACTGTTGATCCCAGCACTTCTCTCAGACAGAAAGACTGACTGCCATCTGAAAAACAACCAAGCGAGTGCCAGCACCCTCTGCTCTAAGACTCTTTTTTCCCCTGCTTTTACATCTGTCTCTCTTCTTTTCTTCCCTTTTGTCTTTCTGTCAAGATGCTATTGTGTTGATGTCAATAGCGTGTTCAGTTGTGCATTTCCAAGGACATAATGAGTCTTGTGTACACAACCTGAAAACAAACCAACCGTTTCTCTGTATAAATTACTCTGTAAATCACTGTGCTTACTTGGAGGTGCCCAAAATCGCTTGGCAGGTTCCGAGGCACACCATTTCAAAGGTTTTCGGTCACAATGGTTTGTCAACAGGGCAGACAATAAAAGAAAGTGAGAATACTTAGCCAATAGTTGAGCTGTCAAGATTGGTTGATATGTTGGTTGTTCCTAAAACAAATCAGAACTTCAAACCTGACGGTAAATATAGGCCAAATTGATTTTCCATATTCTTGTTTAAAATATGTTCGACTTGCATGCTGTTATAAATCATTATTCAGTGTTAAGAGTTAAAATAAACCACAAATTGTAAAAACGGGGGAAAACGTGATGATAAATTTTGATGTGTTGAATATTTCAAATGACTAATGAACATCGTAAACGGCCAATTTACTTCAAGTTACAACAATAGAAAACCACAGTGAAATAACAAGGTTTGATTTCAAGAAAGTCTGAGTAAAACGTGAATAATCTATTGCTAAATCCTGATTTCGAAACACAAATTGGCAGATACGTGACTCTAGTTGAGTCAAATTTGAAATTTCAGGGTTCGATTGGATGAGGTGGAACATCCAAAAATAAAAAGCCCTGAGAAATGAAAAGAGGATGGAGGGACTGTTTCTGTTTTTAGTTTCCTTTGGGAAAATAAATGCCCCAAAACATTAACATGGCTATTTACTGTCACTATCGTCATTTTTAGCTTTCTCCTATGTGGAGACTACTGTACCATCGCTAGCAGAAATCACACTGCATGAATAGCTTCTAGCTTGAGAGGACTTTTTAAATCAAGAACTCTGACAGTGTTATGTCTACAGGACATACCTTCAGTGATTAACTATGAGCCCCCGAGAAAGATCAATCAGAGAAAGTCTTCTGCGTTTATGTAATATGTAAGTTAAAAGCCAATTCATCTCAGTCAAATGAAGTATACAAATTAAGTTTTGACATTGTTATGAAAAGAATGAACTTTCTCTTAGCATCAAAAAGAGAGATGGACAACATGTTTTGCCTGAACTTTGAGTTCTTTAGCACTGTGGAGCGGGTGTGAGCACATCCAACAGAAATGTTTGCTTTTCTGTTATTGATACGCTGGTGTGGACACTTGCTTGTTTTTACGATCAAAAATTCATAGCGGAAATGATTTTTCAGAGTTGGTCCAGACAGGGATAACTCAGCTATCCTCTGAGCAGATTCCAGCAGCAGCACATATAACTCATGTAACTCAAGTGAGTACATGTGTGTCAAGGTCTAATTTAAGTGTCTTGTACAGAAACTCATGAAAGGGAAGAAAAAAAATAATTGCCAGGAAGCATTAAAATATATTGTCAGGGATAGGTGCTAATAATTCAAAAGAAGCTGCATGTGACATTAAGAACATTAAAAAAGCAGCAAACCACTATTTGCTATGTAAAGATATAGGAGTAATGGCAGCACTGAAAAGTTATGTATATACAATGCAGAAAAGGCAATTTAATTCAACTTAACGCAGCCTTCCTTTACCGTGACACTTCAATAAATGAAAAGACATTAACAAAATATATAACTGTTTATCTAAAGGCCTTGTGTGCTGGATTATGTGGCATCTAGAGTTGAGGCTGTAGAACTAAAAGTTCTCCCCTGTGCCAAGCATGTAGCAGAGCTACGGTGGCCGACGCAAAACCACAAATGGCCTATTTAGAGCTAGTGTTTGGTATGTCTGTTCTGGGCTACTGTAGAAACAACATGGCAGACTCTGTCGAAGAGGACCCGCTCCATATGTAGATATAAACGGCTCATTATAAGGTAACAAAAGCACAACGATTCTTATTTTCAGGTGATTAGAGACAAATTAAAACATAGTTATAAAAATTTAGCCAAGAGATGTCCCTAAATCCTACACTGTGGCACAGTTCATACAGTTTGCGGTACTGGGATTTTTTTTTTTAATTATTTCTAACCTTTTTTAGAGACAGGTAGCCACACAGGGCCATCTACAGAGGATACATGATTGTAGAGGGTTTGAGCCAGCCATTACAACAACAGCCAGAACCAAAGCTTTTAGCAGGCTTCTCATTTTTATATTTCATAATCTGTTTTAACACATATTTTATGAAATAGCCAAACTAAAAAAAATGAAACATGTTGCAACTTGAGCCAGTGTCAAGGACACTTAACCAATGCAAAATGTTTCAATAAGTGAAATGCCACTCTGTATTGTTTTAATATTACTGTATGTTGTAGCACTCACTGGATGTACAGCTTTTACAGAATTGTTTGTCATAACCCCTGGATGAAACAGTAGCTCCTTAGAAAAGTACTAAAGGACCCTTTTGATGCCCTTACAGTCAGTCCTGGCTCAAACATTGCACTAAGTTACATATTTCTTGCATTTTTGACTCAAACTTCAAGCAGATACAATGATCACTTTTGTGCTTTCTTTCCATGTGAAATGAAAATAAACATAATGAAGTACAACTTAAGCATGAATGTATATTTTCACAAATCCTCCAATTACAATCCTGCTCTCTGATGTCAAAATTAATCCAATTAATTATGCGTATCTAGCCGTATGGGAGAGGAAGTACTTGCATTCACCCAAGACATGGGAATGCGTAACAAAACCCAAACAACCAAACAAACTCGGACCTGCTCATTCAACCAGTGAGCACCAGCAAGGGGGCAGTCTGTAGTTATTGTGACGCAGGTTGACCAACATGAGAATCTTTCCTCAGGGACACATCTGGACAGGAATGTGCCTGGTGATGGCGTATTTGTGTCAGTGCTGCAGGCCATGTCAGTCTGCCCCTTTTACTGAAGCACACAGGGATACCACAAACCCACCATCCCACGGTGGAGGCGCTTACATCCAAATATTTGAGATAGCATTCCAGTGTACCCTCTAAACATCACAGCAGGGGATTCCTCTGCCAGAAGGCTGTAGAAGTAGATGCAAAAGGACATGTTTTGTTTTAAGCTTAGCCATGACAGAAACATTACTGTATGTTAAACCTCCTAGCTGGGCAAAACATCAGGGAGAAAATGGTTCCAGCGTTCCCGTTTGTGTGCCAGCGCCACTATCTATCAAGCTGGGTGTCTCTTCTAATCAAAATGAATGGGCGTTTAATGACAGGGGTTGTTTCCTTCAACGTCACATTCGTGTTTATCTTTCATCCTAACATCGCATTAAGCGAGGACTCCAGAGTTTATAAACCATCGCCGCAGTCATACAGGGTTACAATCACCACAATGAACGTCAACCGCAGCCTTACAGTTTTTCTCACTTTCCCTTTCTGCTGCTCTTTATATCTCTCTATCTCCCAGTGTTTTGGTCTCCCACCCTCTTTCTTACAACCTCTGCTTTGCTTTGCTTCTATCACCAAAGACAGATTGACGCTATCGCATCGGGTCCAGATTATGTTACTCTGGAGTCATTTTCCACTCTCCCTCTGTTGCTTTTGCTACAGGCTAACACACACCAGGCTATATATCAAATGTAGCACTTACTGATGGTTGTACATGACGGCGTTATGGAGTATGTGTGTGCATGTGGGCCTAGATTTCCCCTAAGTGATGCTGAAGCGACATTCAATCTAAACAAAAGAGATGAGCAGGAAGACGAGGTGCGGTAACCCGACTAACATGTCCACATGGAGCTGCTTCAGTCTGACCTGCGGTTCACCACGACTGTTGAAGAGGAGGAAAATAGATGCTGCTGTTAATGATTAAATGCAGCTCACAGCCACTATTGTATCACTGCCATGCTGCAACATTAAAAACATTTGCATCTGCCTGACCTTCAGCTCATGATGGATGGAAATACTGATAATGCGCATGTTTGTGTATTTGTGGTGTGTTTTTCACTGTGATATAGCTCTATATAGAGCAGCCACAGAATACATTTGTGAGTCACAGATCTAAAATTAGTCTAAACAAGTATGGCAGTCTGACAGTGCAATTTGTCAGACATCCATTTTTGGATGATTTACAACATATTTCTGTTGGGAAAAGATGCTAAATATGACAGAGGGAAAGAGGAGGAGGACAAATCCTTGGCATTTCATGTGCCCAGGTTTCTGTTTATTTTTGCATTTCTTTGGCTGAAGAGCACAAGATGTGTGTATAAACACAGTCAAAGGCAGAGGGTGGCTCAAATGATCAAAACCAAATGCAATTAAACTGGGATTATTATGTCCAGACAACAAAGCAAAACATCCTAGCACGTCACGCAGGAATGTCCGCAGACCTCCACAACATTGCCCACACTTATGGACAAAGTCATATCCTCACCAAACAGACAGCCATACAATCTCATAACAAACACAATAGTTTTGTCAACTCACATTCCAGCTGTGTACGATTAAACATAAGGTAAATTGATTTCATTCTAGGGATGCAGCGATATATGAGCTGAACATTGATATCATCCAATATTCGCCCCGTTGACTGTCATCGGTCTACCAGCAAAAACGATGACATTCACAGTGACTAATGTTTTCCTGTTGTGTCACATTACTTCTGTGCAGGTTAAAAAGC
The DNA here is from genome assembly GCA_029783705.1 of Chaetodon striatus. Lineage (NCBI taxonomy): Eukaryota > Metazoa > Chordata > Actinopteri > Chaetodontiformes > Chaetodontidae > Chaetodon > Chaetodon striatus. Next base: position 7,727,861 of record JAPZEB010000008.1, on the reverse strand, counting down.
AGGGCTCAAGACTAACATTTTCCTGTCAGCCCCAGGACAATAGAGGACATGTCTGAGATGAACAGAGATCTTCCCCGGTACGCCTATGGGACAAATAATGACACATTGTGAACAACAAATCTGTGTTGAAATCAGCAGGAGGCGAGTGAGTTAGCATTAGCTGTTAGCAGTTGGCAGCTGGATCTAAGAGTTAACGGAGGTTGCATTGACTTACATTATGATGTATTCAAGCTTTTTATGAAGGTTATAGGGTAATGGTTGTTTCAAAAATGTGTAAGATTGGATTTCAAAACAATATAACTAACAACAACAAGAAAATCGGTGCTTCCCTACTTTATTTGAGCAAAACAGTGTAGGTTTACTCGTAAATGGAAAGACAGGGAGTCTGTTTTTGACATTGTTTAGAAAGGGTTTGTCTGGTTTGACACACTGTTAATGATATGTCTTGTGCTATTCTAGACACAATGCATTACTAAGATGTATATATCTACGTTCATAGTAGGAGTGCTGTTTGACAGTCACTAAAAAATGTGACAGCCCCTTTTAAGTTCGAGCTTCACCTTATGACTTTATGAGTCCAGAGAAGTGACATCTTATTTGATCCTTCACAGGCCATCAGTTAAGCTGAGGGTCATCTCGTCCAAACACAGGCTCGTGTACGTCAAACAATGTCATCCACGAACACATATGCAGAAATGGACTCAAGTGTTACACAGACTCGTTTTTACACACACACACGCACAGAACCACTGCAAACATGTCCATTTAAATAAACATCAAGAACTAGTTGTAAGCATTTGTTTTTTGGTTGTAAACGCAGACCCAAAAAGTACATCCATCTGTTCGATCAATGGCAGATTTATGATCCACTTCCTGCTAGGTCATCTTACAGCAGCACTTTTTAGGACTAGACTGTCAGCTACTGTGGTACACTTCTATACTTTGGGGAACATATAACTGTAAGAATACAATATTTTTTCCAACATGGACAATTGTTACCATGACTGTGTCATAATACCAAATTTATTTGCACATCCTATATGACATAAAAGAGAAGAGTTTTAGTTAAAGGACCTCTACACGATATTCAAAGCATATCTTTGATTCAGGCTGTCTGCAGACAGCTCACAACATTGAGGTGGGTGAGCCGGCGGCTAGCAGGTAACGGTGCTAACAGCAGGAACAGTGCTGACAGAGCTAACGTTACCTAGGTTGAAACTGTAAGGTTGGCACTATGCTTCTGCGGTGACGCCATCGCGATATCAGCAGTAATCGACATACAAGTACTCCACAGAGTGGCGGGGAATAGCAA
>JAPZEB010000008.1:7711387-7726306 GCA_029783705.1 Chaetodon striatus | reverse complement strand
AATCGACATACAAGGACTCCACAGAGTGGCGGGGAATAGCAAGCAAGTGGGATACACACAAAGTGATTTACGTGCTTTAACACGTACACATGGCCGGGCAGTCTACCACAACAATGAACAGAGGCCCTCGGATTACAACACACGAAGAGGGAGCATGATTCATTCTCTGTTCAGTACATCATTACTCCACCATATCTTTACATAGCAAATGGTGGTTTGCTGCTATGTTAATGCTCTGTATACCCTGTACACCTCCTTGAAGAATTACATTCATGGCTTCTTGCAGGATGCATATCAGGTCAACAAGCTGTCTTTACTACTGATCGCATAATCATGTCCTAAAAATAATCTGTACCCATCAAATTTAACTGACTCTGTCATTCAGAGCGCGCAGTGTATCAGTGCAGAGAACATCTTGGTGCAACAGGCATGACAAACACAACAGTATCAACTTTATTTTAAGGGTTTACCTTGTAACTGAATGGCAAAATAACACTTTTACAATGTAGCAGTGTAAAACAGAAATCCAAAGCTAAATTAAGGAAACTAAAGCAGGATTTATACTGTGGTAAATCAATGCCCCACCTTTGGCGTATAGGCTCTGCGTAGACGTGTACACTATGCTGTAGCCTTACCCCCCCCCCAGAAATGCAACTACATGTTGCGGTGACGCAGACCTTCTGTTTATTTACGTAAGATGAAAATCATTTCCCTCAGCGGAAACAAAGCTTTTATTTACTTAATCACTCAATGAGGTATACAGATTTTAAATTCTAAAAAGAGAGAATGTACTGTATCACTGGAATCAGCTGATACCCTGAGTTTTGGTACTGAAATCAGTATGAGGCAACCAGAAAAAGGCTAATTAGTACATCCATAGTCTGAATCTTCAAAGCCTGCAAGACAAATGGTGTGCAGCAGGTGTTCTCAATCAGCTTACCACCTGCTCTGACATCACTGACTGGGGTCTCACCAAAAGTGCAACAAGCTGAAAGGACGAAGGAAAAGAAATTTGGTGAAAGGTCGACAATGTGATGGATTTTATGAGGCCTTTTGACTTGTTCTGTACTATGTTTTAAGGGTGTTATTTTTGAACGGTAGGGGATACATAACAAACTTTACTGTGTCACGTCTGTAGTCTCTGTGCCAACTCAAGTGCTGGTACTGAATGTGAGAAGCCTGGCTTGACTCCCAGACGACGCAAATGCAGATCTGAACTAAAGTTAAGTATGTTTTTGCAACATGTATACAGATTTGTGGGTGTTTATGTGTGTGCATGTGCGTCTATATCTCGGTATGTGTGAATATGTGCGTGTGGCTGAATGAGGTGTCACGCCAATCGCAGCACTTAACCAATAAACCGAGCCCTAAAACACTCAGTTGTCCAAACCACCCACAGAAAACAGAGCCTATAATCAGCCTGCCATTCTGCATAGCTCCACACTGTCTGCCATTAAGATGTGTGGCTCTCACATTGTAAGTTAATACATCACACAATACCAACTCTCCTCTCTCACCCACACCAAAGGACAACAAAAAGATTAAATAAATAAGTGAGGTCATTCCTGGATGTGACAAGGCGGCTTTAAGAATGAGTGGCTGCTATCCCATCACCACAAGAACAAAACAAAAATAATGGGGCCAGCTATTAGTCATTTAAAAATCTATGTAGGCCACACTGCGAGGGAGTGTTTATTTTTCACCCACTATCTTGCACTTTGTCTCTATCTCCTTCTTTCTCTCTTTTTACCTTTTACTCAGTTTTCCCCAACTCTGACTGATTCTACAGACATTTCTTTTTCAGATTCAAGTCTCTCTTTCAACCATGTGATTGTGATTCCTTTGTTTTTCTTCAATTTGAAATCATAGCAACACTAAATCTGCAGGGCTGAACTCCAGCAAAGGTGAAACGGTTTTGTCCTCTGCAACCTCTGGAAGGCTCCCCAGCATTGACAGACAAAGACATCCACTCAAAAAGCAACATCTGTCGGGGAGAGTCAAAGAGACACTGCGGGGAGAGTCGGCCTCTGAGGCAGCATGTGGAGAGGCTTCAGGAATTTTTCTCCCCACTTCACGGACTTTACAAGATTAACATATAGAGAAACATGGGAATGAAATAAGGCTTCTGACAGTCAACTTCAAAATTTGATGAAAATAAAATGAAGCGTGTAGCGAGAGCATTACAACTTGTAGTAAATTCTGCTGTTTTATTCTACTGCTGAGTTCCAGAGCCAGCAATACAAGACTTGCGTGTTCTCTCTGTGTTATCTTTATCTGGAGGTAAAGCAGCTGTAAGAAAAAAGTTATACGTTATTATAAAATCACAATGTGCAGACGTCCTGCTGTAGTCATTCTGAGCGGCTCAAATTCTCAAACACAATTCTATTTTTTAATGCCGTTTCAGTTCCCCTGACCTTCAGCAGACCTTGATTTACAGCGCACGACTCAAATGAACCTAAAAGTCAAAAGGAAAATAAATAGCAGCAGATACGGGTGAGTAATATTATCATCTGCTCTGTTTATCAGGAGTCATTATAAAACAAAAATACAACAAAGATAACAGCCGGTTCTGAGTCTGAAATAAGTTCAAACACAGTTGTGATTTGCTGCAGGCTGTGATAACAGCACATTACTTGCCCACTTACTGCGAGCTCAGATTGACCGTAATGTCTAATGTTTCGCTCTATGTAAGCTATTACTATCTCATATTTGGCTCATAATCACTAAACCTTAGCAGTGGCAGAGATACAGCCATGAACCTTGTGTTTTTGGCAACTCCTCTGACCATAACTTACACTCTCAGTACTAATGACTTCCACTTTCCTGCCCAAAATAATATTATTTATACTTTGAAAACAGCCTTTGCTCTTGTTCCAGTCATCTTATAAGAAAATATTTAAATTCCACAGCAGAATAAATTATCTAAATATCACTTCCTTACCTGAGCAACACGCTGCAGAGCACTCAGATTCATAATATGTCAAAGCTGCTATATCAACAATGGATCAAATGAAGATGTGTGTGAAAGGGGTCATTTGTAATAGGGATGGAGTACGTGATTTGGACGTCTGTATTCATTCAGCGTATAGGGGAATCACCGCTCAACCTCCCACATGTGAACATCACTTTTATGTTTTGTTTCCTATTTAAAATGGGTTAAATCTTTATTTACCGTAGAGCCGCATGCAGTGTTTCCTTCATTAAGCACTTCCTTCCCCACTTGGGCTCTCTCTGTGTTTATCATGAGACTGCTGGTGTGGGAGTGTGCGCTCTGCACTGAGGAACAATTGGTGAGAGTCCATCCCTACACACACATAGGGACAGGGCCAACTGTTTGCATCATAGGGGTAATGTGCCTAATTATTATCATTCACCAATGGGCTCTGCCATCTCCAATCCTGGTTCAACATACTTAATTGGCTGAAAAAAGCAGATAAGAACCGACAAGAAGTGTGGGACGCACTGCAAAAACTCGGGTGACAGATGCTCACCGACGGCCTGACATTGACCAATGACCAACCACTGGCTTGGTGTGTCAGGGCCTTTAGCCACTGATACCGTGTTAGCTTGTGCCAATTAGGCAGAACTGACCAGGGGGAGAGCGGCTCTAGACTCCGGAGATGGTCCTTCATTGCTGTGTCTAGCCCATGTAAAGGCAGCAACAGAAAGTTTGCTGATCTTTCTCGTGTCAAATATGAATTTATGTTTTAATAGGCTAATTGAGGCATGGTTGTTTACTTCAAGAGTTTCACATTGCACTTGAATTTTTATTCTTATTCTTATGTTAGATTTTTTTTAATGCAAGTACTCAAGTACTCTATAATAATATAATGTGAGTACTTGAATTTGGAAGTTACTTAAAATGCCCACCCCTGGACTGTAATGATGACATCACAGGTAATAACCATGTAACTCTGTTGTTACCTCTAGCTCTACAATATGTTTTACTATCTTTCAGCTGACGGTTTTGGTTTTATGGCCTGCCACTCTGATGTCCTGGTTCGGCCACACTTCTCTGCAAGTTAGCAACTAGCTGCAGAACATGAAGGAGCATTTAGCAGCAAAGAGTCAGATATTTCCCTCAGGAGTTGGTGGACATCAGACCAAAGCTAAAGACAGTGACATAAGATAGTAACATGACAACTGCATGTTCATGTCTTGTTTCGCTGCCTCCAAGTGGCCCAGAAAATCAAGTAAAACAGGTTTAAACAGATCACTTCCATAAGTGTGAGACATGCTGCAGAGCATTCATATTCATAAAACCCTCAGCTACCAAATGAAGAAAAATTAGCTCCATTACAGGAGTGAATGTACTCAAGGGCGCATGGAAACACAAACCTATCAGAGGAAGCTCTCAATTTATTCCACAGACTCATCAGCGGGTGCCAAGCTACAAGCTTTCAAGCAACAATGTTTTCAGAAGGGATATCATAAATCCTGCATGCATTTGGCCAAATGTATAACCTTATAATTAAAACAAAATAAATCCCCTATAAAGTGCGCACCAGAGAGCGATTCACTCGGATGAGTGATGGAAAAGGACCCACGCACTTGTGTTATGGCTGCAATAAGGTAAACTAGACAGATTCAAGACACACAGTGAAATTACCAAGAAATTTACTGCGTCATTTACTGAGCTTTAAAGAGACATGGGTGTGCAATACCTGCCTGTCCAATAACAGAACTTCCAGCGTGTTTGGGGCCACCGGCTGCACTGAAATATGATTTCTGGAAAAGCGGTCTCAAAACAAAGTGGCTTGCCATATTGAGCGCGACAAAGCTACTAAATGCCCCTTTTCCTGAAAATCAGGAACATTAACAATGTTGGGCTCCGTTTTCAGGTCCATGTGGAAATATTGTGGCATGGCCGTAATGTTTTTCCCTATTCCCATGACATGCTGAGCAGAGCGCTCTGTTTCCTTTTCGCTTTCAGTCATAGTGCAAGTGCGGGGCGAGACAACTTTTCTGGAAGCTGTTATTGTAGTGTCCTTCAGCAATTTCCATAGTTTCCTTTTTACAAGTTTTTGGGGTCAGGAAGGAAGAGCTTTTTATTCCTCTGAGCATTTCCTAGCCTTTCTGCATCATCCGATTGTTAGTTTTGGCCCACATTATCAGTGAAAATAAACTCTCATAGAGGCAGTCACCCCTAAAATAGATAGCTTTCTCCTTGGATCAGGCATCCCAGGCATGCTGTGTGGCCCTCCAATAGCACTAAGTAGAGAAACATATTCACCCTTTCTCGTATGAACTGGAAGGGAAACAAGCTGCTGCCCACATGTCGGTGTATCCTTTTAAACCACTGTTTATGCAGCACAGTCATGTTCGACAAGAGGCAGAATGATGAGAATTTCACAGGGATAAGACACTGCCGATAGTTCTCCCCCCTCCCTTTGCTCAACAGCTTAGTTTGGCACAGGCCGTCCTCCTCAAGAAACACTGCTCTCAACCACTTTCTACTGTCTCCACCAGGAGGGGGAAGAGAAGATCTATTACTTTCACTCCCAAAAGCAGAAACAAAATTTGGCTAGCTGAGCCTCCATCTGTGCCAAATTTTCATCGTCCTTGAAATATTATAGAAGTAGAAAGGATATTCTCAGAAAGTGCTGTGAGATGCATGCTTCATATACGTTTTACTCAACACTACCTTTTCTTTTATCTTAAATAACCCATCCATTCTCATGTTTCCAACCACAAACCGATCCTTATTGCCCTTCAAGTCAACAAAAGCCCAGCAGCTACGGTAACAGGCATTAAAAACAATGACATATTACACCAATGTGTTCACCAGTCCACTTGCTACCACTTGCTCCCTGTAAGAAGTGATTTGTTTAAAACTCAATACTTATTTGGTCCGGACAGAATTAGTTGAAAACTGTTAAGTACTGAGAGCTGGTATCAGAGTCTTAATTGCTTAAGTTTGTACTTTTCTTTACTCAATTTTGTTCAGACATCTTGCCAAGTTTTGTCTGTTATTTCTTTAGGAAAAGCTCCAGTGTAGCTGCCTATATTAAGAGAATATCTCATTTTTAAGCTGTTTGACTTAAAAAAAAAAAGGATTCCTTGGAATGAAATCAGTTTCTTAAGTTGAGAAGATTGACACTAGTCTCATGTCTGCCCATTAAATATAAAACTGGAGCCAAGAAATGGTTTGCATCGCATACAGACTTGAGAGAAAGTGAAAAAGCTAGCTTAAAAGGTAACAAATTAACACGGGCACTCCCAAATCTCACAAATTAACACTGGTAATGATTAACACCAGTGGTAAGCAGCAAACAACTGCAACAGTGCTGACAGAGCTAACAGTGTTAACCCAGGGGAAACTGGACATTGGGAGCCACGCCTTTGTGACGTCACCATATCGATATCTGCGGTAACCGCTGTATGAGTGCGGTGCAAAGCGGCAGCAATGAGCTAGCCAAGGGAATACACATAAGCACTAACATGCTGGCTGGACTTGTTGACCACAACAAAACACAGAGAAGCTCAGATCACAACAAACACAGAGGTCGTGTGACTTCATTCTCTGCTTGGGATGCCACTACTCCACTATATCTTTATATCACAAATAGTGGTTTGCTGCTATAATAATGCCTGGATTGTCAATCTTCTAATTTAACTCTTAACAGGAAAGCAAGTAAACTACTTTCCCAAAATATGAAATCAATTCTTTAAACCGTGTTTGAATCTGACTCCTGGTTACATCTAAGACCTTGTTGCTCTGTCAATGCTAGACTGCTCCCATCGATTCTTAAGATGCAGCTGTTCAGGTTGTTCCAAAGTCTAAAGCCCAGTACACACTGTGCAATCATGGGCTGTCCCAGACGAAAGATCATGAAAGAAACGTGGTGATATCATTGGTCATGGCTCTAAAATAGTGGTCCTACATCCCACAGTGACAGAGGTTCAAGGATGGCCATTGCCAAGGTCTTGCAATCAAAGACAGCCTGGAATAGAATTCTGACAGGGTAAGAAATTTGGGATGATCTTATCACTGTGTGACTGCTGTTACGACCTACGTCTACTGACCAACCAATCAAAATGCAGCATGAAATGATGCACTGGCACTAAACCCAAACAAACAGATGGATAGCAGATTGCCATGGAGGCAAAACACACTTGAAAAACATGCCAAAAGACCTTGTTGAGTTGTGGCACAGAAGCCTTGCCTGTATGATGTGTCCTCCATTTCTTACCTTTAACGCGTAAGGAAGGACGAAGCATGGAAGGACATAGCGACGGAGTTGCAACTTAGCAGCTAGCAAACACACACACACAGGCACACCGCAGTATATAGTGACCACAAAACTTATGGTTATTTAATAATGTGACCCTAAATGTTGTTCTTGACAGCTGGAGAAGTAATAACCCATGCAGCATCCTTGCGCACTCAGTGTAGGAAGCTATTGCATCGTACATCGTAGACTGCAATTCAGTAGGCACTGTCATCGTGCAGTCTGCATACATCAAACTTGATGTTGCACCTAGGTTTATTAGATCCATGTTGCACAGTGTAGCTGCACTGAACTTAGAAGATTGCTGATCGCACAGTCTGTAGAAGGCTTCGAAGAACCAGGGTAAAGAATCCTTTGTCATGAGGTCTCCTACGCTTTGAAGTGACCTACTTAAAGGTGCCTTTACACTGAACGCTAATAAACTTTCATCATTCATTGCATGTCATTATATATATTTTGAGATTTGTCAAATGGTAAATTAAAAAAAATTAGAAAAATTAAAGGAGGGGAGTAATTGTGAAGTCAATTGTGAAATGCTTTTGCTAACTAAGTTTAAGGTAAATGCTTTTTAGCATTATCCTAGCTTGTGAGTATATTCTGCATCATTTCATGCTGTATTCTGATTGGCTCCTTTAGGCAAATTTGTGATCTGTGATATTGGGCCATATTAATAAAAACTGACTTGACATGGTTGCTTTGTAAATACAAGACAATATGACCACTATTTTTGATTGATTTCTCCGACGATTTCCTGAGATGGCCCAAAATCACTCAGTATGATTGATTATTTTTCTGTCTTAATTTTGCAAAGCACCATGTTCAGTCGAGAAAGATGCCACACAACTAAAGGTGAATTGTTGTTGTTTTATGTGTGAATTAGGTTGTTTCCTGTTACATCTTTACTTTGAGATCAGAGCCAAGCTTGTCCAAGGCTCGTTGCCTTGCAGGCAGGCTAGGGAAGTAATCCTTGGACAAACACAAGCCACCTTTGACTGGTCAGGAATGTTATCAGGGTCCATATACTCTACCCTGGGCTGAGGAAGGAAAGATCTCAGACTTAAAATGTTTCCCCAACAGCTGTTTGCTGCATCACCCTCTCTGTCTACCCCCCACACTGGACTGAGCACCCAGGCACGGGGCTGCTATCTGCAACGGTCTCCTCCGTGCGTCTCTTTCATCAGGGCTGGCTGGAGCAACATCAGGGCGAGCTTTCTCTTAGACAAGCAGTAAAAACGCTGGCGTGATTAAGATAGATAGACCAGCCAGAACACTTAATCTTCTGTCCAATGAAAAATGTTAACTGCATCCTGATGTTCCCCCCCATGCAGTGCAATTAGGCTGAATTACCACTGTGTGTTTAAGTGTCCCCTCTGAAATGCCTACGCCAATTCTTTTCTTGTGCTAACCTTTTACATGTCACTTGTGTCAAATATTTTTAAATCACATGCATCCAGGGAACTTAATTTAATTCTTTCTAAATATAATCACTAACTATTGCACAATATAATCTTGTCTATATTGGATTTTATAAATAAAATCAATTTCAATTTGAAATGAAAACTGCCTCCGGCCCTGCAAAACTCCAGAGTGTCAAGAAAGAAGCATGATAGTGTTAGTGGTGTTGGCAGACGTTGTAACGTGCTCCCCTTTTTACATAAGAGGAGAAAGTTACTTGAGAGGTCTCATTAGTCAAACCTTCAGTCTACCAATGCTGCCGTTGTGTTTTCATAGTATCACTTGTACTATCAGACGGATGAGGTCCACTGAGCAAAGATAAAGCCGGTGTTATTTCACCCCTGGCCTTTCTTGACACATGGATCGCTTTTGGGAGCTGTGCAGTAACACACACAGGTTTTCAGACAACAAATACTGAACTGGTGAAGAAACTCATTAATAAAAAGTTGCTGGGGTTTATATTTTTATTGAGATGAATGCATATTGGTTTTCCAACTTCTAAAGAAAAAAAATGTGCACATTTTTTGCAGCTTCTCCAAGCTTATTTTTCGTATTTCTACCACATGAATTGGATCTACAATAGGGATGTCGGCTGTTAACCGTTAATTGGTTAACCACCGTGAATATTTTTGACTGGTTACGATTGTCAGTGTAGTTGATTTTAAGTTAATTTTGCTATTCTTCTCCCCCTAGGTCACCTTGGTGAATAAATAGCTTACTTTTTAAGCCACAAACCACTTTTAGCATCACTGTTAGTCATGTGAGCACCATTAGTGGTGTCAGCACTGCTAGTGGTGCTACAAAGTCAACAATGCTAAAGGGGTTTTGCAGCTCAAAATGAAGCTGCTTACTCTACAAAGCCGAGGGCCACCATGTGTCTGCAACATCATACTGCCAATGGGACAGCACTACAAGGTGATGCATAGTGCAGAGCGGTCAAGGCTAAACAGTGGAGAGCGGGAGGTGGGCAGTAGGCGCTATATTTCGGCACGCTAACTAGCCGGCTGTCTGTTAACAAAGCCAACAGAAAATGAAATAAAAGTTGAAACATTTACATCACAAAACATTAAAAATTCACCACCTTTAAATGGAAAGTACTTTGAAATGCAGTGTTTCACATAATTTTGTGTTTTTTCTAAAAAAAACAAACAAAAAAAAACAACAGTTACCGGTTAATGGGTGTAAAGCTATCAAAAACGAAATCAATTTAAAGTGACACCCCTTATCTACACACACACACCCTGTTTTAAACCTTGACATACACCATATACAGTAAATTCCTTCTCTAAACGGAGATAAAGTCAGTGATGTACAGTCCAATGATAAGCTGATATTTCGCAGATTCCGTCCTGGAAGCTCAAAATCCATCTCAAACAATATTTCATTTATCTGCTCAGTGTGAATTCGCAGGAGGGTGGAGTCGCCTCCAACACTATACCTCCCTGATTATAAACTCAATCAACATCTCACTCTAACATGTTGTGACTTATGCCTGGATAATTGATGAGGAATGACTATTTCCTCCAACCTGAGGAGTGAAAAGTTTACATTCTGAGTGTAAATGAAAAGCAGGCACACGGAAGAGAAGCTCAGACACATTTGGGAGGACACGCTGATTGCTAATGAATAGAGTCAGGGTATTGATGAAGTTTGAAGGTTGATTCATTCCTCTGTCTATCAGGACTTATCTTGTACATGCATTTGCTTCGTAGACAAAAAATAAACCACTAGTTTTAAGCAATTAATCACAGAATGAACCTGCTAATCTTATTTTAGAACAATATTGTGGAAAGTCAAGGAGCAGGAGTGTCGGTCATGCCGAATTTAGTTTGAGTTTGTTTATTTGATTCATGCGTTCATTTTAGAGAGATAATCTTGCTCTCTTTGGAGACACGAAGTCTCAAAGCTTAGAAAAGCAGAGTGACTGCCAAGCCATATCACGGCCTCATGATTCGCAACTCTTTAACATTACAGCAGAACCATATTTGAACATACGAAACACCTCCGTGGCTCTATAAATAAATTGTAAATTGGCTGTTCAAGAGTAATTAAATATGAGTTATTTTATATCATATCAGCTCTTTAAAAATGAGATTGTTGGTTTTGTCGTTCAGGAAACTCAAACAGGTTACTGTTTTTTTTTTATGTGTCTGGATTTTTAAACTACACTCACACGTCCTTGTCTAGAATAAATAAAGGGAGCATTCTCTTTCTCTGTCTTTTCCTCCTCTGAGTGTCTCTGGGGGCTCTCTCTGACTTCCTGCCATTAAAGAGACAGCCCACTGGAGAACAGGGGGTGACTGACATATAACTACCTCTGCTCTATGACCGACGCTCTGCGCAACTCAACCGGACATCTGTGGAATTTACTTAAAGGGTAGTTTACTCAGGAAAAAATACAGAGAAAGAAAACAGAAAAAAAATACATGTGTTAGACGGGCACGGAACAACAGACAGATACACCACGGTACAAGATCTCTGTGGAGGCTAGAAGATCAGACAGCTGTGAGACATCCAGAACAAAAAGTTCAATTCAGATAATGTACACAGTTACATAACAGCATAGCAGGCTTAATATAAATTGTGTTGGTAATCCTGTCCTCTAGATTGTTTCACAGACTTTTTTTGTCATCTGACAGAAGCCGTGTTTCTATAAATTGTCAAATTATCGGCAACGGAGAAATACAGCCATCCCCCAAGTTGACCACAATGTCATTTTGAGCTTTCTCCAGTAATTGTAAAGGTTTTCATGAGCGTACACTGTAACCCTCCCGAATAAGTGCATGCTTTCGCTGACATTTGTGCATCTCTGTTTCAGTTTGAAACTCAGCTTCACCCAGACAAAAATTCTTAACCTCTAAAGCACATAAACTCTCCTACAGACAAACACTTTGACAAACAATGTGTCGACGACAAGAAAACAGCAAACACAGCCCTGTTTTAGTCTGAGAGCCTCATCCAGAAACCAAAACAAGTTGTCTCGTGAGGCCACAAACAGACACTCTGCGGAGACCACACACACCCACGGAAACACAAATGTCTCAACAAATATACGACAGTGTGACCACTTCAAAAGAATCAGACGCAGTCTCATGCAGCATTGCTGGAGATGCCATTCAATACCCGATCTTTTTCAACAGGGATCTATTTCAACTCACTGCATTCCTGTTTCGATCTGTCATAAAACATGTGTCAAACAGCAAACCAACAGCCGATACTTCTTGCAACATAATTCTGTAGTTTAACTCAACTTTGCAAGAGCTACATTGAAATCACACACCGTCCTCCTTACCTTCTGTAGCCACTGGGTATAATTCTCCATAATGTGCTCGAGCTGCTGGATCTTCTGGGTGGGAAACTCTGGCTCAGGTGGTGGAGCGTCTCTCTGGAGAGAGTTGGTGTTGTGCTGCGGGCTACCGGCTCTTGCCTCCCTGCAGGAACCTCTGGCTCCATCTCCCTCAGGTAGGATGAACGTATAGGTGCACTGTCCATGCTGGATCTTATGAAAGCGCCTGTTGCTGTAATTAGTGTTACTACTTCCTCCGCTACTGCTGCTGCTACTGCTACTGCTGCTGCCACCTGTGCTGCTGCTATCAGTCGCTCTCCGCTGCTCCCCTCCTCCGCAGCTCACAATCACCAGAAGTGCTGCCAGAGAGAGCAAGTGGCTGCCAAAGTTGTACCACAGCATCATATCAGCCTGGAGTAAAAGTTGCAGGTGAATTAAGTTCTTGTATCTTTAGCTGATCCTTCTTCGTTTGGCTGGATGTTTCCTTTAAAGCTGAATCAGAAAGTGGTGGAGGACATTGTTAGCCTGTGTCATCCATCCTAACGTTGGACCTCCAGCATTGAAAGCTACTGCTGCTCTCGCCATGGACTCTTACACATGCTATGTTTCCAAAGCCCCTTTAAGTTTTGGTCCTGGCAGGAAAAGTCCCAAACATGTCTTGCAGAGTGACAAATTGGTTGTAAATCTTGATGCTCCTCCAGTAAACCAAAGCCAGACTGTGTGCTTGCATTTATCAATCTGTGCATTTAAAATAGGTGGCGGGCAAGCTGAGATGGTGTCGTCAGACCTCCCCTGGTCTTTCTGCCTTCCCTTCTTCCTCTTCTCTCTGACTTAACGACTGGGGAGAGTGAGAGAGACTCTCACTCTGAAGAGCAGCTCCAAGCTTCCAGCACACTCTGCGCCTGCCCCTCACAGAGCCTGCAGAGGAATGTTAGTGTGTGTGCACGTACGATTGTGTGTGTGAGCCTGGCAGAAAAGGGACCCCAGCACAGAGGATGTGCTTAGACTATGAGGATCGGCTTACAGGCACTCTGACTGCAGGCTCATGTGGCTGACCTGCCTTTTGCCTGTGAGTTGACACAACAAACGTGTCTAAACGTATGTATTTAATTTATCTGCCCCTGAGATACAACTCTACTCCCTTCTATACTGTACAATGACAGGTGCTATATCACAAGCAGGCAAAAGGGAGGTATATTCCTAGGTGTTTTTATGGCCTAATTCTCAATTTTCTTCTGTCTCCTCTCCCGACAACAGAAACCATCATCATGGCAAATAAGGTCTTTTGTTTTGTTTTCATCCTCTTTTCAGTGGAGTTGGAGGTCTTATATCATCCATCTTGAAATTATAATCTGTAATATTTTCATCATATCATCCCCAATATTTCTTAAACAGCCATTAAATGTCTTTACATTCATTTGTTACTTTTTTATGTAGTAGTTTACATTGTTGATGGCAGTCGTCATCATCACACTGTTTTCAAATGGCATTTGATCCATCCAAGTTCCAAGTTTCCATCATGCTCATACATCTAGGCAAACACATAAGTTGCATGTCTTCTCCCAGTGATCAATAAAACATGTCACCTCGAATGACACTGTGTGACTTACATTGTTTGGAATTCTTAGCATTATCGCCAGCAACCACATGTTTCAAAATCAACCATGACAGACATTTTAAAAGAGTGCTCCGATTAGCACTCTACTCCTTTGACATTGTTTGACGGGTTTGTGGACTCCTGTTTTGAAGCCTTGAGGTTTGGCACTTTGGCCGCCACCATTTTGGATTATTGGAGCCAGAAGTGACCATATTTGGATGAGAGGGTGAAGCAAACCCTAACGCTTGCTGCTATCTTGGTTAGCACAGTGCAATAATGCTAATGGTAATTTCCGCTGATGAAAAGTAGGCTTAGAAATATTAAAACAAAATGTACTTCACCCAAAATTTGAACCTCGTAAGAGGGTCTTTTAGCACAACCAAACGCTGAACGAGACTGTTTTTTTGGCAGCCAAAATGATACAATTGACTGTCCTGAATTGGAAACATAATAAAATGGTGACAGCCAGGACTATGCCCATAAAAACTGGGTTTCACAATGGTAACATTACCTAACCAACGCTGTCGCCGTGGTAGCAACTTGCCAACAGTGGCACCCACCTGTCACTTAAGGTGGACAAGCCCTTAATTTTGCATAACAAAGAGCCTTGATAATATTTAAATTAGTGAGTTATATAAAAAATGACACTGACATTTTACTGTCTCGTAGTCGCAGACATTTTCGCCACTGTTTCAACGCATATCATACAGTATGAAGCAGCCTACTTCATTCATGGTTCTGATGATGTCCCTTAAAATTACCATCCCCGCTTCTTTCACATGAACATACTGCCTGGATAGGAAAACTTAGACTTGACTGGACAAGTTGATAACCAACTTTGTAGTACTGGTTATCCAGACGGACCGTGTTAGGGTTGGTCAATCCAGATAACGAGAGGATATCCTGGGCTTTGTACTAGAGGCCTCAAGTCATATCAGGCTGTAAACATGTTTATTTATGCTGTAAAGTTGAACATTTTAACATGGGTGTCAGTGGGGATTGCCTTGCTCGTAGAGCCAGCCTCAAGTGGTGATTTGAGGAACTGCAGGTTTTGGCACTTCTGCGTTGGCTTTATTTTTCAGCTAGAGTTTACTGCTCAGTCAAAACCTGGTGTTTACATTACCTAACTCAACCATCAACAGTTCAGTCAGAAATTTTGGGGTGTTATGCAGCAGCTAATGTAACCTAAAGGTGTTAGCCTCAAGCACAGATGTGGAGTTTTTTTTTAAATCTTTCAATCTTGTAGTTTTCAGCTTTAGTCTAAGCCAACTAAAGTGACATAACTTGAAGTTTGTGTCATTCTGAGACTTTAAACTTTAGCTATTCCTTGAATTCGAATTATAATAATT
>JAPZEB010000008.1:7696783-7711287 GCA_029783705.1 Chaetodon striatus | reverse complement strand
GCTCTGATTCATTTCCTGTCTTTCCTCCACCCACTATATCTCCATTATATGCAGTGTCCCTATCTTCATTCATTTATGTACAGTATGTCTCAATCACCCCCCCACCCCACCTGCTGTTATGTTTTCGAGAAAATAAAAGTGAAATCCAAGAATGAGCAGAGGAAGGAGGAATGTGTCTTCATCATTAGCCCAGAAGAAGGAGCAGAGTGAGGAAACACAGCGCTGAAAGGCTCTGGGTCAAAGGTCAAGTCCTTGTTATGGACAGTCCATTAAAATCGCTGATTCGGGGAGACACAGCTGTCTGAATTCTGGCTGGACTTCAACATTCCTCTCTAGCCCAAAACATCCAAATCTGTGTGACAGTGCATGTGCTTGAGTGTGCATGTCCTTCTTCTATGAGCAGCATTTGTACATTCGTGTTTACTGTCTCCATCTGCCTGCTCATGTTTATATTTAATACTGAATATGTCTGTAAGATCTTACATATGTGTACGCTTTATAGAGTGTGTGTATTCAGTGATAGCAGGGGGCTACGAAAAGTAGGGCCCTCTGTGTGGGAGCCGACGGGTGGTGTGAACGAATGCATGAAGGAGACCCAAGATAACAAACCCCTTGAATAACCCAGACTGGCCAAGACACAAAGCATGTGCAAATATCTCTTGGAGTGCTTGTCTTTGGTTGACGTACTTTGCTGGTGTCCTAAAATCTGGGCGCCAGTTACTGTGTCCAAAGGAAACTAAGAGGGAGATAATAACCACCTTGAGTGTGCAAAATTAAAACTACACATCACGTCTCTGAACAGCTACACCAAAAACTCACTGATGCAGAAAATAAATCAGGAGTGGTGTTACGTCTTGTCCTCTGTAGTCTTACATAGCCAGACCTATCTTGTTCTTTGCCAGTGCTAGAGAAAGAACTGGCTGAACCCATCATTATTCTGCACTAAGGGAAAAAAAGGTTCTGGGTTTGTTTGTATTTCTTTAAATCAATCGGAGCAAAGCTGAGAATGCAGCAACAATGCTCTTGTAAAATGACGTTGGAAGGGAACTTGGTTCAGTGGAACATTTGCACAGGGGGACGCCAGCCCCAGCATTAAAATGCTCTCTGGTACAGGCAGCTGCAGACACAGACCCAGGGTGAGTCTGAGTGAGAAAGAGGAAGCTGCCCATCAGGCTCTGAGATACAGTTATCTTCTGCCCTTTGCTTAGAAGCATTACATTTACAGCTTGCAGCAACTTAATACAATATACTCTCTGGATTTTCTTTGGATTCTAGTGGCGGAAAAAAAAGTTGTATATTTCTGTTCTGTTGTAAGCATAGTTCGCGCACATTGACTCAGAGGTATACCTTGGTTTGCCTACTGTAATACGTTAACATCACTGTCACTGAACATCCCACCAAACCTGGTACGAATAGTCAAATATTGGTATTGAACTAGGCTTGGGCAGTGTCTAATTTTTCATACCTTCCTGGAATTTCACCGTGGTATATGGTACATGACGACATTTGTTTGCAGCTACATTTCGCACAAATGCCGCCTACAATTGCCCACATCTTATCTAAGTTCTTTATTAAACAGAGAAATACAACTGTACAGTCAAGTGTCTCTCGTTCACAGAACTACACCAGGCGTAGCTGCCTCCTAACTCACGGTAAAACACTCTTCAGTCAAACTCGACAGAAACTTAATAAAACTCATCAAAATGGTCTTGATTAGTCTTGTTGGTCCTTTAGTTAGTTAGTTAGTTAATTGTTCCAACAATCAGCAACTCTGGTTTGGTCGAAATAAACCCTGAATTCACTCTGTTAGATGTAAAATTAACCTGTTCTCCCAGTGGTCTCTTTGTCCTCTCTGCTGTTGCGAGCAAATCCTTACTACAACCTTTAAGGAATGAGGTTATTGAAATACGAGGTGCAGCAATAGTAACTACAGGGGGATGCGTCTTTAAGATCAGTCCATTCTGCATGGCCATACAGAAAGTTGGTATTTGATACCAAATAATGTGAATGTTTTTTATTAAAATTTGGTTAAAAACCAAACATTCTCATATTTGGCTGTATTACAGCCAGCATTCCAGCATTAGCTTGTCTTACTTTAACAAGCTTATGAGGAAACACAAGCTGTTTATATTTATGAGTTGGTAACTGATATTCTCACATCTGCATTCTAACTGGAGTGTAAACTTTTTGAGAAAACAAACCCAAAGTTCAAAGCTAAGAGTGCAATCATTTGCTAACCCTTAAGGTCCAGCGCTGTCTGTCCTGTACTTCCTGTCCCATACATATATCCAATGCACAGCCAGTTTGGTCAAATGCAATAATCATTTAGCTGGTGACAGTCAAGCACAGTGCGGGTCATGTCAGTTGTGAGACGCCTTGAGGCAGTTGGCTTTCATGGGAATCTGGCCTATGCTTTACCAGTGAAAAGTTTGGGGGGACATTTTGTATAACTCAACATCAATCTGAATGACAATCCCTTCCGCGTGGGATCTAAAAATTGAATATATGTTGTGGGAACATGGAAGATCGAGTTTTTAGATCTTTTTTCCAGTTGGTGTGGGTGTGGTGGCGGCTGCTTATGAGTTAAATAAAGTCATGAGAGCAATTCCCTCTGGGGAATGGGGACAAAACTATTTTTGCTCACCTGACTTACAGTTTCAACCTAATTTACTGACTGCAGTAGTTCTGTAGTTTTATTAGCTCTAGTTCTATAGAGGTAAGGAGGCTGTGGTGGGAATTTATGCTGCTGATCCTTGGTTAAGTATCTAAGGTATCGATATCTGGGGTTCTCCAAAGTACCTTAGATTTCAGTTCTCAAGTATACGTTTTTTAGCTCAAGACTTTCCTTTTGTTTTAGGGCCCAAATTAGTTCCACGTATATTTACCACCTCAAATATACCATAGATAGAAAATTACAAAGAAATAAATGTTCATAAATATAAAGGTTAATGACACATTAAGATTGAGTACAGCAAATGCTCAACTCTTAGTACCAACTGTTTTGTCCATACAGAAAAATTAAATGTATCCTTTGTCTAACCACATTGGTTTAGTTATCAGTTCTGATTAGTCAGCAATAATTGTTTTACTCTCCAAACGTTCTTTATTTCCTTTCAGGTTATAAGACTTGAGTTTGTTTTGCCTTAAATGTTTATTTAAAATTATTACTCCATGGGTCTTTTAAAAATAACCCAAAAAAAAGATCTAAAATGTCAGAAAAAAAGCACAAAGAAATTGTAATCCCTCTTAGATAAGTTTATCATTTGGACTGGACTGTTGAAAACATCTCAAAACGAAAAATGTCTGACACTCACCATAGGCCATAGACATTTTGACATGTCTCAGTAGAAACATTTCACATGTCTGAAGTCCTGCTGTGATTTCAGAATCCTTGTATGCTGCATACTTGCTCATTGTCACTCTCACTGGAGCACTTGGATATAACAGAGCCATCATTAGCATTAACACCTGTGCTCTTCCTACTATGACAAGCCAAGATGTCTGCTGTGAGTAAGGTCTATTAATAAATGTGGCTCTCTAATCTTCTATCCCTGGCCAGGACACAAAGAAACACATTGTGGGTTATGAATGCAGTCGCCACTGGATGTAAAAGGCAAAAAGCGTTCCGTTTGACTCCAAAGACAAACCTCAGCAACTCATTCAGACATGCCTGAATAGCTTCAGCACTCTCACTGTTTGCCCGTTTCTTTCAACTTTGAAAATTTGAATTTGATTAAACGGTTGCATAACCCAGCCAAATCGCTGATGGCACCTTTTCTCTCAGCCCTTAGCTTTATCTTTTGTCATGGTGATGGTGATTAAAGTGTGTACACACTCACACACAGTGTCATGGTAATGCTGAACCTGTGCCAGCATCTATACCATTAAGTCATCAGTGAGGGGACCTATTTGCGAGTGCTAATGCGGGTCACTCTGGTGTATTATTCTCCTGTTTTGAGTTCAGGGCAGAACTATCATACTCTGATTTACTTCTGAAAGATCCACAGTCCAGTCTGCTTGGGCCTTGAGGGAACGTTAATCTCATGCACACTCAACGGCTCAAAGGTGCAAGTTAAAGAATTATACATTTCTATGCTTTGAGTGGATTTTGGTTTAGTGAAGGACTCCGTTTAAGTGGATGTGCTGAAGTACATGTACGGGGAGTACAGAGTTACACTGGTGGCTTACTCTCTGAAGCCACTTGAACAACTTTGCAAAAAGCCTATGGAGTAATGAGATCAAGTTTATAAGCCTGCTTACGGAAATCCTTTTGGAAAATAATACTGAGGCTCAACCTCCAACGGTGCCTCCATGTAGAGACAAACATAAAAGGATTAAGAGGAAAAGTAGATATCCAGCAGAATATAGACTAAACAGAGGCCCAGCAAGAACAGTTTTGCTTTGCTACGCCCTCTGGACAGTGGAATTAAAATTAAATCCTTAATTCCTCACAAACCTGTCTCCAATGAAGAAAAGAAAATGAAACATTTAACTGAAATAGCACTCTTGGTACCATGCTAGCGGCATGGCCACCACTTTGATCAGACTCAAATATCTCATCAACTATTGGATGGATTGCCATGAAACTGAGTACGCCCATTTACATTTCCCTCTCGATTAGTTTCAACTGACTTTGGTGATCCCTTTTTAACTTTTTATCTAGCCTTAACATTCATTTGTTCAATACTTTGGTTTATAGCTAGATAGGCTACTTGCTGAAGTAATTCAAATCAGCTTCTGCTGTACTAATTTCTAATTAGCAAATGTTAGCATGATAACATACTCAACTAAGATGGTTAACATGGTAAACATTACTCATGTTAAACATCCGCATCACAGCATGTAGACATTGACATTTAGCTGAAAGCAGCTCTTTTCCTAAGTTTAAAAAGTTACCAAATAAACATAAATACACAGTGCTCAGTAGTGTTTTATCCAACTAAGCGTTTTGTCAGTCGAATCAGATTTGGCTGTTCAATATGAATAGTTGGCTAATTGTTTGTCTTTTTTATACAGACTGTCAAGCAACACACATAATTGAAGGGTGACTGCCCATTGTTCCGACGGCCAAAAATTCCGGAGCCCAGTTAGTCTGAAAAATATCCCATTGGACTGAAAGCCCATTTCTAAACAGCCCATTGCCCCAAAAACAATTGCCCATTGCTCTGAAGTCCCATTTCTTGGAAAATACACACTCCCTGCAATTCGACAACTCAACTCCCAGAAAAAAAATGTTTGCCTTGCACATTTGTGTAAACCACAGATTTGATACATTCATACATTATTTTGTAGTGGGTACGCTGAAACTTTAAATTTTTCAATAGTGCTAGATCATGTTTTAGCTTTTAACACTCACCTCTGGCGGCACAAAAGCTGCTGGAAATTTGGGGACGAGTTGGCAAAAAACACCTGAGTTTGTTTGCTCCAGTGCTGCTGGGAACAGCTGTGAAGAACAGATAAAAAACACTTGAGATCAGTTGCTGACATGCTGCAAAAAAATGCCGCAAAGGATCAGCATAAACACCAGGGATCGGTGGCTCATACGTCACTGTGAAACTGAAACTAACTGCAAAGAATGTGTGTTTCCAGAAAAACAGGACTGTGGAGTAATAGGTTTTTTGGGGAGGATAACAGGCTGTTGTAAATATGGGCTTTAGGTTCAATGGGACACTTTTCAGACTTCGTCGGAACAATTTCATTCCTTTTGAATGAGGTTCGGCAGGTTAGCCTTCTGAGCTAATTTCATGCTAACTATAGTTTTGAGTAATTGGAAATGTGAAAAAAAAAATTGCCAACTCTAGATATCAAACAAAAACCAGAGACTGTATCACTGAAGTTGCCATGAGCTTTAAAATCACCGCTTCTAAGCAGAGGACATAAAGTGACGCTGCCTTGGAGCCTGACCATTCTTCCTCTGAGGAGCTTCCTGCGACTCACTCAGACTCACCCTCAATCTGGGTTTGCAGCTGCCTGTAGCCATCGCAGACATCTTCACTGATTGGACAGATGACTTAACATACTATAGTGCAAGGATGTAGGTTTGGTTTCAACATTGTGGGGGACACACATGTAACATTGGATTGGTCCTGTGCCTGAAAATTAAGAACACTTAATTTCCTGCATTCCGGTGAATATCAATGCACCAATTTGTGCCTTTTCTGCCTCCGTTTATGGTGTACATGTCTTTAATTTTATCAAAATAAAAGTCCTGTGCTACTTAAATGTTTTTACTGGGGGACAAGATAACATGTTTTAAATATTGAGGGGGATGTGTCCCTTGTGTCCTCGTGAAATCTACACCCATGCTGTAGTGTAATGATTTAA
Source organism: Chaetodon striatus (assembly GCA_029783705.1). Taxonomy (NCBI): domain Eukaryota; kingdom Metazoa; phylum Chordata; class Actinopteri; order Chaetodontiformes; family Chaetodontidae; genus Chaetodon; species Chaetodon striatus. The sequence goes on along the minus strand of JAPZEB010000008.1, from coordinate 7,704,963 downwards.
CCCTGGAGAGCAGCATGAAAGTGAGGAGCGCTGACTGTGCAGCAACTTCTGAGGACTAAAATGTCCCCAGAAGTAACTGCATTCTGTGTATGATAAAAGAACAAAACAACTTCCCAACATAAACAATATTAGCTGAGTGATGATTCAAAGCTTTGACTTTCAAGGGACAGCCCTTGTGCTTAGAGATGTAAAATATGTTTCGTTGCCATTGATAGTGGCTCCGGCTAAATTCTGCTCCGGCAGCAGATGTTTTGATGGATTTCCTAAACAACCAATTGTGACACTTGCCTGCCTGGAGCAATGATGTCATCAGGGTGAGACCACTGGAAGAGTGACACCGCGAAGCCATTAGCACAAGGTGGCTGTCATTCTTCGTTATCCCCCCGGGCTTCCAAGTCTGCGCTCACACCAGGCATGGCCTCTATCTCCTGTCAAAGCAGCCATTCGCAATCCTTGTCGCGCCTCAATTTCTCCCATCCTCGACTCATGAGACGAAGTTCAGGCCGGGGTGAACGGAAAAGTAAGGAGGTTTCTGTCTGTCAGCATGATGTTAAATCTTTTATTCCACTTCTTACTTCAAGGAACATTTTTTTCACTCACATTACGATGTGAGAAACAGAAAGGGAGCAAAAAGTTTGGAAAAAAGGAGGTATGCGTGGTCAAGGTAACCACTCTCCTGTTGGTCTCACAGTTGGGGGTATAGCACCATGGAAGCTCTACAAAATGAATACAAAACATCAGTAAACAATAGAAGCAGACAAGGGGAAAAAAAAGAAATAAAAAAGAATGATGAGTGCCTTTGGTCCATTTTCAAGTTTAGGCCTCTGACAACTTTTTTGCGGTTTGTTTTGCCTCTGTGTTTCACCAATTTATCATTATAGCAAAATCAATTCCACAGTTCAAGTTGATGTGTATATTTCTTAAGACGTTCTGTATACTGTTGCGTAATGCACGTTACTGATCCCATCGGCGGAATCATTTTCTGCAAATCACTGTGATCAGATTTGTCACATTAAAGCTTAAATGATGTTGCTTGAACCCTGCTTTCAATTCGCAATCAAAAGCAAACCCCCAAGTGAAAACAAGTGCACAATAAAAAATATGACCTTTGCTGTTGCAAAGCTTGGCTGTTGCAAAGGTCAAATGAGGGCTTGGCGAGACCCGAGGTATCGGCAGTGGTACTCTGGGTATGCTGCTGTCTGTTCTGTCACTAATCTGGAGAGCTGAGTAAACGCTGGACAATGCTGGTCTGCTGAACACAAAAACACTGAGACGTGCATATAGTCAAACGACGTACACAGTGTATTGTATATGCAAACAAACAATGGATCAATAGGGATGTTGCTCTCAGTCTTGCAAAGGAGGCTTCAGAAGTGTCAAGAACAGCCGCATATTTGCCTTTCCCATGATGATTGGAGCATAAATTAGCAGGCAAACTGTTTTAGTTCTGTTATACTGTGTGTATTTATGTCTTCTGGAACACACAAGGTTTTTTTGTTCCTTCCTGTGGGGAAGGAAAATTCTAGTATATTTCAACCTGCCATCTTTCACATAAATTTGGCGATTATGGCTGAATGGGTTATGCTAACTTTGTCTTAGTTTCCTTCGTCATTGAGATTCTGAGAAAGAAGGACTCAAGCAAAACAATGTATATTGAGGCAAGCAGCACAACATCCTACAGCTTTCTGAATGAACTTAAATTTACATCAATAATTTCAAATACTTGTCTCAGTCCAACTAAAACTAAACACAGAAAGTAACATCTATGAACAGTCATTGTGATTTAAAAGCAATGCCTTTTAAAGGGAATGGGAGATGACATTCTGATTGGTTGAATTCACGTTACGCCCAAAACACGCCTATAATAAATTAAGGAACTAGATGCAACCCTTTTGTCTCATGCACCTTACTTTGCACAGTGATTATGGGCTGTTTAACCAGCAACAGTGGAGTTAGACACACCCTACATGTACTTGGGCCGTGCAGTTCAGACCATGTGCCATATATTGTTTAAATATTGTCCAAACTCTGTTCCCAGCTTTTGCCAGTAACTATCACCCATCACATTCCTCAGCCTTTAGCTAATACTCTTTATGTATATTCTCCATCCACATCAGATAAGGTGAAGTTCAACATTGTAGACAACAGCAGGCTGACACCTGATACAAGCTGATGACTGCTGATATCACCATGTTTCCTTCACAGTATGTACAGGGTTACACAATCAGATATTGGTCATAAACAGAAACATGCTTCTCTGTCAGTCACACAGTTAGACTGCCTGGGTGTTTGTCAGCACTCCATAACATTATCAAACAATGGAACCTGATCTGCTGCGGCTATGAGGCAGCAATGCAGCTTTAATTAGCAATAACTAATTTAGCCTGGCTACTTGGACCACTGTTTGACATCAATCATGGTGACGCTGATGGGGACCCTTTTTGCTGGCCTCAGATAGGCTGTATTGTCCAGTGTCATACATCAGAGGAGACACAGTAAGCTGAGCTATATCTTCTTACTTACTCTACTAATTTCACCGCTGGCAAGCGTCGTTTGCTCTCTTCATCTTAATGCACAGCCAGCTTGCTGCCATTTGTCATGTTGTATTTTCTTCTGTGGTAATGGGGCCGCTCGGTGCTCCTGATGTGGGAAAAGAGCATGACATCAGCGTGTGGTCATTTTCTTGACTTAACCTGCCTGTGGAATCAACAACACATTGGGTCAGTGTGTAGGTGTGTGTTGTATGAGATCATACATGTGAGAGCAATAAATTCATCCACCTAAGACTCCCCGCCTTTGGTCTATTCAATTGCATGTTGCCGATCACATTCAATGACTCACACACAGAGGAATTACAGCAGTGTTGAAAATGGATATTGCACACAATTTGCCACACATACACTTCCTTTCATAGTCCTCTGCGTTTTTGTCTTTCTTTCTTTCTTTCAGGATGATGCATAGTAGTCTCTCAAGTCGAGATGGATGGGCAAGGGGCTGCTTAAACCTCCAGTTTCACCTCAGCGCCCGCTCCCCTCTGCTGACTCCTAACACACTGTATGAAGGATGGAGGGTAAGGGATCAGATAAGTGGTCTGGTGAACAAGGGTTGGTTGTTGTGCTTCACTGTCCACCCCACCTACACCTACTCACAACTCTGTTTGTGAATTTTATGAAGTATGATACCGCCAACACCAGACAGAGCAGGGTTTTGTCGATTCTGTCACAATGGTAATCCTTTAATGGACGGAGGGTTAGTTTGCTGAGAGCAAAAGAATGTTCACCAAGCCTTTGCAGTGTCAGGTAATACATAATATAGAGACTCTTGAGAGATGATGGATTGTTACGATACTGTGCTTGATGCAACATCCATCTTCAAACCTGTGTTATCTGGGAGTGATAAAGTGATAAAAAACTAAACTGCAGCTTACTTGCAGCAAACACAGTGGAAAATATGTGATAGATTGATTCAATTCCAGAAAAATGGTTTAAGTTCTCTTAAGTGGTGTGATTAATTACTGCTAAAGTTCTACGAAATCAATCACCAGTTGTTTAAACAATGTTCAAGAAGAAACATGCACTGTGGGAAATTTATATTAGCCAACATGCCACAGTAAGGCACAAAGGTGCAAGCACGCCTTTGGCTTACAGAACAGAACACTTGCTATGAATTTTTAAAAGTTTATTACTGTGAAAAAATGTTCACATCCTTCAGATACGTTTTTTACTTGTTTCATTAATTAACCAGTGTGCATTTCTATTGTAAGAAAAATCATACACAAACTCCAGTTCTATGTCAGTTGACATGTTTCATGTACTGAGGAGGTTAATATTTGTTTTGGAAAAAAAATGAAATGCATATGGCCACCAACTCCCATGGGACCAATCTGTCTTTCATGGTCTCTGACACAAAAAACATCCGCGTCTGTTTACCATTACAACTCATCTGTTTTTGTTAAAGCAATACTGTACTTAGTTGCCCCCTATGAAGTGTGGAGTGCCCCAGGGCTCAATGCTGGGACCAATCATGTTTTCTTTATATGTGCTTCTCTCTGGTTATGTAATACGTAGGCATCGCATTTCATTTTTATGCTGATGACAGCCTGATATTACTGATCTTGGAGCTCAACAGCCATTCTGATCTGTCCCATATGCTTACATGCCCAGCACATATATATACAAAAAAATTTGTATCAAAGATGGAGCAATATCTTGGGGATTGTGCCTGTTATGTGCATTTTGCCTAAATTTGGAAAACTATATTAGCCAACTTCTGTAGTCCTTTTTTAAAATATCAACTAACAAATATTTCCTAGATTAAACTGGCTGGAATGTTCAATGATGTTGTGCATGCCTTCATTTTAATGTGGCTAGACGGATATAAACCAAAACTAAGTGTTGTCTGACACACTGGTTCTCAAACTTTTCTTCAGTAATGTACCCCCTTTAAAATGTACCCCCTTAACAGTGCAGTGAAGTACACCCCATTTGAGAGATACTGGTCTAAGATAGACTTGGTAGACAGGAGTGTAGGAAAAATAAAAACATGCATGATAAAAATTCTAATTCACACAACACTGACAGAGGCTGGTGATGGAAACATATTTCTAATAAACTCTGTCTTAGTTCTAGTTCTAAAATACTGTTTTTAGCACTTCTGCACTGGTTGCTCATTTATATAAAAAATGGAGATAAGATTCTATTGATAACTTTTTAAATCATCATAAGCTAACCATATTAATGGCTTTGTCCACACATCAATGACTCTGTCTGAGGTCCTTGGAAAGAAACCTGATGGTTTGTTACTGCAACTAAATTTTAGTTTTAGTTCAGAGTACAGGGGACCATGCTTATTCTCTGTAATGGCACCTCAGCTGTTAAATGATCCCTATATTGCCTTTTTTTTCAATTTGCCCAGCAATAATGTAACATTTTTAAGTGTTACATTATATCTCATTATGTTTTACACTGCATTTTAAATTTTACTTGCATTTGGATTTAATTTTATGGGTGTTTTACAGACTATTCTTCTTTGTTGATTATATTCATGTATTTGTTTTATGTACAGTGAAGCAATGTTGTTTTGAAAACTGCTATACAAATACCAAATAGTTCTTTTTATTTTTAACTGCACCAAAAGGTCATGTGTGTAGGATTTAGTCAGCATTTTAAAAGGTGGTTGGCTCTTCAAAGAGTAAAACTGTTGACTTGTCTGGAAAAAATCCCTTTTACTGATGTTTTCTCTGTCTCTCTCACCCCCATGCTTTCTTTCTTTTTCCCAGACCCACAAAATGTTCTTTTTTTAATTTTACCCTCTACATGTGTACTGTATCTGAATCACCTGATGACAACACAAAGTGACTTTCATATTTTAATTCTCTGAGGCCCTGACATTAATCAGTAATTGTCACACTACTCAGTGTTGTCTCTATCATCTAGTTGATTCATCAGTTTACTTGATCAAATATGCAGTAGTTGTAGTGGTCAAGTTTCTACTTTCAAATTAATTTTGCTGCCAACAAATACAGAGAGTCTATGTTAACTGTCAGTGACATTTTAAAAAAAAATCTTATAATTATATGATTATTTTATATTAGAAATCTACCATCAATTGTGTGTCTTTGAGATGACAGAAAGAAAGTTTTTTCAGAAATTCATCAAAAGTAAAGCACATTTGTCAGCACCTGACCAGGTAAGCTGCTGCACAATGTGCTGTCATCACCTCAGACTCAGTGACATACCTAAGGTTACACTAGGTTTGACGAATGCAATGCAATATGAAAATATTTTCATATGAAATAGATATTTTCTTATGTGGAAGTCTCATCAAGTTTCTGTTTTATTGGTTCACATAATGAAAAATGTCCCAACTCAAAAAGAGACTGGAGCAGAAAAGAAGTGGTTAAAAAAACAGTCTATTGTCAGTGGAATAATTGCTGTCTTTGACCTTTTCCTTGTTTTCACATCAAGTCATGCGTTCTTACAGTATTTTGAAAGAATTTGGTTGCTTTGCTGTTGTTTTCGCCACACTGGTGACCCCTCCATGTGACACAAAGGTTTTTCTTTTTTTACTCTGATTTGGTCCCCAGATGTATTGTAACTATGACACAAGTTCACTGCGACTACACTGGTGGGAAAAAAGACAGACTTAGGGGATGTATTTGCAGAACAGGAATATGATAAGTATGTTTTCTTTAAAGTATAATCAACTGAGACTGCAGTCTTCAATGCTATATGCCCTGAAATCCCCCTAAATACTACACATTGCTTCTTTAAGAAGAACATGACTCACAAATAGATATCCGCACATTGAACTGCCTCAAAAAGGACATTTTCTGTAGCTCTTGATTGAAATTCAACACCAAAACATTTACAAAATAATGGAATATTGCATGCTTTTACCATAAAGGGTTGTCATCTTCTTTTAAATATCAGCTGGTGACCACACATTTAAGCTGCGATAGCGCTGTAGTGATTTTCTCCTGACTGGTGCCAAACCTGCTACTGTGCCAAACTTTGATTTATAACACTTTGAAAGGATATGTTTTGAGCTTATAAGATCATATTTTTATGGCAACCATATGGAAAACAGCACCCAACAGATATGACCACATCCCCATGCACACTCATAAAGTTAAATGTCACTGAGCCAAGGCAATTAATTTTTGTCTTTTGCTCCAGAGTTGATCTTATGCAGTGCTTCGCTCAGATTTAGCAAGTGCGTGGGATTGTGTGTAATGTCAAAGTGATATGAATAAATAAATAACACATATCGCTAATGTTGATAGCACCTCAAGACCCCCTGATAAACTGGAGACATTTATCGACTTGAATTATATAGACAAGGAGAGGGGAAAATAGAGAACTAAAAATGAGAATTTCCACCTCGGGTAGCTTTTTCTACAGTTTCTCTGAATATGGAAACGGCCTGTGAGGCATCATTGCGTCAGTGTCTGGCGACGCTCGCCTCAACCATTAGAAACACAATGAGGTCAGGGGAGTGAGTGACAGAGTTTAGCGTGGACCTTAAGCACCTCACAGAAAGCAGGGCTATTAGCTGCCTATTAAAGCTCAAATAGCAAACGAGCGTGTCTCACATGTCTCTCTGCAAACTGGCAGTTATTCACCTGGTTATTTGGGCGGGTACATTTCAGTGATCTGTCAGAAACATTGCCTGTGCTACAAACCAGAGCTTCACATCCCCCCTATACACTTAACGTGGCGAAACACTTGAATTGCGTCTCTGTGAAGTAAATTTTCTTCAGCTGCTGATCAGAAACAAATGTCTCATTAAACTGTCACGATTGATGAATTGATTCCTTTAAATCAGAGTAATTTGTGTTCACTCCAGTGATAATTTGACCTTATCAGTTTCATGTCAAGAATTAGTCAGAAGGTGGAGGAGTGGTATAAACTTGGCCGCGCTATGTATATGTTTACCAGAGGTCTGTCACGTCAAATAAAGCCAGAAGCGCACCAATGGTTTACATCACGTCACTTTGTTGGATGGGTCAGCAGGCCAACACTAAACACAATCAATGACTGGCCCTCCAGGACACACTGCTCAGGGTCCTTAGTGCTTATTTGAGTTTGTGTCTATGAACTTGTCACGCACTAAAGCCGCTATTACCAAGTAAAAATAAATGAAAACTAATTTAGCAAGTGGGGAGCAAAAGCACGACCACATGGTACATGACCCCTGTGACATCAAGGTTTGACCAACTTGCTGATCTCTCTGGTTGTGTTTGTTGCTCCTGGTGGTCTAACAGTTGACAGAGCTGAGGCCTGGAGGTGCACAGCCTTTCTCAGATAGGCAGAGAGCTGTGGCACATTCACTGCTATCCCTACTATGTCTCAGTCAAATATCTTCTCACTCACTGATGGCTTTTTCTGTAATTATTTACATTTATTTTGTCTTATATTTTGATTTTTTTTCCAACTTCTATCATTTGTTTTTACTGTATAATACTTTGTGAGCCCCATTTAAATTATCTATAGTCTAAAGTGCATGACTCCAGTGCATTTAGGGCGTGTCCAACTCCACTTTTGCTAATCAAATGGTGCATAATATGACAACAAAATAAGAGGCAAGGAGCAAAGGTGTAGTGTTTAGTACCTAAATGAATCCCGATTTGTTTTGGGGTGTAACATGAACTAAACAAATCAGCTAGGTATGCCTGCTTC
>JAPZEB010000008.1:7640771-7651003 GCA_029783705.1 Chaetodon striatus | reverse complement strand
GCTGAATAAATGAGAACAATCTATGCTGTACTATACCTGTAAACATGTTTTTATATAGTTTTGCTGTTGTTAAACGTGGACCCCTATAACTTTAATTCATTAGGAGTTTTCTCAAACGTTGGATTCTTTGTTTATTGTGGAGGCATTAGAGAAAAACAGTTTTCTTTACAAATTAGAAGTAACACTTTCCGATAAAGTAATATACAAATGGTCATTTGGGGGAGTGGAGTATACCTTTAATTCACTCAAGCTGCCATACACTTTACACTGTTAACAGTATAGCCTACAGGCTGCAGCATATGCTACATGGAGAGGGGGGGAGTCAGCAGACTTGTTGATGAAATCTCATACTGTACCTTTCCACTCAGGGTTTTATATTCAGGCCTGTCAGCCACTGATACTAGTGTAAAAATATAACTTTCTCCTCTCAATGATCCTCAGACAAGCTAGCTTTTGTTTGCAGTGTAAGCAGCGCACCGGTTGCTCGCTTGCCCTCTCTGTCTGATACACACAGTCACTGCTGAAGCCAGCCATTGTTCCAGGCCAAGATAATAGTATCAGTCCCTGACGGGGGGAGTTACAGTTGGATTGGCACCAGCTGTTAAAGCAGCCATACTTTGTGGATATGCATAGATTACGAAATTACACTGGATCTCGTCTGACATTAATTATTGGGCCATAATATGTAGCTAACCTAGCTGTGCTTTACAACCCAGAACTACAAACAAATTGCATAGTGTCCCATCTGCAGTTAAACATGTCTAGAGTTAGAAGGGACGTCTAAATCTGCTGTCACAGCATCCACAGAACTGTTGGATAATGTGCTGACTTTAATAAGGAATTCAGACAGCTTAATCAGTATCCTAATCACAATTCCCCAAGGAAAGGGGAATGTTTTCCATCGTTGGTTATTGTTGCCAGACCACCATCTGAGATTCCTGTGTGCACCGTATCTAGCCAATACTGTTGAGAGCTTGTGTTTCATCAGGAGTGGACTGCATACTGAAATGTAACACTTGTAATTTTTTACAGAGACGGCCTCGGACAGCTCAGTCAAAATTTGTGAACATGAGCTACTCTCTCTCAAAGTCAGAAACTAGAGGAGTCTCAAACTTGTGATGTCATCAAGTATAAAATGTGGAGCTGTGCCATAGACAATTTGTGGACCCACAGAATATTTGTTTTCTTTTTTATATACCCAAATCAGCTTTATTCTGTTGTAGTGCTCTCAGTTCTGACACAGAACATGTATCCATATACTCAGCACATTCCCCTGGAACATCTTTCCTAATTGATTGTCTATGGAGCAGCTCCACACTTGATACTTGTTGCGGGAATTACGTTCGGTCATCAGTGCCAGTGCTTAGTGAAAAAAAGCAATTTCAGTGGATAACTCGGCAGTTTAATGTGGAAATGAGATGGAAAATCAACCATGGAAAAACCCTGTATGGTCTAGGAGCAAAGGAGGTTTCAGGGAAAATGGATTAACTCTTGCTTCATGAGACAGATAAGATGATGTGCCTTAGCGAAGCACATACATGAGACCAATTACAAATCCTGTGACAAGTTAATGTGTGAAAAAAGTACACATGGGGTTGAACAGTTTCAACAAGACTTATCTGCCAAACAGTCAGTTCTCACAAACTGTGTGAAAAGTAGAAACGCTGTAACTGTGGTGGCTCCGAAAATCGCTAAGCATGGTAAGCATTTCTGTGATGGAGTTTCTTGGGGTCTGCTTGGTGAAAGTATATGCTGGCTCCCTGAATTGCCACGTGGTCATCAAAAACTCAGCCTCACAGTACCCCAAAAATGTCACCTATAGGGAGTGGATACCATTAGACGTTTGTATAATATAATGTAATACAGTTAAATACATTGCAAAGCTCATTATGGTTAATTTCCTATTTTGATTGAACTCTTCAGTGACTTTAAAAGAATAATGCAGATAATATTGTAGATTTTATTGAAATGATCTATTCTGACTGTGAAGCCATTTTTAAAGCCTGACATTACTGATTCCTTTGTGTGCCATAGGCCTTCATTATTGTCCAAAAATCATTAGAAATGTGCAATAAACCAAACGTTGCACTGGTTGACATTACAAGGAACACAGATACTAGTTTATTTTGATTCAGGCCCACATCCTGCTGCTGTAAATACCCACAAGCACACCTGGTGTATTAATCCACAGCACAAAATAGTCCCTGACTATCCCCTGACTCCTGTTTGAGTAAAGTTTGCTGAACTCTACGATGCCCAGCTGTTTTAGGAAATTACTTTGCATGTCTAAAAAACAAAACTGCATATTTGTGTCCTGTTTTTATGTCTTTAGAATTAATAGAGTTGTGGCTGAGTGCCACAGGATAATGGAAAAGTTTCAAATGGCGAACCAACACAATGTTCATTTTGATCTTTTGTTGCCATTAAGAAAATAGAAACCTACACCACACTTATTTAAGTTTGTTGTTTACAAAGTATACTGAATTAGCTGTGTTGTTTTGAGCTGATTTATGCTGTCAGGCATTGCTACAAACTAACAGAAACACCTCTTGAGCTGAAAACACTTGACACTTATAATCTAGGCTCGCAACGAATGATGAAAAATGGATGAAATCACGACCTGAGTGAAAAATCACCACAACAGTAAATACATGCAATCTGCCTGGTATGACTAAATCACACAAAGGGCGACTTTAAAACCAACCGACGCACCGCCATCTGTCACGAACAGCACACATCATGAGAATGGCCCTCTCTTCATCTGTGAAAGGATATATACCATCGCTCTAATTATTGCCCACACATCTGTTGTCACTGCCTACAAAATCTTCCCATGCAGCACAGACAACGGGCAGCAGAGTGAAGACACTGTGGGAGAGAGGGAGGGAGGATGTATGTAGGTAGTGAGAGATTTACCGAGCGATGTAGTGGAGAACAACAGAGCGCCTGAGATTTACGGCAGGTCTGCTGCCTTCGAGGCAGAGACACCTTCAGAGCCGTCCTGGATCGTTCCTATTAAGATTAATAATGCTAGTATTTACAAGGCCCTGATCTCCCCTCAGAACCCCCGAGGACGCCCTGGTGCCAAACCACCGGCAGACCACAGCAGAGAGGCTGACGGAAAGAGCAGTGAATGAGTGTGTGTGAGAAAACACACTCAGTGATTCGCCACAGAAGGTCTTTGTGATGCTGTGGGTTTTAACTTTCTTACAAGCTAAAACTATGTTTTATGTTCCATTAAATCTTTGATGAAAAGTGTTAAGGTTGGAGTTTTTCCATTTTATTCACTTTTTTTTTTAACTTATGTAGCTGCATATATTTGGTTTGAATTACAATCCCAGGACTGATAAATGTGAATTACTTGTTCCTTGAGGGGAAACTTTGATATTTTTCAACACGGACCCTATTTTTCCAAATCTTTGTGTGTAAGTGACTAATGGAAACTGGCTACGTTGTAACCACTCGGGAATTGCCACTGTCAATATATGTTCACTAAAAGCTCTTGTTTTTGCCACTGATGGCTCAGAGTGTTGATATAAGTGTCTGAAAACATTATGGACAAGACCATACAGAGAATTTAAACGTTTCTCTTTTGTTGCTGTGTGTAATACGTTTCACTCGATGAGAAGTTTCACTCTGAAATCTCATGGGACATAACTTGGAAGACAATGGAAGAAATGTTAGTAAGGGTTGGAGAGAGGAGTGCCAGGATATTTCACCAATGTGAAAAACTCTTCAATTTCAGAGACTTTCTCCCTGAACACACACCAACAAACAGACAAGATCGAGTGGAAAGTAAGGAATAACATTTCATTTCTCTGTAGGGTCTTTTCTGCAATGTTGTCAGACACTTATATTAACAATCTGAGCCTGTCAGTGGAAAAAACAAGCAACAAGTGGTTACACTGCAGCCTGTTTCACTGCTGCAGGCTGCAGCTATTGGTCTAATAGGAAAATAGGGTCCTGGTTTAATAATACAAAGTTTCCCTTAAAGTAATAATTTTGGGAAATATTTGCTTTTTAGCTGAGAGTTAGATAAGAAGATTACTACTCTCTTATCTGCCCAGTAAATTTAAGGTGACAGCCCAGCTGTAGCAAAGCTAGTTAGCTTAGCAAAAGACAGCAAACAGGCTAGCCTGGCTCTGTCAGAAGCTAACAAAATCTTACCAGCATCTCTAAAGCTCAACAATTGAACTGTTATTTCTTATTTGTTTAATCTTTACAACCGTGTGTGTCAGACATTTTCCAGCCAAGAAATAGATTTCATGCTAAGCTAACTTGCTGTTGGCTGCAGCCTTTTTTTTGGTACTTATCTTCTCTTTAACTCTAGGCAAGAAAGTGAGTAAGTGTATTTCCCGAACTCTAACGTTTAGATCTTTCAGTAACCAATTAAAACAATGGATTATTAATTCATACATGTGCGAGCACTAAACTTCTGCTGCTGCTATTTGTATGCCCTGCTATTTTTGCATTGTTGCTCTGTACATTTCATACACTCCTGCCTCTCGTGCTCCTAAAATTGTGTATCCTTTTCCAGTCTTTGAATTGCATGTACTGTTCTTTTTTTCGTTTCTTTTCTCTGTCTCTTGCTGATGTATTTCAAGAAGTCTTTTAAACAGTATGCCGCGTCTTTTTGTTTGTTTTTTGCTTTGTTGTATTTTATGTAGCCTTGTGATACATCTTGGCCAAGGGACTACAGAGGAAAAACAGCCTCTTGACTTATTCTGGCATTTTTATACCATATGTATTTATTTGGTTTTCACTGTCCCTTCTTAAATAAAATAAACTGAATTCATTAGGTAACACACTCTAATAGAGAAGATAAGAGCTCTTATTAGTCTGTTAATATTTCATATTGTGCCCATAGAGTTGACGCGATTTGAAACAGTAATTGAAGAGGAAGCGCAACATCAGCATGAACTGTATATGACTAAAGCACAATAAGGCATCAGATTCTGTCAGTCATTATGCATTTCATTTTTATTTTACAAGGCCTTAAAGTGAGAAGAGGAATAAATGCACAGTGCAAGTTCAGACATTTCAGAGTAAATTTACATTTAATCTAATAAACTGGATTTATTTCTCTGTATTTTGCTGACTTGTGAGGCTATTAATATGTTTCCCTCATGAGGAATGAAAATCACAGTTCATGTGGTCTGCTCTACATGGCTTCAGATATCTCATTTTGTCTTACTATTGAGTCTCAGATTGAAATGACACTTTCCTTTCTTCCTCACTCTCCAGCTGAGCGTAGTCGCTATCACTTGGCTCTATAAGGTTGAGATTAGTCTGTACTGCCACCAGTTTTTGCACCCTGTCAGCTGAGAGAGAGCCTTGCACATTTGTACTGGAAAAGCGTGACCGTAGGCGCTCGCAAGCACCTGTTGTCGGTGGGATCTGAAGTATAGCAAAGGCCACAGCGGACAGCGGCTCAGAGGAACACAGCCCTTTCCACCAGGTGGATGCTGACACGTGCTGGCATGAGCTCCATATCCCGGCACCCTTCCATAATCCCTGCTTGGCTGAGAATCTGGCGTAGCTGGCAAGCACTTTACCCTCATCAAGATTTAGATGGTGTGACAGGTTGGAAATCACATAGTAAGCGCTGTTTATCTGCTCCCCGGAGAGTGTCTGCTGTCCGACCTTCTTTGGATCCAGCATGTACGCTGCTGCATGGATGGGCTTCACGCAAAACTCCTGACATCTGTCTAATGACGCCATGACGGCTTTCTGTTCAGCACTGTGCAGCACAGACCTGGACAGCATAGCTCCGATGTGGTATCTTAACTGACTGAACATGTCAACAACACCAGATAACACAGCGTCTTCTCTCTTCATGTAATCAATGTAATTCCCAATAAAGTACAGCAGGTTTCTACTGCTGCTTAATTCTTTCCAAAATAAAGCATCTTGTATCCTGGCCCTGATAGATGTTTCAATGTTAAGTGTGGGTGAAGCAGCCATCTTTTGTAGTGTGTTCTGACCCTCCAGGAGGCAGCTGAACATGTTAACCACACCAGTCCAGTCAGAGTTAACAGGCAGTGTCAATGTTGTCCCACTGGCAGTGTGGTTTCTTATTGTTGTTGTCTGCCAGCATATAAAGGTCTCTGCTAAGATTTTTTGCTCTATGACACATCTTACCACCTGCTCAGCTCTCCTGCACATAGCCCTCATAGATGGCGTTGCAATCGTGTCATCGAAGAGCTGCTGGACGCCACACGATGTGCAGCCAATGGCTGATATGTGTGGGAATGCCTTTTCTACTTGAGCCCAAGCCGTCATCATTTCCGGGGCATCATCAGTGACAACAGCAAAAACTTTTTGTGGTCCCACTTCATTTACAACATCTTTTAGCTCCTCAGCAATAAAAGTGCTTGTGAGTGTCTGCTCCTTTACTGTTGTACATTTGTAGAACAACGGTACAGGAGTTGCAACAGAATAAATGATAGTTCCAGTTTCTTTTACATTAGACCAGCCACTGCAAATGACGGTAACACAGTCTGCTTTTCCTATGGCCTCATGAACCTGGCTTTGCACTCTGTCATACTCGCAGTCCAGTAGATGAGAGAACAAGGCCTCTCTGGTGGGCGGACAGTAAGCAGGCCTTAGCACGCTGATAAATCGTTTCCAATAAATATTCTCCACGAGAGTTAAGGGCGACGAAGTAGCATACACAGCTCTTGCTAGGCACTCATCTGCAAATGCCTGGCTGCGCTGATCCACTGAATCAATGAGGAACTGTCCCCCTGGAGAAGGAGATGGTAGGACAGAGAAGGAGGGAACAGGAATGGAGGCAGATGAGCTCCCATCTGGGCCTGGTGATTGCTGCGAAACAACAGAGTACTCCTTGCATTTGTCCAAATGCATCTGCATCTTGGTTGCATTCTTTGTGTATGTCTTTAAACAGTAGTTGCACATGAAGGTATCCCGACCATCTTTGATAACTTGGGTGAAGTGCTTCCAAACGCCAGACTGCAAGCGAGGCATCGTCCTGAGTGGGTAAAATAAAGAAAAGGAAAATTTTAGCTATGTATCAAACAGGTAAACGAACACTTCTTTTGTATTTTTAACTGGCAGAGTAACTAGGACTTGAGGGTTTTTAATCCACACTGATGCTAATATGGTCTTGACTGTGTGTCAATGTCAATGCAACTTACAATTACTTCCAATTTCTGATTGTATGTCAGTTATTTTCTTGATTAACTGATTAGTTCTTTAGTCTATATATTGTCAGAAAATAGTGAAAAAATGTATATTCAATAGTTTCTAAACCAAATTGCTTTGTAATGCTGCATTACAAAATGGCAAAATCCTTTTAATTAAGGCATCTCTGAGACAACCATCTCAGCAGAGGTAGCGACCTGGTCACCTGCTAGGAATAAACTGACTGACAAACATCAATGGTGACAGGTCACAAAGTCAAAACTCAGTCCTGAAGCTTACAAAATGTCACTGAAAAAACAGACTTGAATGACATCTTGTTTTATTGGGAACAAAACTATTTTTGCTTGATGGGGTTTGACATAAGTGATAACATCAGTGCACTCATATTAATTTGATGGGTTGTAACAATGTGAAATTTTCAAGTCATCATAACTGTCTAAAATAATTGTACGGTATTACACAATGATCATTATCATTATTATTATTATTACTGTTATTATTGATAATAATAATAATGATAATTAGAAAGACATGACAAAGACATGACAACAACAGTTGTTTGTTTTTTTGGTCAAACAAATGCTTTTTATAATAATTGTAGCCATTTTTCTTAAGTAGAAGTTTACATAACAAGTCTGACAGGCAGTCAGGGAGGAAAGGAGATACGTATCTGAGATTTTCCATCCAGTTGCCAACTTTTTAAAGATCTGTAGATAACCAAATTTACACTATATGATGACCGTCAATTCTTCTATTGCAGTATATACCACTGCAACCCTCATTGAGAGTAATCGTTTTTCACTCACCTTTAACATCCCTTAAATTAAAAGAGTATGATCTAGACCTGCTCCATATGAAGGTACCCTAAGATTTATTTTTGTTACAATGTAGTACTACATAAATAAAATGTACTTGACTTAAAATGTCTGAAAGACAGTGGCTCCAAGCCTTTAGGCTTATGGTCCCCTTTATGAACCGCATCTATATGTGACCTCTTATCACAGGTTACATCAGTCTTCAGGTGGATGCCAGTTCAAAGAGGGATTTTATCATCATTATGATGTAACTGAACAAGGAAAAAGTAATTTTGTGTTGCAAATATATATATAGATGTATACATTTTTTGTCTTATGAAACATCTTACGACTTTTTACATCTATATTGGGATCCTCTTGTGGGTTTCGTTTCCCAGATTGGCAATCACTGTCTTGTGACAATCACATTTGACAGGAAGCTCCTCCAAAAGTAAACATTTTGGGGCATCATTTGTGCTCGTGACTACTACACTTACACTCGTTGGAACGAAGATTTAAGATTTATGTTGTAGTGTTGCTCTGGAAACCTGCCAGGTGCTAATAAATGTAAATAAATCTTTAAGAACTTTCACAGAAAATTACACACACAACAAAGTAAAAAGCCAAAAGCCGTCCGCTTATCCACCCACCTCTATGTATAAACACTAGTCCACTTTTACATTCAGTCTTGTTGTGAGTCCTCCACCTGAAGTTACAGCTATTAGCTGTATTTGCTAACTCGGCAGCCTGCTACAAACGTTAGCAAAGTGGCTCAAATAAAAAAAATAAAGTACAAATTATGTCAGTGGTAAACTTTAACCGGACCGCGGACTGTCGGCACATAGATTGCCTCACGTATTACAATCTAATTTACGGAGCAATTTCGGAAAATATGGCATAATTTAGCGAGAAAACTGCGTTACACGCTTGTGTTTTGGGTCGCAAACGTTACTTCCTGAAAGCCAGAAGTAAGGGAGCTCACATGGATCATTAAACATGGGTTCGACTGTGGAAGCTGCAGGGAGAGTGAGGAGAAGTCGATGGGAGATGTCTGAACAAATACCATAAGGTGACACAGCTGGATAAAAACTATGGAGTTATAAACGTACTCTTTATAACTTGAAAAGTACTAAATGACAGGGTTTGGTAAAAAGTACACCGAATTGCTCCTAGCTTCTACCGAGAGAAGGCCACTTCACTCTGTATTCTCACAGTGGGGTTAAATGGCCACAGGTTAATGATATGATTAAGCTCTTAATATTTTCTTTTAGTGGCTTTAAGTGGCTACAGCTCAAAAAAGGTTTTTGAATGTAAAAGAAAATGTGTCAAAAATAACACTGACTGGTTAAATGTATGGCTTTGTCATGAAATGCTAACACTGTTGGCTAAAATGGACATTTTTCACATCTTGGGATATCAAGGAAAACCACAGGTGTAGTTAATTATCCCACTTTGACAATTTAAAATGGCAGCAGTGAGAAGGGTCAATTTAAGCATAATTCCAATTAACTGCAGCTTTGGTTTCTTTTTAATACCTTTTGCTTATGTTTTGATGAGTAATGATAAGATTTTTACATGATACAAGTTGCTTGGATCAGAGAATTTGGCTACATTGCTAACGACAAAGTCTGAGGGGTAAGAAATAAAAGCTGTCGATTAAACATGAAATACTTTCAACAAACTATCCAGACCACTGAATTTAGACGTACAATCGAAATTTGGGGAACCTGAAATGTTGATAATAACCTCTCAGTGTACACAGCTAGCTGTAGTTACTAGCTAACCATACCAGCTAGCATGCTAGCACAGGAGGTCAGCCTGTAAACTGCGATGGTTTACAGTGGACACTTTGGGTAACAATTTTACTAAAGCTGCACCTAGCAAGTATTTAATTATTAATTAATCTGCCAATTATTTCTTGATAAATCATTTTGGCCAATTAAAGGGATAGCTAGGATAATTTGAAGTCTTTTCAAACAGCCCTTACCGACAGAAAGCTGTTAACAGTTTCAGTTCCCTGTCCACGCTCTTCTCAAAGCCTCCAGACTCCATTATCAAAAACAGTAAATTTAACTTACTGAACACAGCAGCAGCTGGTTTACTGCTGCCTTCATTAGTCAGTTTTTTTTTTTGTTATTGTGTAGCTTTGGTGAATCCAAACTAAACTTTTTAATTGCCAAACTGACACAATAACACTAACACCTTTAAAATGCTCAAATCCACGGGATTTATTAGAATTAAAACAAAAACAAGACAGACAAAAATCCCATGGGG
>JAPZEB010000008.1:7623606-7635653 GCA_029783705.1 Chaetodon striatus | reverse complement strand
CTTCTGATTTAATCTTGCAAACACAACTAGATTCCAGTTCAATTAAGAAGCCAAACATTGCTGTCATCACACTCCAGCAGCTGTGCAAAGGCAGGACAGATGCATCCCACAGCCTCTCCCAGTAAGCAGTTGGGATCCATCCATGTCTATTATAATCCACCACGACAGTTGGCTGAGTGTGATTCATTATAGTTTAATACAGGATTAAGCTAATTAGCGATCATCAGCCCATTCTTGAATAAATATCACGGCCGCCGCGTTCCTCCACGCTTCAATCATTGATCTCTACCCCTGCATGCTCTACCCTTACCACCCAGCAGAGGCCACTGTGGTTAAGCGCCTCCACAAGACCTTTGACATCACAAGACATCCCTCTCTCTTAGACTCACGGTGACCTCAGCTTGATGGCAGCTGGCTAAAACACTCGGCACTGAAACAACAGAATTTCCTTACAATGCAGCAACATGGCTCTGCAGCAAATTCTAATTTAAATTCTAATGAAGCTCATAAAGTTTTTTTTTTAACTGTCAAATGTTGGTTCAAGTTCATGGTCATATTTGAAGCTGTAGATTACAGTGCTGTCAGAGAAACATGCCCTGCAGATATTTTTGATTAGCATATGTCATCATGATTTTTGAGACCTTTTCCTGCGCCCACATGAGATAGCTTAGAATATGCGAGTGTTGCGACTACTGAAAATTACAATTACACACACAGTCGAATTTAGCATTCAGCAGGATTTGTTTTGCTCAAAAGAGTGTCAGTATTTTTAGGGGTGGATTTTAAAAGCAAGGCCAACTACTCTTACTCTAGTTGTAAATAAGTAGGGGAAACTCTCAAAAGTCATCACAACATATGCAGATTAACAAAATAAAAGGGTCTTAAAGCATAAATGTGCATGTCACAAGTAGACACTCATGATGGAGAGACACTTAATGTGATGTTTACTTGACAATAGAGCTCTTCAGAGATCAGTTTGGTGCCCAATAAGCATGACCCAATGTGGCAGCCAAGTTGATTCTAGTTGGGTGTGTGTCAATATGCCTTATACGGCAGTAATTTGTGTATAGGGCATATTTACACGCAGCCAACTGATCCACTTGGGCCAGATGGATCAGAGAGGAGTCACTGTCAGCTCTGATCACATGGTGCATCATCACAAGGAGAACTGTGGAAATTGTGTTTCATTTATTTTTTTTTAGATGAAGAACTTTGGAATGTAGGACAAAAAGGCATGTATTGCTTTTGCTCACAAATATTTGTGCAGTTTTTTAAGACTACCTTCAAACAACAGTCAATGTACAGTAAAAAAAAAAAAAAGTTTGTGGTCGCTATAATCATTCTTTCTGTTCATGCTGGCCATTTAAAGAGTTCTTCATAATGTGCTTGCAATTGAAGTGATGAGGGACAACAGCAAAAGTCAAACTCTACACTTTGTCTGAATCTCTGAGGCTCCAGCAGTCTGAGTTCAACAGACTGAGTCAGTTTCGTCCAAAGTAACTGTCTTGTCCCAGAAAGCACAAAGAGGGAATTCTGTACTAAGCAGACTGTAATTTAAGATACTCACTTACTCTGACAAACTCAGATGACTGAACCCTCAAATTAACTTTAGATGGACTTTTAAATATTTTTACACAGACTGAGGACTGTGGAAGGGGATTACTACACATCCAGAGAGGACAGGAGAAACAATTACAGTGACTCTTGCGATGTTTGTATGGCCATGTCAGTATTGTTTCAAAGAGGACTTAGTATGCCTTTCCTTATTTCTGTCATGGTTCTGAATACTTTCTTTTAGTCCTCTACTTTTAAGACAAGCTGCCCTCAGCTCCGATAGGTTTCCTTTTATGGTCATCTTCTCCAGGCACTCCACTCCAAGTGTTTACATTATGTAGCCTACTCTGCTACATGTAGCTACATGCTAATTTCAAGAAAACATGTAATCTTGTTTGCCAGTGTTATTAATCTGTCCCTGATTTTGTATCATATTCCTGCTGGAACATGTCCGAACGTGAAGATTTTGGTTTAGTAGCTTTTGTTGTTGACTTTTAACTGGAGAAAATGCCGCTATTTGTAGTTATTCCCTGGCAGCAAGTGCACTGCTGCATGTAGCTACATGCTAACATCGGGGAAACATGTAATTTTGGTTGAAGATGATGTTAATTTTTCTCTGATTTTGGATCATATTCCTGCTGGAATATGTCCAGTTGTGTTTAAAAGCTTTTATTAGTGACTGCACTGTAGAAAATGTCGCTATTCTCTGTTACACTCATTCCATGGCTACAATGACAGTGCAGAGATGCTAAGATATGGAAGACCAGGAAGTGCTGACCGAGCAGAGCAGACTTGGCTTTTTTGGGCAGCAGGCGCTGAGGTGGAGTGTCTTAAACCAGTGGTTCCCAACCTTTCTCTTGAGAGACCCATATTTTTAGCATTGTGGACTCAGATTAATCACACTACAAACTGTGGCTCAAAAAAAAACATAGAGTTGAATCAGAAAAAGCATTGACCTTCACTAAATTGATACGACTGCAGGGCAGTTATTAAAAGAAGGCTCTGTGCTTTATTTATCTTATTTTATTTTGTTTGTATTATTTTTGAATGTGGACTTGTTGTATATAGCCGGTCAATGCTTTCTAAAGTCAAGAGCGCCGTGGGTATAACTGCAACACAAGTACCAGTGTTCTTTGATAAAGCCGAGCCTCTTGTGTAACATCTTTTGTCGCTGTTGGTTGAATGTTCCTGTGTAGAGGCAGAAGGCAGTGTTTGCTCGCACTTACCACAATAATGTCTCTGTTCTTCTGTCTGTCCTCGCTGTATGTTTCACTTCACTGTGTGAAGACACTCCAGTGAACAAAAACAATAATGACCGTCTGCCTGTAAACAGTAATTTGCACAGGTACAGTAGCTCGCTGCTCACAGCTATAGGTACAAGATGGATGTATTGACCAACGGGGACCGAGAGGCAGTGTGTCTTATCTCCCTTCTGAACACAACTAATGTCCCGTAAGGAAGCAGGTGTGTGAGGAGAGGCGGATCAGGAGCAAAAAGGATAGGTAAAGCTTAATGGCTCAGAAATGGTGGCTGAGAAATCAATCTCCCTCCCAGCCTCTCTCCTCTGATTGTTTCCAATCCCTGTTTTTGTTTCTCGCGTGAAAACGACAAGCTCGGGCGCTTCAGTGAGTCACAGCCATCGTTCCACTCAACCAATAAACACCCTGGAAAATATCACAACCATTTGTCTTTGAAATTATCTCACATCCAAATGGAGTTTTACGCCTGTTTTGTTTTGTGGTTTTATGTGAGGCAGGGAGAAAGCGCAACAGACTTGGATGCTTAATCTCATAACAACCTGCAGATTCACCGAAATGGAGCGACATTAATGATTAAAGCAAGTTCACAGGCAGCCAGTCTTTGTAGATAAAGCCATTGTTTACTGCAGCAGACAGAGGCAAAACATTTGTCGGGTCCAGGGCTGTAAAAGAGACAAGAGCGTATTCTCGAGTGTCTGAAGTGTGCAAGACCACTCCTAACTGTGTGTCTTTGTTGGTAATGGGCTTGAAGCTGCAGCCTGCTTTCTTACACACACTGAAGTCAGGCGGGAGACAATTTGTCTAATGAACAGCAACATTTAAATAACAAAGGAGCTTTAACAGTCAAGAAATATAAAATAATTTACAGAAAAAATTAATATCATTACACTCAGTGCCCTTATAGTATCACAATTTACAGTACATTTAAGATATACAGTGTCTGTATGCAGAGTTTAGTTAGCAAACAAACAAGATTGTTTCATCCCTGGATGCTTTAATCATCCAGGTATGTGTTAATAATGTGTGTTATATAGAAGACAAAGCTGTAAACAAGGAGTATCTAATCAAAGTGTCTGTATCACAGAGAATTTGTAAAAGCGCTATCATGATGATGAAATTGGTGTGAAATAAAAAAACCCACTTTGCATTTCAGTCGCAAATCTTCTGCAGACACATGTATTTGTTCTTTCGATGTTTTTTGTCAAAGATCCATGCAAATCCTGTATTCTTCTGCCGCTTCTTCTGGTAAAATATCACTCCCCTCACCAGATGACATGACCCAAGCTCAACCCTCTTAGCATGAAGCATGGGGTCGACTGTGGAGCCTGGCAATTACACGTTGTCACAGAGATCCATTGGCTGACGCAAACTTTGCTGATATCTCCCCTAAAAAGCATCGTAACCACATCTGGTCCACACATCACAGACATAATAAATAAACAGCAAACGTTTCGCAGTCACACGTTCCCTTTGGCTGCAAGAATAAAGAAAGAAAAACAGCAAAGGAAAATCAATGACCGCAACAGACACATTCTTGAAGTGTCAGGGGTTAAAAGGAGCCCTTTGGGTTGAATGCACATGCTTCCAATTAGGTCTCAAATAGGCAAGAGGAAACAGTTGATTTAGGAATATTACTGAAGAATGACTTTAATTAGCTGAGAGACTAAGGGGCCCTGAATGCTGGTACCACTGTCAGCACCAAACAAGGCCAGACAGCATTAATCTGCAGCACCAACTGGGGCTTACTGGGGCTGAACTCAGTGGAAACAGGACAACAAGGGGTGACATTTGTTTATCATCGCTCTCCTGATGAATCCTATATCTGTTGACAACAAGATGAAAGACGGATGATAAAAGTAAGGCGGGTGGAAGAGGCAGGATTGTATGAAAGGCACAAAGATTCAGCCCTGCTTGTTGCTTTTTTACTCCGCAGCGGAAACCACGCCATTGTCACTTCCAACTGGCACAGCTGGATTGTGACTGTTGTGACTTTTATGCCATCAATGGGCTCATTTGAAAGGCAAATACTGCGGAATTGAATGTCAATATATTGCTCCACGCAAAGCCTTCTCTTATTAGATTGTGAAGACTGTGACTCACTCACTCTGAATATTTCAGCATGCAGTGTAATCATGTTGATAATGTCGGGTAAATTAGGCTCAGCTTTTAGATTTTTGTCAACCAAAACTGAAGTTATTTGCTCATAAGAATCAAACAGTTTGTAGTGTGTTAGAAACACTCAAGTACTTAAAGGTATTTTGAGTTGAATACGGGGTATTATAAAGAACGGTCAAGTAAATCATATGATTCTTTTAACTACAATTAGTCTGAAAGAATGAGCAGGGGGATATTGAACTTCGGTTTTGGGTGGGATCTGTTTTTTTCATAATATCATACCTTGGTGAAATTTCAACAGGGTATACAGTTTATGATTGTATGACTGGTTTAGTCGAAATAAACCCTTAATTCACTCAGTTAGATGTGAATATATGCGTTCTTTCTCTCCGACGATGCTGGCTGGTTGTTTACAGTCCTGTAATGTTACCTTCACTACTTGCAGTTGTCATGTCTGTCAACTCTGCTGCCTGTTCCAGTAGAGATTGACCTCCTTTGGTGCATGATGTGCACTACGTACAGTATGTCCTTAGTACAGCATCTCCGTATGAGTTTGATAGAAAGAGGAGTGTGTGTGTTTTTGATGGTATTGAAAATCATACCATTGGAATTTCTAAATATACTGTGATGCCACCCAGCCTAACTGAATTTATGTTATTTAATGCTGCTTTATACCTCTACTCTAGTACATTTCATGTCTGCTGTACTACATGTAGCTGTGGTTCCTAGTTACTTTACGCAATTAAGATTTACATGCAAATAGTATGAAGAACTTATAAAATCTGATGCATTATAAAGATTAAACCAACAGTGAAATGAAAATCAATTGGCAACTGGAGCGTTTATAAATTCGGGACACTGTTGGAGTGTAGTGTTTGGTTGATCAGAACACCACACTCATGGAGCAGCAGAGCGTACTCTGGGCGCTCTATCTGGGCAGATGGAGCAGCAGAGCACTCAGCGGAGTGAATGCATGATTAAGTAAACCGTTCATTAATTCATGTACTGTAGAAATAGAACGCTCTGATCCTTTGAACAACAACGCTCTCATTTTCGTGTAGAGCGTCAGATTGGATTTACAAATGCACCCAAGACTGCCAAAAAAATGTAGGGTTTTAACCAGTCATTTTTTAGAACTTGCTGCTTTTTATCATCTTAAATTACAGCTAACTGAATGATTTTGAAGATCGACTATTTATTGGACAAACAAGCCATTTAAAGGTGCTTTATGCTTCAACTTATTTCATCTGTGTGTACAGCTGTGTGCTTTATCATCAAAATATTTCAAATGAACTTCTCCTTAATGGGCATTTCTCAATCTTTACAATTCAAACAGTCAGGGTAGAGTTTACAAAAGGATTGTGTGGCTGTTGCCGCTGCTAAACCTTAACAAATAATACAGAAAGAAATTGCAATTCTTAACGCAGCCACAGAAAGTGACATTGACACCAAGACCTTCCAGTACATGTGGCAGGAGTGATTGTAGGCAGGTGAATGCATTATCATGCCAGGCGTCTCTCTGCACCTCAGTTTCCTATTTCTGTCATTGCCATTGCCTACTGTGCTCTTGCTGCGAATGCAACACATGGATAATTGTAATTGGGCACACCAAAAAAGGGCAAATTGCACTTAGATGCAAAACTCAACGGGCATGTTTGTGCTGTAATATTATTAGCATGATACATTTTGTGAATCAGACCTTGAGACGGGGCAGGCAGTGGTTGCAAATGATGTGCAATTCATGGTGGAATCAGTGGCAGCATCCATTTTTTTGTCAATTTTTATTTTTATTTTTCAGTAGAAAATAATTAGCAGTGTAATCGTTTATTAAAATAGTTAGAAATTGCAGTCCTGTGTACTATAAATTATTTAGATATTAGCTTCACCTCAGCCTCTTTTAATTGGGTAGTTTTAAAGCTTGGTGGTTCATTTACTTACTTTGGCCTTCACTTAAGTAAAGCATCTTCTTTACACACATTACGCTAAGATCTTCCTCAGTCAAAAATCAAATCTGTCAGTCACAAATTAAGTGCTTCCTTGATTTCAGTCTCTTCCTCCTGCAGGTGTAATGCTAATCATCACTTTATCAATTCCGTTTTTTAATATGTACTGTGGCAGCAGCTCCCTCGAGAAGTGCTTTGCTTTCAAACCAGCCACCTGAAACTAACTTTCCACACATTTATATTCATGCACGGACTTAACCAGGTGGAGGCCTACCTAAGATGACTCTGAGTAATTATGCAGCAATTATTCAGCCGACTCAGTGAGCCAGTGGAAGAAGCAGCGTATTAAAACCATTATGGGGCTTTGACAGATACTCTTAATTGATTGATGTGCAGCAACTAGCTGGTGATTACCATGCTGTGTGCTCACATGAATCATCTCACATGAAAATAAAATGCTTTCAGCCACACATCACACTCCAGAGAGCAGGAGCACGTGGCGTGACATTCTACATGTATGGGAGGGTGTTAATGAATCCACAAGTGCTGGAATATTGTCATCTTGATTGTGTGTGTGTGTGTGTATGTATGCACATGTAGGTGTGTGTATTCGCACAGGTGTCTCTTTGTGAATATGCTGGTCCATTATGCATAATAACCACAGAGGTTCCTGTCAGAACATTTTGTCTCTTCACTTGACTTCCCACTGTGACTATTTTATGAAACCCTGCAATTTACTTTGCATTCTTTAAATAGCTTTTGTCTGGGAAGACTGATTGAAGAACAAGTGAGCAAAGGGATGATTACACAGGCAAACCAAGCATAGTTGAAATTGATAATTATATATATACAACAGGTATGACATTAAGAAATGGATATGGGTTTAAAAGGCCCCTTCTTGCTGATATTAAGTATGCAATTTCAGTAATGCAGGAATAAGTTATGACACTTTTTTTGAAATGTTATAAAATCTTACAATAGTCCATGAGCTTGTTTTGAACATCTGAAGGTGGCGGTGTTTCAGCTGAGTCATCAGAAGCCCCTGATGGTTCAGCTCAAGTGCATGTGGTCAAGCAGGTCAAAGTATCAGGTGATACTGTGGCATGCTCTTGTTAAATAAATCGTTTGACATTTTTGGAAACGCACTTAACACCGAGGACCTTCTCCATGAGTGGCTCTCCTCCTGCTTTCTCTGCCTGCTTAGCATGAACTACCACAGAACAGCGCTTTGTCATCACTACTCGTCATATTTTGCCGTTTGGTCCAAGGCCCGGCAGCGGCGGTTCACATCTGACACTGAGCCGTTAATCTCACACCGACACTGAAACTGCTCAACCTTGTCGGTAAACTTGTAAATAACTGCTGGGTTGAGTTAGCTGTGTGATGCTAACTGTTCCTGTTACTGAGTGTGTATAGTCTAAAGATAACTGGCAGGGGGGGGACTAAGGAAATAAATACGCTGCATGCAGCTCTACAACGACTTGAGATTTTATGTGTTTTAAATGGTCTAATTTCTGGTGAAGTTGTGATTTGACAAAATTGCAACGTCACACAGAAGACACAGGGATTGGCTGAATTTGCATTAATTGCTGCGATCGCTACATTGCAACATCCTGGAGGGACTAAATAGCCTGTTAGCTAATTTGTTTTTATGCTAGCTTCCTGTGACATACTGTACATTTGTCCAAAATATGCCACAAAAATTCTAATTTTCAACAAAGTCCAGGCAAATTCTGGACCAAAAAAAAAAACTAAAAGCATCAGAGATCACAGAGGTTTGCATAGGAACAAATGGGCTTCCAGTTGATGCACACACATACACAGAGCTTTGTGGAGACGAGGCCTAAACGCCAGCATAAAAATATAGTGTGTTGGTAGATGGATCCTAAAATGATACAGCAAAAAGTCTAATTAATATTTTTAACCCAAACCTCAAAGCCTATCAGGACATAGTTAGATACAGTGGCATACAGTTATGAGTCATATCCCCTCCATTCATGTGCACTTTGTCCTACATATTTGTATATTTCTCAGAAGAAGCGGCTCCTCGGAGCTCAACTGCTTCCAGATGTGGAATGCCAGAGATAATCTGTCGTTTTGGATCTCAATGAGAGCGGGGTGTCCTGCAGAAGCTGGAGGTCCAGATCCGGCTCCCAGATTGTAGACATCCTACACGTGTGCGAGGTTAGAAAAAGAAATACACACGTGGGTGCACGCTGACTAACACAAACACGTACACTCAGGCCTCAAGCCCCCAAACCAAGGAAAAGAAGCCAAAACTATCAGCCAACTTTAACTCAATTATGGTTTACCAAATATAACTATGGAGCAATAAGAAAATTACATTATCAAGTGAAATACAAGAGCACAGAGACATTATGGTGGCCTCAGAAGTGTTTATTGTTATATATGGATATGCAATATATCCCTATATGTATCTATTGGTATTCTGCAGAAAAGCATATGAGACACAAAACCCAATTTTTAACATAAAATATGCTTTCCAATTCAATTCCCTTGTGGTCTTGGTTTCATGTTGTCACACAAAGTCTTACTCACACATACTAATAACACACACCAAATACAACACAGCGTTTGTTCACAACAAAACAAATGACTTCCTCATGTTTTTTTAATCGTGAAAAAGTCATACATTCTACAAACACTGTCAAGATGGTGAATAAGTCTTCGTTCTTTCCCCGTGCTATTTTATACTTTGATTACTATTTATTCATTCCAGTTTATAGCTTTTGAAGTGGTGTTTCACTGATGGCTAACAGATGCTCAGGGAGAGACAGAACAGATAGGGAGCTCTGCAAGCTCTGAAAACTGGATGCCATCTAAAAAAAAAAGCGAGAACACTGACTGTTTAAATGTGCATCATAAACAACACACGCATTACAAATATGTCTCTGTGAGCGATACGTTTGCCAGTTGTAGTTGCCAATAAAGCAAACATCTACAATGCATACCAACGCAGAGGAAGGATTTCTGGATGTTTAATAAGTGCTATTGACGTTGGTTTTGTTTTGACTTTGAGGGGAAATATTCAGTATAGCGTTTCATTACAGCTCCAGGACCTCAAGCTGGCAGGCATCCCATAGCCAACATAAACAACTAGGCCTGTAAGCCGGGTGCCAGGCATCACAGCAACCCAAAATGTATATGGCAACAGAACAGAGCAGAAACCGGGCACTTGGGCAACCCGTCATCCAATCAGAGTAAAGGCTTCCAGACTGGAAAAAGTGTCCGAAACTATTATCATAGTTTAGAAGGAAAAGCAATTTAGCAGCAAGAATTTAAGAAAAAAAAGCTCCTTCACAAACATAAGCGAGCAGAGAATTAATGTCATTACTGTACATGTGGGTATTTTTCTGGCCACAAAAACAAAAGATTGGCTTTGTCTGAGAGACTGTTCATGTTCAAATTTTCCCTGGCACCAGCACAGTCATTACAATGTTTGGCAGCAGCTTGCCTTTATGGATGAATTTTAGAGCAAGATTCACATCTATAGAGGGGAATACCAGTCATCCAGAATGAGCTGAGCTGGAAACATCCTAAAGTAGCCTCTTTAAAAAAGCCAGGCCTGAAAAACACATCTACGGCCTCGACCAACCTTTCGCCGTTCACGTGTGAGGCTACACGGGACATTGAAGTATGTTATTGAAAGGTTCTCTTGTGGTAGAGGAGGCAACGTGTCAATAAGACACCAGATTGCAAATCATAAAGCATAACAAGCTCACATTTCTCAAAACAGTCTGCTTCTGCTTGAGGGAAAATGGAAGCGTTTTGAGACAGAGAAAGGGGAGAGGGGGTGAAAATATATTCTGTTAGATGTTGAATTCCAGACCTCATGGCTCATTGTTGTCTCTGCAGAAAGCATAGCAAGATTTGGGGCCCCATTGCACAGACACCTCAAAAGTTGAAAAAAAGTCAAATGCCAAATACTCAGTGGGAAACTAACCAGAACTACAGCAGATGTAGTCTGGCTTACAGTAAAGGGTAAAAGTATTTTTTTCTAGTTGTGAAGTTTACAGAGCAGTTTTTATGTGGCACATAGCAACTGACTGTTTGCTGAATCTCATCCATTTCAGTTACATGTTCCTGCATGGCCAAACCAGGCTGCGTTCTGCCCTGACAAGACATAGCAAAACATTTATTAACGCCGTTGTGTCAAGCACACTGTCTCTACATTTTACCGAAATCATATCTTATTTTTCATATTTTATGATTTCGTATGAGAAATAAATGGATTTATTTTAGTAAGATGGGATTCAGTTCAATTCAAAGGTCTTTATTGACATGGGAAACATACGTTTACATGGCCAAACCAAGTGTGAAATATATGTTCAATAAGTAAAGATGTACTGGACATTGCTGATTGGATAACACCTCTGACACACCCACCAAATGAGAGAAAACGTACCTCAAAGCTCGCTGCACACTGCACACAACCTGCAAAACCACATCAAAACAGTGCACACCATTTTAAGATTGAGCATGTCTCCAATCTTATTTCCAGGACATCAAGTACGGACGCTATGTCATGTCCCTTGGCGTCTCATAGCAATGCACAGGGCACCCTTTAGCCAGTCTATGTGACGCAAAGCTGAAACACATTGTAACATGTAGTTGATGCTGTAAAACGGTTGTGGTTAGGTTTGGGGAAAAAAGATCATGTTTTGGTTTATATAAATACATTTGTCATGTAACGAAACGTGACATAAATATGTTGCATATGTGCGTGTCATCAGTGTGTGATGACTGTGCATAAATTACATGATGTCAGGTTAAAACAGCAATGACTTTTGATTTCACACAGAACAAAGGTACGTATGTTATGTAACATTACATTCAAACAAGACTGACTGTGATCAGGGCATCTGTGGCTTAGTGGTTAGAACAGTTGCCCCCCTGCACCGCCCAGGTTTGACTCCAGCCTGCAGCCCTTTGCTACGTGTCATCTCCCCTCTCTCACTCTCCCCCTTTCACGCTACACTATCCTATTGATTACAGGCAAAAATGCACAAAAAAATCTTTAAAGGAGAAGTTTGCAATGATTTTTATGTGGGAACCTCAACGAACACCACTGACCACTTGGTGAGTTTCACGGCTTTGAAAACGAACGTTTAAGGTGGTTTTAGGACAGATTTACACATGGCCATAGACAGCATTG
>JAPZEB010000008.1:7594368-7614076 GCA_029783705.1 Chaetodon striatus | reverse complement strand
ACTAAAAAATCTTGTTGGCAGCCTGTAAAAAGGCCATCACTAAGAGATGGTATAAAGCAGAACCACCAACAGAAGATGAATGACTGAAAACTGTGAATAAAATATATGATATGGAACTGTTAACTCGTAGGATAAGGACTCAGGAAGGAGTGATCTTGAGAGAAATGGGAGAAATGGGAGAAATGGACAATGTCTGCGCTTAAATAACAAGAGACTGAATCACTGAATATGTCACACGGATGAATAACTTTTGTGAGACAGGGTAATCTGGATCCTTTTGTTTATTTTTTGTTTGTTTGTTTTTTGTTTCATTTTGTATTTTACTCCTTTTCTCTCCCTTTTACCCCTTTATCACATTTTTGTGAAAACAGTAAAAATGACAATCTTCTCACTCAGCTCTCAGGACGAAAGCCAATAGGAGCATCATAAGATCTTAAGCGCTGGTATGACTGGCTGCAGGTATTTAATTTTAGTGGCTAGATGATATGTAACATATTATATCCCTATCATGCATGTATGTTTTGGTGTGTATGCAGCCATTTTAGCTTCACCGTAGTCGAATAGAACTTTACTTGGATGACAAGCAATGTAAAAAAGTAAAAGTTACAACACAAACACCTCGCTGTCTTTCAAACAGATTTTCAGTATTTAATCTTTTTTTCCACCGTGTCTCCCCACAAATAATTCCTCTTTACAGAAGCTTCTGTGACATCTCGAATGTCACCCAAACTAACTCCTTGGCTGTGCAAGTACAGAGTGCCTGGGCGGCGGTAGGATCCCTTTACAGAAAATATTCCGATTTCCGTACTGAATGTCACAACTAATAGACCCCGGCATGACAGATTTAGGAGCATGAGAGCGGGCCAGACACAGAGAAAAGAAAGGAGGAAATGGAGAGGAAATCAGGAGTGATTGTGATTAAAGCAAGGTTCAAGATGAAAGGACGTAATGCATGAGTGTAGGAGAAGAGCACAGTAGGGGGGCTGGGGACCTTACTCACTTTAAGCAATTAAATGTATGTGTGCAAATAAGTTTTAAATTAACTGTGCATGTGACGGAGACTTATTTTGAAGTAAATGTTACACTTTGTCGTAGTATTCGAGAAGAGAAAAGGGTGGCGGCAGTAAGAAAACAAAGTGGGAGTTTTCCTGTTTTTTCACAGTTCCGTGTTCCTGAAAGCACCTTGGCCTATTTTTTATCCACGGCGTCAACACAGTTTGTCACGGCAGGGGCACCAAACATGCAGGCTGCCAAAACATCCCATTCTGGATGGGGTGTTAGATCCCCCCCCACCCCTTCCTCCTTCCTCCTCCTCCTCCCTCCTGCAGACACCATAAATCACCCTACGTCTCCTCGAGGTTGACCTGCTGATGAACCACTCGCTTTTAAAAAAGTCATTTAAATAGCTAAAGCAGGGGCCACACACGCATACGTGCATGCACTTCTGTGAGGTCAGAAGTTTAATATTTAATAATACCACACCACTGTACTTCTGCAGCTACTTAAATAGAAGCAAATAAAAGTTGAAATCTGGCAACAGCAAAGATCTGATGGAAATAAAGTGCTCAAAGGCATGTAGTTCATATTTCAATCAAAAAGTCATTTTCCATGCTTGGTTATGGAGACGATGTCTCATCAAATGCTTCTTTATATTCAGCTTTCATTTTGATACATATGCCTGTGAGTGAGTATTATGTTCTGGCGGACAGGAGAGATTTGAGAGGTTCAGGCAGGTCAGCATCAGGTCATAGCAGAGAGGATTTGAGAACAAAACAGTGAGTAAAAGTCAGAAAAATATATGCAACAAGAGATACTCGGAAACATCCAGAAAGAACCAGTGAGGAAAAAAGAAGGAATAGAAAACCAGAGGAGTGAAAAAGCAGACAAAAGTGTCCTGGGGCGAGGCCTGCAGGAAATGAAGTCAACAGTCTTTGAGAAATGAGAATGGGAAAAGCAGCTGTGGGGCCACAGTCCTCTGCTCCCCCAGTCTGCAAGGCCTCTGAGGGCCAACTCGACTAACACCGCATGCCTAATGAGTAAAACCAGAAAATGACACCATAGTTGATGACAGACTGTAATTAAATGCTGATTAAAGTGTGATTCTAGCTTTCCTTGTGCCACAAGTGCTATAAACTGTTAATATAAGCTTCAGAAAATCAACACTACCAGTGTCAAGGACTGCAAGGTGCTCATTGTGATTTAACTTACTATGGGAAAGATTTTGAAGTAGAGGCTTACAGGAGTTGAAATAAAACGTTGGAAAAAATAGATATGCACGCATTGCTGGCTGGGATAATTGGATTATTAGACTTTGTAGCAGTAAATCCCAGCTTAAGAGTTTTCATTAATCACATTCTGAGGTAAACACTTATGCAAATGTCAAATGTTTTCATACTAGATTACAGTAAAACAGGTTTGCATCCTGTCTCTGGTGTAAAGTGAATAGATTTTTTTTTAACAACATTTTCTGCCCTTGATTCAAAACATCCACAATCCAAAGAGGATTAAAAACACTGTTTTGTAGCATGAAACAAAAAGTCCCAACAAAGAGTAGAAGAATAGAGGGACGGTGAGGGTCTTTTCAATTGAGGATGAGCCCACACAGATGGTGCCGGGACAGAGGGAGGACTGATTAATGATTAATCTACCTTGGCCACAACAGAGAAGATGCAAACATGGCCCAGGAGGAGAGCCACTTCAAACTCTGGCAGAGAAAGGAGAAACACAGGCAAATATGCCATCATTCAGCGTGTTCACTGGACCTCGTGCACATTGTATCCTTAAGTGATGGACCAGTGAAAGAGAGCGCTATTTAAGGTCTTACAGAGACCATGCTTAAAGTGAGCGAGTGGGTAGTGTGTGTGTGTGTGTGTGTGTGTGTGTGTGTGTGTGTGTGTGGATGTATATGTGTTTGTAAGGGAGATTGAGATAGAATGAGGCTTGTAGAAGCACACATAACAAATTAAGTACAATATTTTTTGTTTATTCACTTTATTCACTTTTAATCACACTGCTCTTAATTGATAGTTGTCAAAGGCTTGCATTGAATGAGAGGCTGCAATAATTGCAACAATGATTTGAATTAATTGTTGAGATATGTGAAAAGCAGGCTGTTTCCTTAGTTACATAAAGCTCGGGTAGGCAGTTTTATTTTAGCATCACTGGGCAAATTTCCCATAATAACCTCTGAGCAGACTGTAATTCAACTGGTCTGAGAAAAAAAAACCTTCTGCATCTCCTCTTGGCTCTGTTCTCAGCCAGTGACAAGAGCGTTTGGCCAATCACAGGTCATTTCAGACCAAGGGCGTTCTATTGGCTGCTCTACAAGATGCACATGCACGTCCCTTCAGATGGTGAAAACCGGATGTAATGGCAGAGCATCTTTACACCCTAAGTGTCTATTCCAGCATTGACATCAACTGCCTACACTGTAAAGCACCCGTGAAAAGGAAGACAGACTTCATAAAGAGAGTCTGACAGTAAACTTTAAAACACCAAGCCTTAAATCACAGCGTGTCTTCGGCTTTACTCCCTGCTGCTACAGACCCCCATGGTGGGAGGACAGCGAGCAGCAGCTTTGGAAACGGACCCCCACTCAGTGGCTGCAGCAACCCACATCCAGTCAGTGCAAACCCCAGCTCCTGACTCCCTGCCGGATCAGCAAACTTTCTGTTGCTGCAGTTACACAGGTTAGACCCAGCACTGCTGCTGGCCAGCAGCCCACTGTGACACCAGGTGCCAGGGGATTTGCACTTTCCTCATTCAGGCTGCTACAGCCACCGACTGAAGGTCTGTGTCCAGATCTGCTGCCTCCTCTCTCCCCAAGGAAGCAGTCTACAGTGGCAGGGAACGAGGCGAAGGGAGCGTGGGGTGGTCAGCTAGCTAATTGTTATCTCATGTGTGGTCTGATGAAGAGAGAGAGAGCTCTATAATAAAATAGATTAAATAAATCAATGTATGGGACACACTTGCTTACTGTGTGAAGTGAGCGCATATGCCTGTGGTCGTCTGGTGGGAGGGAAGAGCTGCAGGCTGAGGGTGTATTTTCAGATTCTGCATTTTCTATTTTGCCTCTTCCAGATCTCTGCCAACTGCAGGTTTAAGTTTATATATTGTATAATTATTTCTGTACAATATATTCATGTTAAGTTATAGTTGGAATAAGTCCACACTAATTTTATTTGCTGCTTTAGAGTTTAAATACTATTGTTAACTTGACATAGTATTAATCTTATAGTAGACTTGTATCATACCCTCTCACCTTTGGGTAATTTATTTTCTAAGTGCAGTTGTGTGATTGTACATTCAGGAGTGATGCATGTGCCAGTTCAGTCCGTCAGTCAATCGATTTGAAAATTGGCACAAAACTATTTTGATAATCAATGATTTTTTTTTTTTTTTAGTAAGCATCCCAGAATTGTCCAGTAGCAGTTTCTTGTCTCTTTCCTTCAAATCTAATTAACTGAGTGGATTTTTGAGTGTTAGTTGGATAAAAGTTAAAGATGTCACTTCAGTTTTTATAAAATCATAACATTTGTGATTGCTGAGGTATTCATGGAGAAAATATCAACAGAATAAAAGCTGTTTCTTACCAGTAAAATACAAAATGTAGTCTGGGATCACGAAAAATCAGCTTGCAAATAAATAAATAAAAAATAGATAATGTGAAGTAGGCTCAATGACTTTCCTCCTGAATAGCTACTTTGTCTACTCCACACAGCAAAAGCCAGACAGAGCATGTCTAAGGCTTTAATGTTCACTACACAATACATAAACTAATCGGACCCCAAATCTGATGCTTATGCTAGCCGTTGTTGCTAGCCCCATTACCATATACTGGTAATGTAGCTGATATGTATATACTGAAAGTTGAATATACCCCAGCTGGCAGGAGCTCTAAAGCCATGTATTGTCCTTTATTTGGTTGTTGAAGTAATTGCATTGTTTATTGTACTATATGGTGTGTTGAGAACTGATAAGACAGGCCTTTACTGTGAAACTTTTTGCAGTGAACAGCATTACCAAAAAAATTTTACCTGATGTTGTTTTTATTTTTCCTTAGTCTGAAAAGTAATTTTGAAACATTAGATGAGGTAAAATTTGATTTTATTCAGTGTTTAACAAAGCGGACTGAGTGGACTGTATCTGGAGAAAACTTGTGTTGATGCATTTCTACATCCCTTGTGCTTTACAGTCCTGCAGCGATTTTGGTAGAGAAACTGCAGGCCAGTAACATCAAGAATCCATTTTTGTTTTTTAAGTTTTACGTTTGCGAAAAATCAAAGAGATACATTTCCCTATTTCCCCAAAGAGTGAAATCCAGAACAGTAGAGGTGAAAGGCTTCTTCTTCAGTTGTAGGATAATGAAGCCACTGTGGATTTTTCTTCTTACTGCCCCTGTATCATTCATCTGACAGCAGAGTTTGCAACAGCAGAGCTGAGGTGATTACTTCACGAGGAGATGGACAAATACTGAGAGGAGATCATGATGTGGCCCTGCCAGGTGAGGATGGCAATACAATCTGGTGGGAGGGAAAGGAAGACGGAGGCAGAGCATGCAGCAGTGGGGATATGAGGGTGTTTTATGTGTGTTTGAATGATGGGTGCTTGTGCGTTTGTGTGTTTATGCGCGGTGGCGCTGGGGGCTTTCATATAACAGATTAAAATCAAAACAGAAAGACATTCAAAATGAAGCTGAAAGGATCAGACTCCAGCCGGCGTTTGTGGTTTGATGGACTGTCAAAACACTTTTCGTGAGATTACCCACCTGTCACAGGAATGCTGTCGTGGACGTTATACAACACTGATAACATAATAGGATTCCTGTTATGAATTTTAGCTGTGCCCTCAAAAAAAGGAGACACTTTTCACTATTATTTAGCTCTCTGTGTGTGTCTTAAGTGCACCTGCCAAACTGAGCTCAGCCCTCAGTGTGCAGCCCTGTCAGGACAAGCTGCAGCAGAGCTTCTCTCTGCTTACCTGCATGAATCCCAACAAATTGCGGTCTATTTATGCTGATTTATTACACCTTTTCACCACTTATTAGATCACCACAGCTCTCAAAATATTACTGCAGTCTTGTTTTTTTCCCTCTCTCTGTCTCCTTCCCTCTCTCTTCCTCCTCTCCCTTTCCATCTGTTCTCACCGGTGGCTTTTGATCAAACGGAAGAAAAAGCTGCTAAAACCAACATACTCGCTCTGTCAGCCCAGCGTGGAAAATGCCAGACGCAGGCATCTCAGCTCTCTATCATGTGAGCGTTGCAAGCGACTGTCAGTCATAATAATTTTCCCTCCTAACGTTTAAAGAGACAGATGCAAAACCAGCTCATGCGGAATGTGTGCAGTGTTATGGCACTTAAAAAGGAATATACTGAATGTAGTGATCCATTACAAACAAGAAAACATAGAGGCCTGTTCAACAATGATATTTTCCAAAGTGAACGGTGCAAGTGCATTTAGGAAGGGTGCTCCTTCACTTTTGCTTGTTAAACAGCACATAGTCTGGGCACAAGGTAAGGCATAAGGGGCAGAGGGTTTGTTTTTATTCACTTAATAAAGTGCCCCAGGAATGAGTCCTAAAACCTGGAAATGAGTTTGTATTTTACTGCTTACGGTTTCCTGGTCTCAAATTCAATAGATTTGATTTGAATTTAAATTTTTTTAATGGGTTTTTGGTTAGATGACTGATATAAGCTTGTGGTTCAACACAAGCTCAAGAGACAGTCACGCTCTGTTCTATGACGTATAATTTGTCAGTAAATACCCCACACATAAACTTTGAAGCTTCTTTGTGTCTTAAAAAATGGCGGTTGCTAACAAGTGGTTAAATGAGACCACAGAACGTCATTACACTGAGCCATGCCGAACACAGCTTTATAGACTTGTTATGGCCGTGACATTAGGTCATGTGACCGAAGTGTAGTTTGTTTATAGCCTAAAATGAGCTTTTTTACTTCTGGCGATTGCATGTGGGCATCAGTTGTCATGAAAGTGGTGTTCATTTGTGAAGATTATCTTGCTGAACAAAATGTGTAAGTATCATAAACTTTTGTTTGTCACAAAGATTATTTTTTGCAATAACCCAAAAAAGCCTTTTGGAGGAATTGGCTAAAAAAAGCCTAGTTTAGAATGCATCACATCAGTGCGGTTTTGTACTCAACACAAGATTCGAACTCGTAATCATGTACAATATATTCCAAATCCATTTCACACCAGAATTCCCCTCTAAATTTTCTTGAATTTGAAATTAATTGGCGAATATCTCACTGAATGTAGGGATGTCAGATTCAGTTCATTTGCTTTCAATAGTCCAACACCCATTAACCACCAACCAGTTCATTTTTTAAAACAAATCACACAATAACATGAATCATAAGAGAGCTTTCCTCTAAATCAGTGGCTTTATCGACTCAGTGAGCTTTAGCACCACATTTCAAAGTGATATCCATTTAGAGACATTTAGAAATGTTCATGTTTTGTAATGTAAATGTCCAGCCTTTTATATCCTGTTAGTTTTTCTGACAAAGAGCCAGCTAGCTGCATTTACATGCAGAAATGTAGTGCCCTGCTAACATTAGCCTTGGCCACTCTGAATTGCATACCACCTGGGTCAGGTGGGAGCTAGTGGCACTGCTCATTTAGGAAGTTGACTGCTTGCTGGGGAAACATGGTGGACATCCTCCAGTTTTGCTAATCAGATAACTATGTAATCACCACTAGGTGTGCTGACGCTGCAAATGATGCTAACAGAGCTAACAATAATGCTAAAGGGGTGTTTTGGCTGAAAATTGAGCCACTCACTCACCTGGGTGAAAGAAAGTGTAGTTAATGTAGATTGGTTTTTCCATCGCCAGATACTGACCACATCCCTAGTTGTATCTCCATCCGCTGGTTTCCAGCTGTCATCTCTGTAGAGTAGCCTACTGCCTCTGTTGCTATTTTTAAAGTCTGTGGTTGCTACCTGTTGCTGCCACCAGCTACTTGGTGCTTGATATGTGAATTTTCTGCTGCTAGCCTATCCCCAAACAACAGTGTCAGCCTACTAAGGCTTTAGCCTTAAGGCAACCATCCGCAGTGCCAGCAGAAATCATTTTTGGGCTCTCAGCCTGTTATCTTTCAGGCTTCATGTTAACTCATGATCTCTGGGTCCAATGTGTTCTGTGAGGTTTGCGATGGCCTCAGCGGGCGCTTTCTCATCTCAGCAGTTCAGATCCTCTGCCTGTGCTGTGTTACCTGTTCTGTTTACCCATTAACGATGTCCTTCCTGCCTGAAATTTGTGTTTACTTATTTATTTCAGGGTCCTGGTATGTGCTGGCAGCTATGTATGTGGTTTAATACACTGTTTAAAGGTATTTTCAAAATTTACTTTAAAATTGTGTTTTTGTCTCTGAAAATATACAGTATTTGTTTGTACTAGAGATCAACTAGAGGCCATGGTTTACTCTGTTCTTTATTTACAATCCTTCCATTGATGAACAATAACAACTTAGTTAACAAATTAACTATGAACACATGATGTGATCTTGAATCAGTTGCTTTCACTTCCAGTATTTTGTGAGCCACAGAGCACATAGGTCTCATATAGTACTCCTTCTTGTCTGCGCCATATCAGTAGGCGGGCAGGAAATTGAAAGCGACACAAAGGTGTGTTTGAGAGGCTGCAGGTCATTTTATCGATGTCAGACATGGAGTGAATGAATAGGGAGGCTGACATAGGCCCCTTGGGATCCCTTTTTTGTGTGATGTCGATAGGAGGAAGAGGCATATGGCAGATCTGTACAGCAATACTGTACAAGTTAGTGTGTGTGTGTGTGTGTGTGTGTGTGTGTGTGTGTTTGTAGGAAGTTTTGTTAAACTCTAAAGCCTCTGAGCTCCCATGGGGTCTGACGGATCAGACAAAGGAAACCAATGGGTACCCAGGGGACTCTAATAAAGCCCCATTTTCAAGCACACACACACACAAAGTGACAGTACAGAGTCAGACTAGTTGCCCCACATACACACCCACCTGCCCCTCACTGTGCACTGGGTCGTGCAAGGGTGCTGGAAGCAGACATGTTGTGTCTGAAGTTCTGTTTTTTTTTTTGACAGGTACACTGTAACAGACACCCTCCTTTTCAGGGCCAGTGTACTGTGACAGCACACACACACACACACACCCACACACACACACACACACACACACACACACACACACACACACACACATACAGACCCTACTCACTTGAACAATATCTTAATCTTCTATCTGAACACCTGAAATCCCCCAAATCTTTGCAAGCCAGACTTGCAACCCATGCAACATGTGCCAACTCACATTACAAGATAGTGGTTCTGACGTCTGCAGCCAACTACATGAGAATCTACTGTTTTGGTATCAAACCTGTAGGATTTTAAGCATTGATATTGAGTGATTTCATAATAGTGATGGACACAAAAGTTAACAAAAAACAATATGAACAACATTACTGTAAAAATCAGAACCTTTAATTAAACCAGCAACTCATGGTATTGCGCTCTGCCAAAGCATCTCTCAGCTCACTGTTGCTGTTCAGCCAGCAACTTTACTGCACTGAAAGCTTGTAACTCCATCACGGAGGACAATAGGTGTATGTAACTTAGATTTAATGCAGTTTCAGTGTATTTGAATGGTAACCAACGTCACAGAAAAGAAAAAATAAAGACCTCTGTAGAAACTTTGAGCAGAGAAGGGACTCCTAGCACAACTTTGCCTACTTTTATTGTCATGGAGAGGTGAAATAGTCTGAAGAGGTCAAAACTTCAGCAACACCTTGTTATATAAAGAACGACTTTATTGTCAGACCAACATGTTTCTGGCTCAAAGCACTCCTGCTGCATTATCTGTTTCTGCACTGCTGTTTTTAATGTTCCATAAAGCTGAGCTAGAAACACTTCCTTCATTGTTCAAGATTGCCTCTTCATAGCTTTGAAGCTTTGCCGGATGTTGTGTAGTTTGACTCGATTTAACGGAGGAGCAGCAGTTGTTTGGAACATACCGAGCATAAAGATCAATGGTGGAGACCTGGCAATGTTTTGACATGTTTTTTGGCCCTGATTTATTATAAGTGCTGTGAATCCAAGCTGAC
Source organism: Chaetodon striatus (assembly GCA_029783705.1). NCBI lineage: Eukaryota > Metazoa > Chordata > Actinopteri > Chaetodontiformes > Chaetodontidae > Chaetodon > Chaetodon striatus. The sequence goes on along the minus strand of JAPZEB010000008.1, from coordinate 7,603,969 downwards.
TGCACATTATAAAACATGCTCATTATTTAAAGGAATACTTCACCCAGAGTTTTAAATGCACAGACACATGCATTTAAGCTAATACCTTGCTACTGAAAGTATTTCCACATAAACAGTCTCACACACGCATGGTGGCGCGCCAGGGAAACTCATTGGAATGCACGAGTCCAGTGTATTCGCAAAAGTACTGAGCATATGACTGGATAAATGAGACTTTGGTTATATTCCATTTTATTCATTGAGAATCTACTCAGTTTTAGGATCCCTTGTTTCCTGTGTTGTGTCCCTTTTCATTCCCAAAACTTGAGGTCTTTGAGAACACACTCAGACTCGACACATACCCCCTTAAGACCACCTCATATTAGCATAATGAAAACACAAAAGCCAATTGTATGGCTTGAGGACAATACCCTCCATGTGGTGAACTCATAAGCCAACCCTGCTGCTGCAGTAAGCTTACATCCCACTGTGGCATGTGGCGGCAGCAAACAGATCAAATGGGAAGTTCTCTGTATTGAAATTCATAGATTCAGTATCTCCTATTCTCTTCATGCAGCACAAATATAAATACACTTTAATCAAAATAAGACGCATTAAGCTTCCCATTGGGACACAAAAAAATCTGATAATAGAAAGCTGCCTTGTAGTGAGGCGGTAAGTCGATGAGTCATGGGTCTGGGAGATTAGACAGGAGGCTCTCTGCTGCTTCAGAGGGGATTATAGAGCATACATTACAGGTCAATGATTAGAAACCAGTGATCATATATGAAACAACCGAGACAGACGCTCAGGCCTCTTGACTCTCCTACATGACCCTTTGTCCTGTTCAGAGTGTCACCTTCCTGACAGCAGTCACCCCTCTGTGATTTACCTCACTCACCAGAATTTATTAGTCTGCAAAGCTCAACTGGTGAAATTCAATCCTACAAATCTCCCCTCTCCTCAGCTGAACAGGGATTATAATATGCATGTTAGACACGTATGCAAACAAACACGCATGCACACGTATGTACACGAATGCTCACACACAAACACACCTTTTTTCATTTCAATCCCACTCACTCTGTCTCTTTCAGAATATAAGCAGCTTTCATGGCGCTACTTATGCAAGATGAATGTTTGCGTCTGATATTCAGATTAACAGTGCTGCTAAATGTGCTACCGCTAGCCTATCACGGCCTATTCTTGGTGGATGCACTTCTCTGTTTTCAGCAACCAGCAGCCAACCAGACAGCTCAGAGACAAAACAATCCACTGTTATTAATGAGGACACTTTTCACCTCACTTAGAGAGGTAAATATACCCTCTGAATGTTAAGCCATATGGGCTGCCTTAGAGAACCTAGATCAAAGAGGATTCAGTGATTCGGTTTGACATCAGGACGGCCCTGAAATAACAACGATCAGATGGGGAATAACCACCCACAAATTGTACTCGACTCTGTCTGGTTAACAAATTTACCTTTGGGAGCTGCTAAACTATGTGATTGTTTTAAAAGGGAGAATATGAAGGTATCAAGGAGACAAACTAGCACTTAATATCATCAAAGTGTGACTTTTAAGTCCTTTATTTTTATGCATGGAGTAATTTGTTCTTGGGAGTACCTTATGTAAAGTGGATCCATGTCAGTGCTTTTAACTGGGGTTACACAATACTGACAAATAATGACATTGGGATGTAATTTTTTTCTGCAATATACATTGAGATATAAAAAAAATACAGGGCTTTTTACCAGATGAATAGCTCTATTTGAAAAGGCTTAGTCATGCAGAGGCTGCATGTCACATCCTATTATAAACTCTGTGTTTCCAAGAACCCTTTAATTATGTTATATCAGACAGACTTCAATTGTAGATTAACCTCAGTGTGAATGTTACCTTTCTAGCTTTGGGGTTTCAAACCAAAGTTAGGAGAAATCTGGTTTGGCCTGGCTCAAACCTGGTAATTAGCATTGATAATCTGGCATAATCTTCATTTTCACAGTGGTTATACTCAAACCTGAGCTTATTTAGACACTTTCCGCTGACTGCTGTAGTTTCAGTAAACATGCACACACTCACAGGAGAGTCTTACTTCCAGTGACAAACCTGGCCACACTACTTCACATACACACATTACTCACAAGGCCACTTGTCTTAAAGAGGATGACTTGGCTGGAAATATCAGGCATGGAATATGAGTACTGTACTGTCTATGAAATTGCGAAAAAATGCTGCACCGTGACGTGTTCGAGTTAATTTGCCTTACTTGGCTTGTACAATGCACTGTCCCTTACTGAATCAATACCAGGCGCACTCTGTCCAGTGTTTTTGTGTGTAGGACTTAGGATAATGTGTTTCAGTTTATACAAGTATTAGTAGGGACAATTATATCCCCCCAAGATTTTGGTAAGAACATGTCCCCACTCATCCATGAACAAACCTACACCCTTGATTTGATGAAGAACTTTGGAATATTGGCATTTTTGGAGACATGCATCCCTGCAGAGAGTTGAGACCATGGTATGCACAAATCTAAGTAGTTCAAATGAAGTGTCATCTGAACACAACTGAAAGCCAAAATGTTTGTTGCTGTTAATTTCTGTGTGGTATGCATGGTGTGGAGACCCACTGGCTGCCTTGCAACAGACAAGGAGACTTCAGGAAGTCACTGCACCTGGCCACAAGAAATATGCTGCAGTATGCACTACATGCACAATATGTGTACTCTTGTTAACATACTTCTGTGTCAATAAATAGTGGTACGTATGTTTTTAGATGCACTGAGCTGTGATTACCAAGTCACCTCCTGAGAGCCTCCTTGCAGTTGTTGATGGGTAACCATAGTAACCTGTGCCAAACTCAGCTCTCATGGCAAGTTAAAAATAATTTTAAAGTATATTCCAGCTAGCAAAGTGAAATCTTACACTTCATATATACCACACTTAAACTGAAGCCTGCATTGCATAGTGGGATATTTAGACTGGCATAGTGTTCGGTCTTTGCATACTGTAATTTGTCACAGGATACAGTATGTGTCTGTGATTGTTTTTACACTTTTGTTTTGTACAGATATAATTTAGCTTTAGAAGTGATGGTTTTTAACAGCTTCCAGCTAACTTAACCATATCCTGCCTCCGCTCCTGTACTTAACCCACAGGCATGCGGTTGGTATTGATCTTCCCAGCTAACTCTCAACAAGAAAGTGAATAATCATATTTTTCAAAATGAATCAATCTGTTCCTGTGGGGTTTTTGTTTTAGCACACCCACTCTTTTTTGGATTTTTTTTCTTCTAAATAACCTAGGCAGCAGCTGCTCTGACCATGTGCTGATGTTAGCAATGAAGCAGCTACCCCAATTTATTCTCCATGTATGCAGCAGCATGTATTAATATAATAGTTACCTTACAGGTGAATCGCTCATCTTGTACATGCCAGCAAAAGAAAAAGTCCTTTAGATTCCACGCCATGCCTTTCCAATATTGATTCTGTATGTGGTTTTTTTTTTTCATTTAAACTACACACACACTTGAACCCACACAACCTCACACACAAACCATCTACTCTTACACGCACACACAGTGTTCTCAAACCTGTTGTCCTATACTGGGCTGGCTGTCCGGTGTCTCATGGGACAGTAGCAACACACCCCAACATTTGACATTGCGTGAGGCACTGACTGCACACTTGGCTGCATCTGATATTTCTCTTACACCCAGAGACCCCAGTGCCAGGACTATACAGTTTCAAATTCAGGTCTTTTTATTGTCTATTGGATTTCCATGAAACACACGTTCATCGTAGAAATATGTCTCAGTAAAATATAAAATATAGACACCACAGGCAAAATGATACAACAGTCAAACTGAAACACTATAAAAGAGAAAAAGATATTTTGCCAGAAGTCATAAGTTTGACATAACAGACTGTTGACAGTCGACCAAAAGTGCCCCTAACCCTGAGAAAACTCTTCAAAGAAAGGTGAACGTTGCAGGGAGGACAAGGTGGTGAATGCATTTTATTCAGTACAAGTCACCTGATCTATTCAGAGCATTTGCTTCACTGCACAAGTTAGCAGGAAAAAAAATACAGATCGATTAAGAGTTGTCATACTTGTATTCTCTAAGGCTGCTCCAAATGTCTCCCTTTTTGTCAAGGGCAGCGACACATTTAGCTAGCATGTACCCTAGTTTTTCTCTGCTGAGTGCTTTGAAGGATAGCAAAGTGCTCGGAGCACAATGCTGTATGAGAATGTGCCTTATGGAGAGAGCCATTATGACATGTTTCAACAGAGCACAAAGATATGAAAGAAAATCTTTGATACATTTGCCAATAAATTGCATTCCACTTATTTTTTTGATGATGTTATTAAATTTTACGCACAGACTGCAGCCCCTAGCTGGCAGAGTGACTATATATATACCAAAAAATATAGTTTTGAATTACGCCTAGTGATCCTACCTGTAGGTACAAAGTGAAGCTGAGAACCCACAGAGCAGCTCCAGGCCATTGTGACATTTTCACAGACACACGTTAGAAGATTATATTAACAGCACACATCGACCAGATCCATCTTTACACCAGCCCACCATCCCCTCTAGCCCAAGGCCACATGGCTTCTTAACAATGAGAGGCCTATTATAGTACAGGGATGGTAATAAAACCGTCATGGTTGTTAAATAGAGCTGGGGTGAGAAAGGATAAATGTTGAGTAAAAAGCTGGTAATGATGATGGTTTTCACTGTTTTTATTATGTGCTCCAATAAGTCCTTGTAAATTGAATCAATTGAATTTGACAGTTGTGGACAATTACGTCAATGAGTGTTCCAGTAAAAATGCTGATGGAAAGATCTGCAGAGAAACGCTGTGAGGGGAGTTGGAGTCAGATACGTGTGGTTCTAGGAAGCGATGATAACAGGCTTGTGTTTCAGGTTACTGTGAACTTGGAATTTAAAAATGTAGATCATCTGTGTATGTGCACATTTTTACTGCTACGTAATGAAAAGAGGGACAAGGATCTAGGTTGTACACATCTTCTATTAGTTAAGGACTTTGTTCTACTTGTTGTGACACTGCCATGACCTGCACCCATTTCTTTGATGTGCATTTGCATTTAAATGACAAAATGGGTCATTTTTCTGTGCCTTTCCAAACAACCCAGAAACTGTCACAAAAATGACTCAAATAGTGTTTTCTTGGCTGTTGCACCTACATGGTTAAAGCTGCATGAATCAATATTTTTATATTAAAGCTCCAGTGTGTAGGATTTAGGGGGATATATTGGCAGAAATGGAATATAATATAAAAAGTATGCTTTCTTTAGTGAGTAGTCCCTTGAAAATAAGAATTGTTATGTTATGGTTACACTGCACTGAGACGTTTATATCTACATAGGTAGCAGGTCCTCATCTACGGAGATTGCCATGTTGCACTGCCATGTTTCTACAGTAGCCCAGAACAACACCTGGAGTCTCATTTATAATACTGTGTACACACAAAACTAGGTCAGAAAGAGGTGTACGCCACTTTCCATGGTAAAGTCATGATCTATAAAAACAGACCTGTTGTGAGAAACTTTGAGCCATGCTTACAAACATTTTGGAGACAGGAAATTGGTGAGGTGGAAGCCTGACTGTAGAAATTGTCAAACATTTTTTGGTGCTCACCATTTTTTCTAATTAGGTACGTATATTTTTAGTGTGGTTCCAATGCACTGTTTTATAAATGAGACTCGTGGTCTGTTTGATTTGGAGAGAAAGAGTCCTCCACAAATAATTGGGCATCCAGCAACAACCTCCTTAACAACTGAAGGAATTCTGACCAGGAGAAGTTTCAGCTGGTTACAATCTGCAATCATCAGCGCTAGATTTCACTGAATCCCCATAAATTTTACACACTACTCCTTTACAAGTGGAATAATGACCGTGCTTAAGTGGTCGCTCGTGATGAACAGAGAATGATGAATTATCGACGACCCCGCAGCTTCCCTCAGCTTTACAAAACATTGTCTTGTTTTGGTTCACTCTTTTGGCTCATGTGGTGTCATTTTCTGCCACAGCAGGCAGCTGTTTTCATTGCAAAGCTCTTAAATTGTTTCTGCTATACACTTCCTGCGTAGCACCAAATGGCTACTAAGAGAGGATGGTCATTATTTGGATGACTGCAAAAGCTTGTCAGGAAAAACTATACATACAGCAGGTTGTTTTAAACATTTCAACCAACCAACAATGCTGATGTTTTTCTGGTGGGACAAGTCTCTCATTTGGGTTAGCTTGTTTTTAGAATCAGAACCACCTCTATTGGCCAAGTATGTATAAACACTCGGAGAATTTGACTCAGTTGTTTAGCATTTGTCTCAATGCACTTACACATAAAAAGACATAACAGCCAGGAACAAGGACAACAAAGGTTTACAAAGACAGGCAAAAGCTAGACAGGACTATTATGTGCACAAGAATGTTCCCGTTTGACCATGAGATCCAGCAAGTCCAGTTTAAAGGTATTGTGTGTGAGAAAGACAGTTGATTAAGTCTCAAACGAAGGTCGTCAAATATCAATGCTGATCTCATGGTCTCTGTGGCAAAACCACTGTACAACTTTGGAAAATGATCACAGCAACAAACAATTTTACTAGGGCTGGGACTTTGACGCGTTAATTTCAATTAATTAATTACAGGAAAAATAACGCATAAAAAAGAAAAAACTAAGACAGTCCTGGTACAGGCAAACGGTGTAGTCAGCCCACACTAGAGCGCAGCTTGGGCCGCATTTTCCTGACCGGATCCGACCCGAGTCTGAAACAGTTATAACCGAGCCCAGCCCCAAACCTGATAGCCTTTCTGATTTTGAGGTGCGAACCCGACCCGAGCCCGATGCAGTTTGTTACCTGACAGTTATTGTTACCATGGTTACAGCTTGTCTGTTTACCATGATCACACATGGACAGTGTGTAGTGTCTATTCATCGATTCAGTCGTCAACCAAACTTTATCTGAATTGAAAAACTTTGCTAAAATTTGATTAAAATGCGATTAATTGAGATTAATAAATAACAAAGCCTAATTTTTACGCATAAATCTACCTGGAATCTGCTCTTGCTGTTATTGAACTGGTCACTGTAGTGCCGCTTTGTCCTAGTCTGGAATAAGGTAAGGTCAAATCTACTTTTACACTGAAGCCCTGCTGGGTTGATGGGCTGAATGCCTTTGAATAAATTTAACTTCGGCATTAAGTTGGTTTGAAAGCGGCAGAAGCTGAGTGACATATCACAAAGACAGATGCAGTCCAAATAAATAGCACTCTTTCTGCTCTCTCTCTGTCTCTCATGATCAAAAAGAACCAAAATCCTTTCTTTGTAGATGATTAGTAATGAATATTTATACCAACAGCTGGTACTGACACAGAGTCGACCATGATGTCATAGAGGTCAGAGGTCAAACTGGCTGGAGCCAAGGAGACACCCGGAGCCTGGGTCATCATTAGTCACAGCACAGGAAGAACCAAACGACATTAGTGAGTCATTATCAGTCTTTAAAGACGGGGTTATTTGAGGGGAAATTATTTAAAGGCACGACCGTCAGCACAGTGATTTAATATGATGACAGATCAGTCAGCCAGACAATGATATCATCCCTCTAGTGTATGCTAAGAAAAATAAACGATAAAATGTGATATTAAGGCCATTTTCATCAAAGAGCGAAACATTTTTTGCCTCATAAAAGTTTCAGGATGTTGCCACAAACAGCTTTTGTAGTCAGGCCCAACTTCCGTGTTGCAATGATTTGTAAGTTATTTTGGGGCATTATGGTTAAAAATACCACACACTACAGACGCTCTCAGACTGTCTGAAGATGTACCACAGCAAATCCAGTAACCTCTTTTTTCCCAAGACACCACCGCGAGTTATGTTTAGATCTTAAGTTGAAGTCACAAAGAGGTCACGACCCCGGGCAGACAGCAGGTCACAGCCTTAGTGACCTGTCTACATTTCCTCCGTATACATGTTATTACTCAGGTATGCAGTGAGGAGACGGGGATCGGGTTACAGTGGACTACCCATTCATCAAGGCAGGCAATGAAGAGAGAGAGAGAGACAGTGTGGAAACAGAGACCACAGGATGATAAATATCAGCAGGAGCCATCTATGAACCACAATAGCAGCAGAGACCCAAAATCCACAATATTAAACACACAGTGAGAGAGAAGAAAAAATACGGATTATGACAAAAAGTGCCAGGAAATGAGAGAGCGATGTGGTGAAAAAAGGACATGGATACCAGCAGAGAGTCTGTCGGACCCGAGACTTATTGGCACAAATCAGTGCCGTCAGCCCCCTGGCTCAGCCAACCACAGGACCTGCAAGCTAATTTATAGATCGGTTCAGGTTTTCCGTGACTGCCTGGAACCTCTCGCTCTATTATCAAAGCCTTTGGGAGAGGAGAAATTGTGACTGCAAAGTTATTAGCCTATTCTTTTTTTGCCATCTGGGTTGTAACCCCACCCTTTTTACAGAGTTTTCATATTGAAAAGGTTTTCTTTTGTCCTAGCCACTGTGTATGTGTGAGTAAGAAAAGCCATGCACGCATCCTTAACTAAGTGGCACTTTATCTATAATGATCTCATGAAAATGCATTCACTTGAAGCAGTTTTGCAGCAACGTTTTGTTTATTTCAGCATCTCTAATGCGTCCTGTCCTCCATACATTCAGCGCCTCTGAAAAGCTCCCAAGCTGCAGATTTAGTTGCAGGTATATGAATATTCAAGATCCAAACAATTTAAGCACTTTATGAATAATGCTGGCTGTATACAAAGCCATTTCCTGACTCACTGCCATTTGTCATACCCCCCCAAACCCCTCTGCCGTGTTAATTTCTCTCTCTCTCTGTTGCTCTCCATCTGCCTGTAGGGCAGATCCAGAGGACGGCTTCTTCAGGAAGAGAATAGACAGATTTAAACACTGCTCACTGTCCTGGCCGAGTGCCCACGCCTCAGGATGACTTCAGGGGCTGGAATTTAAATCCCAGGATAAAGACAGAGAGAGAGAAAGGGAGGGGAGGAGGAATTAATGTCAGGTGAGTTACGAGTTAACGACAAAGACGAGACGTTGCAAGACAGATCACGAAGAACAGAAATTAGGTAGAAAAGGCTTAAAAGAACTCTTAATGATAAGTCCGTGACAGTAATGGTAGTTTTATGGCTGGGCAGTAAAATGGGAATCCAGAATTTCGCAACTCGGCAACAGTGATGCTAAACTTATTTTGTAGAGAAGAAGAAGCTGAGTATATGAGACAGAGCTCAAGATAGCCAGTACCTCTTTTTCTCCTTCCTCTCCACTAAGTTAGCATCCTCTTTCTAGTCCCCTTGCTTTGTAGCCCAAATACCCATCTTTCGATCATGAACCCTGCTTTATCCCTTCTCTACACCCCTCACTGCAACACAGCCACCACTCTAAGGCTGAATGGAGTTTTATTTCAGTCAAAATGACCTTTACCAAAATCAACAGCAGCATCTCTTTCAAGACACTGTGTCACAATTCAATACTACATGCCAACGTTGAATATAGTGTATGTACTGTAACATTTAAAGAATACTGTTTTTGCTGTTGGTATACAAGAACATTGATA
>JAPZEB010000008.1:7523260-7540548 GCA_029783705.1 Chaetodon striatus | reverse complement strand
GTTATAGATGACATTGAGAGCACCCAGGGGAATGTTCTGAGTATATAGGTACATTTTCTGTTTTCGAAGTGAGGACACTATATTGAAGCTCATTTCGGTACAAAAAACAGAACAAACATCATGTGGGTCCATAAAATCAGGCTTCTATTCATCGTCTATGGAGCAGCTCCAGACTGCATACCTTATGACATCACAAGTTTGACACTTTGAGCCTGTGACCTTTCTCAGCATCTGTTTTCAGTTGTTCCAAATGAGGAGAGAGCGTATGAGAAAAAGCGCCACGCCTGGTGTATTCTCTTAGAGTGCTCCACCTTTTTTGTGCGGCCACTTATCACTGTTCACTTTGTAAGCTTGTTGTCAACTGTGTAATCAACCCTCTATTAATGTAGCATTGTGTTAGCTACCTAGCTGACGTTGGTGTCAAGATATTGTTTTCATAGAAACATACCTAGACACATTGCATCATTTAAAAAAGCGCTCCCCAGCCAACCTGTCTCTCTCTAAAAGTTTAAAAAGTTGCCCACTGACACCTCCAAATCTCACACATTAACATTTTTAAATTTAAGATGGAGCCAAGCTAGCTGTTTCACCCAGTGTCCAGTCTGTATGCTAACATAAGATGATACTAGCTTCAGCTAGGCTACTCAACACATGCACATGAGAGAGATATTAATCTTTCCATCCCTCATCGAAAAAACAAATAAGCAAATTTCCCCAGATGTCAGTGTTCTTTTAAAGGTTCTGTATGTGACATTTAGAGCATTAATGTAGAAGCAAACCGCTATTTGCTATGTAAAGTTATGGTGAAGTAATGACGTCTTGAGCAGAGAATGAAGTCACGCTACCGCCTCAACCTGTGTGTGTTTTTATCTGAGCTTCTCTGTGGTTTGTTGTGGTAAACTGGTCTGGCTTCACATGCATGTTAGTGCATGTGTGTATCCCACTGGCTAACTCATCGCAGACCTGCGCTTATACGGCGCTTACCACTGATATCAGATGGCAGTGGCATGTAAGCAAAGTGCCAAACCTCTGATTTTCCCGTGGTTAACATCGTCAGCTCTGTCAGCACTGTTTCTGTCCTTCAGCAATGTTTATGGAGTTAGCATTGTTAGCTGCTAGCCACCGATTTAGCCACCTCTATGTTGAGAACTGTGTGCAGACAAGTTATATGCTGTGAATTTTGCATAGAACCCCTGCAAGTATTTGCAAGATACTTAATCAATCGCAGAAATGCTTTTAGGGTAAATTAATTCCCAATCACATTAGATTGTAGAGTTAAAACTTTCTAGAACTACTAGCATCAATTCAGCTTTCTCAGTTCAGATTAATCTGTTGATCAATCATTCAGTCGTTATTTTAATGTCCAACAATAGTGAACAAGCGCTTGTTTTGTTTGACCAACAGTTGGATATCCTAAGCTGTTCAATTTACAATTATCTTTGACAGGCAAAAGCAGTAAAACCTCACATTTGAGACGCTGCTGTTGATAAATGTTTGACATTTTTTCTTTCACGCAGACCCCTGAGGTCACACTGATGAGAGAGCCTAAATTAAAGTCACAATAGAACAGAGAGAGCTCTGCTTCAAGCTCTGCGTGATTCGATGTTGATTTACCAAGATAGTTCTTTAAAATAAAAAAAAAGACCCAATTAACACAAAAAAACAAGTGACTCTAAAACAAGACGGCACACACTGTTGAATATTAGGCCACAATGTTTATTCAGTAGTGTTGTTTCAACTTATAGGTACAATACTGTCAGCTTTTGTAAGACTAAAAAAAAGTTACCATTACAGTCATCCATGCTCACAGAATGCCAGTCAAGTCGTTTACACCCCTCCTTTGTGTACACACCCGCCACATGCTCACCTTGAGCAAGTACATTTCCAAATGGTAGGCACTTTGAAGGTTTAAAACATTTGTGAATATACATTTATATATATTTATATATCTTTTCATATACTAATAAGCAATTGGACTCAAAGGTCAGGTCTCTAATAGAGAGAAAGAGAAAGAAAACTAAAAGAGTGAAGAGAAAGAGGAAACAACATGATGTGGCCGTGGTGGAGGGGGTCAGAGAGGAGGGTGGGAGTAGAAATACTGTGAGTCTTTGGGTTTTTCAGTATAGTTCAGTACCTTAGGTGCTATGACACGAGCGGACAACAAAGAGGGGGAGAAGAGGATGGAAAACAAAGGGTTTACAGACAGGTTGAAAGAACACGAGGGATGGAGATGCAGAGGGATGAACAGCTTCATGTGGGTGCGACGGCATCTACTGTGTCTACTTCACGTTACTGTACAGCTGAAAAAGGCAACTTCACAAACCTGCCAGATAGAACATGTGTGTCTCTTCAGAGCAAGTTCATGTAACATAAAAATAAAAAAAAGACAGTAACTTGTTGTCATGCGACCGTAACCTTCATTTGATGTAGCTACGTGGCTATTTTGCAGCCTTACATTTTGTAAAACGCAGGTTTTAAACCTGGTAAACAACCTCATCTCTCAGCAGCAGCTCTTTTTGAAATGCCTGTGCTGACCACTATAAAAACATGAGTAGCCCTCAACATGAGTGTCTTGTCAAAGACTATTCAGGACACAACACTACATTTTCTGTGCAGCCTTATTTATCAATCCCTCTGAGAGAAACTTGGTTTTCCAGAGGGAGGGTTTGGGTGTTGTTTGCTGTGGAGGTATGCACTCTGCATGCGGGGATTTGGCCCTGGCCTGGTGTGTTTGTGTCCAAGCAGTAGCGGGCCCTCCATGTGCAGATCTTTGGGCCTAAAGCGTCAACACGGGGACGGGGACAATAACAGTAGGCCACACGGGTGGCTCCGTGCAGCTGAAAAAGAGTGAGTGGAGGGAGGGGGAGGGTTGACAACTCAACTGGCCGTGCTCCAATCTGATTAAAAAGAAGGTGGTGGGGTGAGGGAGGTTAGGGTAAACATAGTGAGGGGGAGGAGATGTTAGGGTGAAAGGGTGCTAGCAGAGTTTGGGTGCAGTCACTAAACTCAGGGGACACATCGGGGAGGGAGGCGGTGGCTACGGGCCAAAAACACCACAAGCCACGGAGAAGAAACTTCACCCCACGTACACTCAAAGCTGCACGACAGCAGTGGGAAGCAAAAGCAGTGAATGTGCAATGTGAAAGAGAATGCTTTTAAATAGAAAAGAAGTTCAGCGAGACAAAAAAACAGAAGCCAGATTTGTGATTTTTCTTCGAGCCCTGACACACTTACTTTTATCTTTTAAAGACCTGTTCCTGGTATGTAAATAAAACGCTGTCGAAAATAAAAGAAAAAAGGCTACACTGAGAAGAGAACAAACAAATAAACAAGACATGATGAAACGCTCACGTTTGACTAAAAAACTGATGTGAGAGCAAATAATAAACATTGTAACCTGAAGGGAGAACATTTACATTGACCGTTAACAGCGTTAATATGAAGACCAAAGAGCTTCATCAAAACTACAAAGGCATTTTTTTTTAACATCAGAGAAAAGATAAATTAATGTAATACACCTTTAGAGATCAACAACAGACATGCTAGGACAAAATAAAAAGAAAAAAAATGAAAGTAGGATTGATACAGAATAATTATATTCAATTATTTCCACTTTTAAATTTTTTTCCTTTACAAATAACATACTGCTACAGTTAAAAGTAGTCAGCGACTAGAAACAGCTCCTTTTGACAGAAGACAGATGCGATTAGTTTCCTCGCCTTTACAGATCCTGTTTTTTTATTTTTTTTTTCAGCCTTTTCAAATAATACACAAAATGTTTAAATACACTGAGATTTGCCATAAAATGAGAAATGCTTGGTTTTCATTTTTTTAAAAAAGAAGAAAGTAAAAGGTCTTAATTACAATACTCTATGCAAAAGCTTTCCTTTATGCTATTTTTCCTTAATCAGCTTGAAAATGTTTTGTTGTTTCTTGTTGGGTTTGAACAGGGTTGCTGTCGTCGTGGACTGCGTTTCTGACAGTCGCTCGCGATTCTGCTGATCTGATGACAGGAGGGTTTTATGCATAAAACTCCTTGGTTGGGGCCTTCTGGTAGGCTGCGCCGGAGGGTTTCCTCTCTCCCAGATCATAGCTGCCCTCGTCCTTCTTCCTCATGCGGTAGACCAGGAGGAGGATGAGGAAGATGGCGAACAGGAAGCCGATCACACCACCTGCAATAACAGCTGAGAGAGGCAGAGACAGAAAGGGAAGGTTACCATCAGTGCTCAGAAAATCCAATCAATCAATCATCTGTGTATCCTCATAGAGATGAGACCTTAAAGGGCAACTATCACGATTATTTTTCTGATTACATTGTCAGATGTTTATATTTAAGGTGGCCAAAGTTTCAAATATGAGGTAAATGTTTGTAAAGGTAATCCCTGTGAGCAAAAACCTCAGAAAGAAAACCCTCAGGAAGAGCAGCTGAGTAGAAATCCCTCTTCCAGGGTTGGCAAATGTGCAATTATCAATGTATATACACCTTTTATTCTGAACAACCATTTCATAGAGCAAGCTGGACGATAGAACTTCACTCCCAGGATGTCCAGAGGAGTTGCTCGCTGGCCACGAGGAGCAAGAATGGTGGCCACTAAGTTGCAGGCTTGCTAGCATTAGCTAACAAGGATTAACAAGGCTAGTTTAGCATAGCAGTGTAACACAGTATGAAGGGTATTGGTGGTTAATTGCCGAACTGCTAACTAACTAACTAACTAACTAATTATCTATACCTACACATATATATTTTTTCTACTTTCAAGACAAGGTGACGTCAGCTGGTGACGGCTTTCTTTAGGCAGGCTACTGCAGGTGTTAACATTGTAAAGCCTACTCTGCTACATATAGCTACATGCTAACGTCAGAGAATCATGTAATTTGGTTGCCAGTGTTGTTCATTTTTACCCAATTTTGGATCATATTCCTGCAGGAACATGTGCAGTTCAATAGGAATTTTTCATGGTAGAAAGTGCAGCTAGAACATGAACGCATGTAAACATGTTCTAGTGGAAACCATGAACATAGTAGATCCCCTTTAAATTTGTCTTAAAGAAAGCACTTCTTATGAACTGAGCTGCTTCACTCACAGTCTGAGATTAACTGTCTTAGGTGATCAATTACAACACACAGTTAATTTTAGCAGCTGTATCAGCTATTGTTGCAACACATTTCAATACCAATGCAATTCAGCAGCAAATGGTCAATACAGAGGTCTTAAATGTGGTGAAACCAAGTGGCAGTTGTCTCAGCTGAATGTTAAAATCGATGCAGTTACTTCATGCCAACAATCTGTCTCAAGAGATTCAAAGTCAATCATTTCCTGTGGTTCATTTCACTTCTCCTAATGCGTGTCCTGTTGGCGAGTTTAAAAGTTTGTGTTACGTTTAGGGGATATTAGGACTCCGATCCTTGATTGGTACACAGAGCTGTGTTGTCCCTAATGGCGTTTGATTCGACACGGTCTGTATTCCAATCACTGAGTGCCGACTGGGGCTTAAGAGGAAAAAGCTGATGGCATTGGTTCCGTTGCTCAACAGTCGGGCAAATAAATCCAATGGGGACAAACAAACAAACAACAACAGTCCAGCGTGGCTTGAACTAAATCCTGTTTCTGCTCCTGAACTGGCTGATAAATCTCAGCGGAAGAAGAATATATTGTCAGCAAACACAAGACGTCCTTGGTTTCTGAGGAGTTCTTCTGGTTGGGTGATTGTAAAAATCATTTAGGAATAGAGTCATTTTTGTAGCAGATTTTATTTGTAAAGTTTGTGACAAAATATAAAGCTAGCATTGTAATGTTCTATGTAAGAAGACATATTCTTGTCTGATAAATGCTTCACCACCCTCAGCAGATTAATAATTTAGTGGCCTAATGTTATCAATACAATGCTTCAGCAGGCACTACAGTGCAACATACATAAATGCATACGATACCAAAGTAGCAGATACCTGTTAAAAAGAGTGAAAGCAGTGCCATGGATGAAGTAGTGTGATTACTCATGATTGCAAGTTTGGTTTGCTTCAAGCCATCTGGTTTCAAACAGCTTTGAACATTCACTTGTTTAAAGTGATTTGTCATTTTTGGAGTGAGTCTTTGAGATTTCACTTTCTTTCTCATCAGTCAAGTCACCATCTGCTGGCAAATTAACTTGAGTGATTCTACAGTATAATGTTACAAGTCTTTTAGTTTGGTAAATTAAAGCGTATGTAGGAAGAGATCGGAGGGGCAGCACTGATGTCACACAGGTGTGACCTGTTATTAGTCACTGATTCAACATGTCAGAAGAGCCTCGGGTGACATGTTGAGTTGTGCCACCACAGTCACGCTAGGGTGAGCTGTTTGATTTGTTGTTTTGGACTCTTGTTACAATTTGTTCTGCTTTGTGATGGTTATGTGACGATAGCTCCGTTAGACTGAAACGTCGATCTGTTAAATTAAATTTCAGATAGCTGTCAGTGCAGTTTTTGATCCAGCACCTGTTGAAGTTTTTGGAATGTGCAAAACATACACAAAGTTTGTTTAAACTTTCTGTAAAGGACACATTTATAATACTACAGGCCACCAGACAGGCCAATAAAATCTGTCCACATGGAGCATTTTTTCTGTCACTGTCTTACAGTCTGTCTTCATATATGTGTAGGCATGTCTGCTCTTCTAGCAGTGCTAGAACAGACCAGATGCTGAAACTACTGTGAAAGATTGGTGTTGCAGCATGAATTTTGGCTCGCTAGCGAACCAACGGAGCCGCCTATGGAGCAGCCGATGAACTCTGTGGCTGGCTTTGGGTGCTTTCTCCCCCTGTCTGGAGTTGAAGCTGGTGGCTCCTTGGAGCTCCATGGGCTGCTTCCAAGCTTTGGAGCACTTTGTGGCACTTCAGCCTCATGTCTATACCCGCACTGAGCATAACACTGCATACATGAGACTTGGATTATACTGCACGAGTTATGTGAGAGTTTATAAATGGATGTTTTGATATAGTCTTGCTGTTGTTACATGTGGTCAACTATGACTTCAGTCAAGAAGAATTTTGTTTGCATGCCAGAAAAGCAAAGCTTTCAATACAAATTCAATGTTGCTGATATACAGATGGTGATTTGTGGGGTGATGTATTCCTTTAAGACAGCCCCCTGCCCCCCACTGTCCAGCTCTGACCCTGACTCTCCTCACTGATGCTCCTAAATAGCCACATAGCCTTATTTTACTTTACCTCACAATTATGCCTCTATGTGCTTCTTTATAGCTTCCTAATCTGTTTAGGCTCTCTCACTGTGCTATCTGCCCTCTGCTCCACTTAAGTTTTCCACATGTTGACTGTCACAGCCCCATGGGTAAAGATCCTGGCACGCAACCAGCTGCCGAGCTTCGAGAAGCGATAACGTACTGCGGAGCGAATAAATGAAAATTAGATTATGGGCAATTATTTTTATAGAAGTCATACCGGGGATGAAGAGTGATGGTTATAATCTAGAAGAAGGGTAAAGAGAGTGTGGCGGAGAAGGCAAGAAGGGAGAGATGAGCGGTGACCCAGGTATAAAGATTTTTTACAGGCAATACTCTTTTTCTGTCACAATCCAAGAACAATATGCAAAAGATGAAATGAGACTATCAATAGGAGAGACATGTGAGCTGAGTTCTCATCTAACTGATGCTGTCCTGATTTGTCCCTGTTGATGCTGTTTCTGCATATTGCCAACACCAGATGGATATCACAACAAAGTAAAAGTGAGGTGCCAATCAATGTTCGCCTCAGACACGTAGGGAAAGCGAGACAGCATCAGAGAGCACAGTGATTTGGAGTCGGATAATTTCCTTTCCAACCTCTTTCATGTATTCAAAGCGACACACACACACACACACACACTTGAAACACCCACAATGCTGTGAACTCTACAAGGTCCCATAGAGGGAAGCAGATGGAGTTTATTAAAAATAATTATTTTGAGAAGCAGATTAGGTGGGAGACATAAGGGAAAATATTTCCTGGATTTTCAAGACTAAGATGTTTACCAGAAATATGCTGATATGTAACGTATAGGACATTGGGAAACATTAAGACAGCAAATTACATAACAATCCCAAAATGCATCAAAGACTTTATTGGCGGAGAATTAAACTAAAATGCTACTTTCATTATGGGCTGAAATATTAAGGGAACATGTTTATGCTTTCCTGTTAAGAGTTGAGGCCTGTACACACCAGGGGCATGACAAAAACAACAACACGAAGATCTAAAAGACTTGCCTGTCAATATTTCCCATCAAAACTGTTCATACTAGCAGCGATGTGAATTTGCAACAACTAGTCACCACGAGCCTATTGACCCAGGGCAGCATCTACCAGTCTGTCTTAGGCAAGTTGTTGTATAGTCCAAGCTACTGTGAGCAATTTTGAATTTCCTTGTAGCTAATTGCTCAGGGTGAATTTGAGTTTCCTTTGGCATAAACAGGGTTGTTATTGTGTAAGGTAGGAACTGAAGGAGTGGATCTAGTACGCGCTGCCTTTGTGAAGCTTGAGAGTTTACCATCTTGGTTCAGACTACAGTGGGGCTGTCTCGAATACAAGCTCTGGGGCTTTAAAGCTTCAGTTATAAATGCCCATGAATATTCGAACTTCAACGAGACACCTTGGTCCTGGTTTCGAGTTGGTGGGACTTAGTGCCACTGTGTGTGAGTGTTAGAGAATGATAGAGAGTGGGAGGAGAAGGTGGAAGGTGGATTATTGCACGCAATGTTTCTTTAAGTCGTCACTTTCCTTCCAGTTTCATATTTATTAGCACTTTCACTAGCACTCCTTTCAGTTTCTCCCGCCAGCAAAGACAAACCAAAAAAACAAAGCATTCAAACACTGGTTTGGACGTTGATGACCATAGCAACGATTGAAGCTTCCAAGCATTTGGGTTAGCCCTCGACTACAGAGCAACTGTGTTGTTGTTTTATAATCCTCAAACGTATCGTGAGTTGCCGCATAATATTCACATTCTGTGTGAAGGTGCTCATGACAGAAGTTGAAATAAACATACTGATGTGCAAATTAATCGCATAAAAAAAAATGCCCCTAGTGTGTGAAGGCCTTTCAAATAGAAAAGCTACAGCTTAGCTTAGCATAAGGACGGGAAGCAGGAGGAGCCAGCTAACCTGGCTTAGTCCAAGAGTAACAAAATTCACCTAGCAGCCCGCCTAAAGCTCACTGATTAGCAGCTTATACCCTTGTACCGTTTCATGTGTGGCCTCTCTCATTTAACTATCACATTAAACCTTTCCTTTAAGTCAGCCCTCAATGTATCTGCACTCAGCTCCAGAGAAAACTGATCTGAGCTTTGTCTCTGATGAAAAAGCTGCTGTACCATCAAACCAATGGCCAAACCTTTTTAAATAATTAACAACACAACCTGGAGTCGAACATGTATATTTGTTTCTCTATAGAAGTCTCCTAAGTGGTTCGATGTCTGTTGCAGCATATTATGACACATACCTGCCAACACCTCTGTCCTCTGGAAGAGGTTTTCAGTGCGGACCTCAATGGCCTCCTGGGGTGAGCCGGGAGCACTAGTCGTACTAGTCATCTGGTTCCTCTGCATGTCCTCTGTAACTGGCACTGGTGCCTGGATGAGATGAAGAAAAACAGGAGGGTTAGAGGAAGGACTAAGGTTTCTTTGTTGACAGCTGGCTTTCACTTTCTATTCTCCTGATATTCCTTATCTGTGCGTTAAGAGGACTTTGTTTCACTTTGGTGTTCTGGCACAGTCCCTTAACTCTTTCCTGGTACACTCACAACTGTTACTATTCAAGAAATAATTTTACATTTTTTGAATTATCCTTTCTTGCTTTCTTGCTGAGAGTTAGATAGAAGATTGATAAACAGTCTCATATATGTCTGTTTAATAGGAAATTAGTGCTGGTTAGCTTTGTATTAAGAGTGGAAACAAGGAAACAGAAAGACAGCATCTGTCCAAAGGAAACCAAATCTGGCTTCCTAACATCACCTCTAAAATTCAATAAGACATTATATCTCATTTAGTCTGTAGAAAACTGATGTTTGAAAATGACTGTGATTCTGCTGCTGGATTCTTGTTGTCACCATGACGTTATAAGGCAACCAGCAGAGACTCGAGGATGTCTCTGTGCTGGGGCCAAGAAAAAGTCCCAGAACAGATAAGACAAAAGCAACCAAGATATGATGTGTTAATAATGAGCTTGTGTTGGTAGGTGGATTTTGACAGAGCCAGGCCGTCTGTTCCTCTGTTTCCAGTCTTTATGCTAAGCTAAGCTAAGTGGCTAATGTTTAACCATTCCTTTAAAGAAAAAGATGTGAGGGTTTAACTGATCCACTTAGTATGGAGGTCTAGTCAAAGGAGGAGAATGGGGACCTATAATGGAACTTGGCCAGTGAAACCTATAGAGGCTGGCCAGAGACAAAAAAAATGGAACAAAGACTAGCACAGTGCTCAAAAAAAGTAGGCAATGAAAACAGAGCAAGTGACCTCAGGGTTTTTCATTGAGTCTAGGAAAAGAAGCAAAGTATCTGGAATGGATCTGGGCCCATGTATCCCGTGCTTTTTCCAATAACACTAGAGAAGGATGCAAAGGAGCAAAATGGGACTGGTCCAGTGCATTTGGCTAAGGGAGTAGTGACAGAGGCAAGAGGGAGGAAAATGGAACTGAGCCAGGTAGGCTTGGCTTAGTGGGTTGAGACCTTGACAACTAATCCCAAACAGATGTAGTATCCAGTGCAGTACAGTAAGAGTGCATCCCACTGAAGTGAGATCTAGGATGGTTCCAGAATATGTGATTATGTCCGAGAGAGATGTAATCCTCCATAATTTGCAATGGAGCGAAAACATTGAGAATTGACGTGAGCACTTGATCTTTATCCTGAACGCAGCCTCACGGCTCCTGGTATTACAGGGGATTTGATGACACACTAGGTCAGCTAAAGGGAAACTGAGGTACTGTGTCCCTTTCTGTTGAGTCAGGAGAGTTCAAATGAGACACTGTGATTATAAATGACTTAAAATTGCATTTTGTCCTAATATTATATAGCTGGTTACATTACAGCATACAGCAAGGGTTGCAAATGTTTCTCAATGTGGGATGAAGTCACTGTGGGTAGTTAAATATACATTAAAATTGTGATCATGGACTTTTAAGCTGCTCGAAGTGCTATGTGCTTTAGGAGGAGCAAAAATACATCAGCAGTATCACATTAGTCGTCAAATACAGAATGTAAAGAAACGGTTCAAACAGAAAAAAAACATGAGAGTGGTGTCGATCCTCTCATCAAACTGTCATAATAAAAGTGGATTTTCCAACATGTCAATCTATTGCTTTGATTTCAAACTGTCAAAACTTTCTGCCATGTCTTGTCTTCACTTTTGTCCAAATCTTCAGCCAAGATCACCCAAGCTAGTTAAAACAACACACAAGCTTTTCTTTGGTATCATATCTACATCATTGTAGTTTTAGGCCCTAATCAGATAGAGTACATTTTAGCAGCCAGGGGCGACTTTTTGTAATTGTTTTCGCTGAGAGTGAAGCGTGTTGCTTGTTGCTTGTTGCTTTTGTGTCGCTGAGTGCATCACATTTTTCGCTCAATGTGCCCCACATTTTTGTGGGAGCGCCCTGACACAACTCAGAGTGTAAAAAGCAGCCAACATCACTGGTGTTTTTTACAATTGTTCAATCCAATCAATGGAGAGGCAGGCTTTCTGTGGTGGCGATGACAAGTTGTAGTGTAAAGTGTTAAACTGACGTAACCTCACTTTCATGGTCACCCAACTAGACAAGCTGCAAGACATATGTGAACAAACTGCAGCCTCAACTACTTTATAATGTTTGACCAACTGTAATCAGGTCTGATGTTTGACAGCAGATTGTCAAACTGTCTCACACTGATCCTAAAATAAGCCTTAAACCAGCTGGTGGTGCTCCCTGTGGTTTCTTCTCTTTCTGAGGGTCTCATGTACCCACATGGATCTCTGTTTGCCTGTGTCCTGTCCCCAAGTGCCCCTG
Source organism: Chaetodon striatus (assembly GCA_029783705.1). Lineage (NCBI taxonomy): Eukaryota > Metazoa > Chordata > Actinopteri > Chaetodontiformes > Chaetodontidae > Chaetodon > Chaetodon striatus. The sequence continues at coordinate 7,528,542 of JAPZEB010000008.1, read as the reverse complement.
CCTGTTAATTTTTTGTGCAGATTTTAAGGCACAGAGCTGTGAGTTTACTTCACAACAAAACAGAGTGCTCCAGGAATGAGTCCTAAAATCCAAAAATGAGTTAGCATTTGAACACTCCTGGCAAGGGGTTGTTTTGAATACGTTTATTTGGTTAGAATCCTGAAAAAGGTCTGTGGTTAACACAAACTTCAGAGACTTTAACATTTTGTTCTACAACATGAAATACACCAGTAAATACCCTACTTGTGAATAAATCTTATATGTGCCTTAAAAAAGGTGGTTGCTAACAACTAGCTAAGTGAAAGTACAGATCATCATCAAACCAAACACAGCTTTACAGCCTCACTGTGGTGGCAACGTTAAGTTATGCGACTGTGGTGGAGTTCGTTTATAGCCTAACATGAGCTTTATACTTCTGGCAATTGCATTAAGGCTTTAAAAATCATCTGTGAAGATTATCTTCCTGAGCAGAATGTGTGAGTATCATAAACGTTTGTTTGCCACAGAGTTTAGTTTCTGAAATGATCCAAAATCCAGTGGAAAAATTCCGCAGGCTTTCTAACGAGGGAACCAGGGTGATACTGACCTCTGCATTGGCTATAGCGGTTAAACTTAAGACAGGTGATTCGGTGGTTGACTAGCAACAGTAAAGCAAGACAAAGTAAGATGCTAAAAGCACTCTGTCTGATCGGGGCAGGCTTCAACAAAACTGTCTCCATTATTTCAGCAGTAATATGTCCTGTCCAGTCCATTTCTTGGTCACAGTTATTAACAATACAAAAACATTTAAGACAACATTATCAAAAATGGGTTGTGTGAGGCAAATTAATATTGTTCATTAAATCAGTAGCAAATTATTTAAAATCAATAGCGGTATCAGACTCAAAAATCCAGCAACAGTCGGGCTCTACTTCTTACCTCTGTTCTGAATGGTTTCCTGGGTGTGCTGTCTCTGGCCTTTTCTCTGACCGTGGCTGTCTCCACCCTGGGGGTGAAATCTTTGGTGGAGTCCTGGGTGGGTTCTGCTGCATTGGGCTCGATATAAACCATACTGACAGTCACTGTTTCCTCCACCACGTCTTCACCTCCACCTATGATACCGAGGGTGACATGTAAATAATGTTTTTCCATTAATAGGCAAAGTGTGAAATGTCTTACATTTGCTTGGTCAAGTCTATTATTACCATATGTGTGGGGACAGTACACACTGAATGTAAAAATGCAGTTAAACTGTAAAATAATGGTTAACTATGGGCATGAATGTTATCAATATTTTATGCCCACAGTCATACAGTTTGTCTTATTTAACTTCACGCTCTGTGGATTTAATTTTAATGCATTATTTACAGTTTGAATCTCCTATAGAATACAGAGTGTCAGAGCCGAGTAATAGGGTTTATACACAGTATTGGAAGGGCTATTGATCACAGGCCTGTCTCCCTTTACCTAACCCGACCTTCTCTCACTGCAGTTATACAACTCTCTCACAAAGAAAGAGTTACTTCTGACCAATGAATGAGGGGTTGTAAAGGTGCTTAAAGCAAGTAGAGTGAGGAGCTAATAAAAAAAGACATGTAAAATTTGCACTCTTGCCCACGGCAGTCTGGCTGACAAGGCAATCTCAATTCAAATCGAGTGAGAGAAAGAAAGAGATGGTGAAGAAAAAGACTAGACAAAGGGAAGAAGAGAAAGGGGGGAGATAAAGGGAGAGGAGGGAGGAGGTGGAGCTTTAGTCTGACGGTGAAAGACGGAGAAACTTGGTGGTCACAAAACTTACCTGCAGCAGACTTGAAAATTAATGTCATCACGCCTTTGGGTAATTGCCTGCTGAGCTTGCAAGTGTGTGCGTGTCTTCACCTGAGTCTGTGAGTGAGAGTGTGTAAATGTGTCTTACCTGAGCCAGACCCTGAGTTAAAGTCATCATCATCTTCAGGGTAGTATCCTCCTGAGCCTGTGTCATCCAGGTACAAGTCGTCAGCCTGAGAGGAAGTCTTGGCTGCGTCTGCTATCTGCAAAACAACAAGATAACAAGATTTTGAGGGCTGGTGTCGGTTTTATTACACATCTATTTATAGTAGTCTGTGTGAAAGATTTAATTCTGCACCACATCACATCAACAAAGATAAGACCTTGACTATTTCCACATTGACTTTTTCAGTATTTTACCAACGGCTAAATATGAATCAGAGAGTCTAGTGGCTAAGTTTTTATTTTGGCTTTTAAATCATTTATCAAAACCTCTCTGCTTTGAGACCAGCACTTCACTATGTGATTATTCCTTTAATTGGCAAACATGAGATCCTCTTGGGTAGCAATACAAAGCTCATATCATTAGTACATTTCAAATAGCACGAATCTTTGCTAAATTTGCCATTCTGACACTGCGGAGACCAAATAACAATCTGTCTCTTGGTGTCTGCCACAAAGTAAGACAGAGCAGACACCACTGTTCAGCTGAGTGTGTGCCTAAGAGATGGCTAGTATCAAAAGATCAGTCTGTGTTTTACATCTGAGCTAAAGGAGCTTTCTTCAAACAAGACAAAGTCGACAGCCTTGATAGCGGCTCTTTGAGGCTGGACTGAGGGTTTCCACACCTTCTGAAAACATCGAATTCAAGAGGTTTTCAAGGACTTTCCAGACCCAATTACCACAGATTCAAGGACCCAACATGGCATGGTTTGAGACATGAATCAAGGTTAATTGCTCTTATAACACTGAGAATTTTTATAATGAGAAGTAGCAGGTTTTACAGGAGCTAACAGACAATTAAAAAAGAGAGAAAAGCTTGATTGTGTGAACACCTCCTAATTATGCTGTGAAGGTGGTAGCAGGTGGCTGATGAAACAGTAATGCAACTGCAGGTGGCACATGCATCTATAGATACAGAAAGATATTAGTAGTCCTTATGGAGATTCATTGTGTACCGTACAGCAATCGTCCAATAAAGAGAAAGACAACTATAATAACACTGACAACAACAGCACCAAAAACCAAACAACACAGCACCTCTTCAATATTACTGATGTTACATCCACTACATATCACGCAGACAGTGGGACTTAGCCTGTTCACTAAAATTAAGTAAAAAAATTTGCAAAAAATAACCTCCTTTTGTTTTTTTTGCACAAATTACTATGTAAGTATAAGCACTTTCAATAATGTCTAATGTTGATTTTCAAAAACTTTCAAGGCCTTGATTTTCTCCCCCTCAAACTCACAATTATTAGGATTTTATGAGTCCGTGGGATACCCGGCTTAAGCATGAGGGTGCTTTGAGCTAAATGCTAACTTTGCATGCTCACAATAACAAAGCTACCATACTTGGCATGTCCACCATGTTAGTTTAGCATGTTAGCATGATGATGCTTGCTAATTAGCAATAAACCAAAGTACAGGAGAGGCTCATGGGAGTTAGTTTTACAGGTATTTGGTCATAGCCAACAGATTTTTGACCTTATAATGACCCTAGATAACAGTTTAGGGAATATTCAATCCATCCTAAAGGGAGTCATGTATGTTTTTACAAAATGAAATGGCAGTCCATTCAGTGGTTGTGAAGATGTTTCACTTGTTTCACCATAAATGTCATTATCAGAGGTTCACCAAATTCATTAGGATACATCATGTGAGATACATGAATGTCTGTAGGCAATCATCTGTGATTGATATGTGTCAATCTGCTTGGTAGATGGTGAGACGATTTACCCGATAAAAGCTGATTTATACGTTGTACATATGCTTTTTGCAGAGCCTACGTCATAGCCTACATACGTGGCCTGTGAGCATTTATGCTTGTGCACTGGTGTGTCTGCTTTGCTCTACAATTACAATGCCAAAACACTAGCTGACGACAGGTCTTCTATGCCACTATGTTAAGTTTCGTCATGTACTTCAGGCAGTGGCGACTGAAACTGAACAGATCATGCTTGAGTTGGCGCTAACAAATGTTGAACAACAGTTACGTTGACGGACATTACTATTTTGCTGGCACTTTTTCCCCACCTGGGTCCCTGCTCCTTGTAACAAGCCTTTTACAAATCTACACATTTACACCGTAGATGCAAAACAGAAGTATAAACCTGCATCAAGTGTGACCTTTGACTTGATTGTGGCAATGGAGGAATAGCCAGGGGTTCACTAAAGTCATTAGAATTTATCCTCTGGGAAGCATCACAGACTGTATGAACTTTCCTGGCAATGCCTCCAATAGGTGTTGAGATATTTCAGTCTGGACCAGAGCTGTTAGCAGGCCAAAAGATCAACACAACCACCCCCAGAGTTGCACTGCTTGAGTGACTAGAACCACATCACCACTTTATGACCTCAATGAAACACAGGTGACTGTCCAATCACAATGTGTAGCCCCTCCCACAGCATCATCACCTTGACAACAAGCCTGAGCGGTGGGAATGTTTGTGTTCCGGCTTAATGGAGTGATTGGCTGAAAAGACCACAGTTTAACAGAGCCTGTTTGTTTAAAAAGCACCTCCTCACACGGTGTGCGAGCTGAGATTTTAACGAGAAATAAGATAAGAAAATGGAGTTTTTACTTTAAGTGGCTTCCAGGGCATGATGTATGTTTGACATGTAAATATTACAGCTGTCATACAAGGTGTGTTTGGTGAACATAACTATTTATATGTTGTGTTGAGTGTGTGTGACTGGAATAGCTATAAACGCATCCATGGCAACATCTATTCAACTCCTTTTCACCAATCTGTGGTCAGCTGTGTTGCCCCCTCTATACTGATAGTCCTGCTTTAGAGAAAAAGAATACAAAGGAGAGACCCCACAATATATCATCCCTGTGTGTGTGTGTGTCTGTGTGTGTTGCACCCATTAAGCCAGTTGCTACAGTTCCACGTCTGCTGTGCTGATAAACCCTGGGCTGAATGAAGTGGGATTGGTGGAAATAATCAATTGGCTTGACAGGAAATAAGTGTTTTATTTTATTTTTTCTTTGTTAACAGCAAAGAATAGGCATGCTGTGAAAAAGTTAAGGGTCAAAAGAGAACTTGACAAAAATTATGTTTTGGGCTTTCTTTGTTTGGACAGGGAAGTGGGGCTGCAACTATCAAATAGTCACTTCATTTTTTCCAGTCTGTGAATGATGTAAAATGTCTGTGGCTTCTGGCATTCCCACTTCCTGTGACTGCAATTTAAAATTACAATCACAGTTTCCCAAAGGAGCATCTTCAGATTGTTTGTTTTGTCTGACCAGCAGTCCAACACCCCGATATATTCAGTTTATGTAGATATAAAACCCATAAAAGCAGCAAAAC
>JAPZEB010000008.1:7510655-7523160 GCA_029783705.1 Chaetodon striatus | reverse complement strand
CATAAAAGCAGCAAAACCTCACATTTTAGAAGCTGGAACAAGCAAGTTTTTGGGCAATTTTGTTTGATAAATGACTACAATAATGGATTGATTATACGAGTTGTTGCAGATTAGTTTTCTGTTCAATCACTCGATGAGGCAACAAATCATTTTAGCACTAAAAGCCAGAGAGCAGAAAAAAAAAATCCTTCTTTCAGTTAACAATCCCTGCTGCATCTCAGCATTTCCAATTACACTCTGTATTCTACTGTGAGTGTGTTCAGCTATGCTTTTAAGTCATTGTATGTGCATATGTGTGTTTGTGCGGAGTAATGAAAGAGAGGCCTTGCACTCTCCATAACAAAGAGGACGGGAGCACACACGGCTAACAACAGTGTGAAAGAGCAAAAAGAAAGACAGAGGCGAGATGAAACAGAACAATATCGCCATCTCTCCTCTCTCCTTTGGCTCTGACTTCTGGAAGAAAGGCCTTTCACCGCTGAGCCGCCTGATCAAAGAGAGAATTTGTTCAAAGCAACTTTATCTTAACCTTTCTTGCCTTCTTCTCCTCCAAACACAACCTCCCTCCCCTTTACTGCAACAGCCTGGCAAACCAATTCACTGGTCCACGCACTCCACAGGTCTTTATGCATTGCTGATAGGAGCAGAATGGACCAAAAGGAGGCAGGCCACAGATCAAATGGTCACAAAGGGCACTAATGAGATAGAGGCCACACACACACACACACACACACACACACATATGCATGAGTGGACATGTTTTACAAACGTATGCAAGCATTCACTGAGTCACTGATTATACATACATTAGAGTGCGCAATTGAGCATATAACATGACACCACATGCGTGGAGAGAAGAAATACATAAAGAGCTAAGGTATTAACAATGGAGCTGTAACTCCCCTCCGGCCTTTAAACACAGGATTTCAAAGATATTATAATTAAAATTAAAACACTTTCACCTGACTTGTTAAATGAATAAATGGATGATATGCATAGTGATGCACAAGCAGGTGGCTAATTATAGCTTTATATCTCTTCCTTTATAGACTTTAAAGGCTGTAATTAACGATTAATTTCATGTTCGATTAATCACAGTTGTTTTATATTGCTCAGTTAATCGTGTGGAGTATAGTTTGTAGGCAATGGTATTGTCTTAATAGTTGTATTTTGTATTGTAAGTGCGGTTGTATAAGGTACTTATCTATAGTCAGTGTATCATATACAGTAGACGTTGGTTGATTCACTGTCAGTATAGAGAAGCAGGCACCATGTAGGCTAAGTAATGTACCTCTGTTGATGGAGACAGCAGCAAAACCTGCCATTTAATAAGTCTCACCTAAAAAAAAGTCAACTTCAGTTTAAGTGTACATTGTATTTGTCAGACCGCTCATGGCTGAACACATGAGTTGCTGATCTACTGGCTGTCTTGATCAATTATTCTTTATGTCGTTGTCTAAGTTTGGTGTTATAAAGCAAACTAACTGATCAAAGCAGCAGTAGACTAGCAGCTCCTGTGTTCAGCAAGCTAAAATTTAGGGGATGCCCCCTGAGAGTCGATGATTCAAATGATCAGTCAGAGACCTTTCACTTGAATGAGATTCCTCCAAGTCAAGCAGTTGGTTGCTCACTGCAGAGTGCACACTCCTCTCTCTTTCACACCGTTTTTCAGTACAGGGTGAATCTGAGTGAGACCGAGCCGGCTGCCCTAGGGACGAGAGGCTTTGCTCAGTCAGGCTACGAGATAACATTAACTTCTGCCTTCTGCTTAGACATGGGGAATTTACAGCTAACAGCAACTTAATATGACACAGTCTTTGACTTGCATCTGATATCTAGTGTCGGCAAAACCACCTTTAGTGTAGTTTGCCTGCATTAGCTCAGAGGGCTAACTTGGCTTGTTTCCTATGTTACTGTTACTCTAAATGTCCGTTCAAACACTCACTCAAACTCTATATTGAATAAAGGAGCAAATAGTTGGGTTTTTGTATTGAACAGCCAAATCGCATTTGCTTGATGTAATTCTGAGACAGAAACAGCTCTACTAACATAACTGTTTCTGTCAATGGAGTCTGGCAGCTTTGATGAGAGTGTAGATGTGGAACTGAGGTCGTTAACAGCGTTGGAAAGGACTTTTCTGACAGAAGGGTTAAATGGTGAAAATATTCTTAATATACCATACACTTAAACCAATACTGATTTTTTAGGGGGGATTTTTTTATGAGGCTGCCCCCATCCACAGCGGCTTATTGCTTAGCTTTTGTGTCAGTACTCCTGTCTGCTTCTCCAAACTAGGGGCCTGCCGACTGATGTCTACTTTGAAATGTCTTGTTTTGTTCAACCTTTAGTTCAGAACCCAAAAATATCCAGTTACTATCATAGATTACAAACGAAGCCACAAAACATTCTGTCGTAAAGGAAACAAAATCCACCTACAAACACCTCTAAAGCCGACAAATTAACATGTATCTAATTTGCTTAAACCTTACAAGAAATGGCAAGTTTGGTCTTTCAATTAGTGAGCTTTAAAGGGGGGTTGGAAGGGGGATTTTGTTACCCCTGGAAAGAGTCAGGCTAGCTGTTTCCACCTGTGTTCAGTCTTTGTGCTGAGCTAAGTTAACCAGCGCCATTCTGTTTACCACAGAGATATGAATGTGGTATCAAACTTATTATCTAGTTCTCAGCAAGAAAGTGAATAAGCGTGTTTCCCCTAATGATGACAATCAGGGCAAATCCACTGAGAGTAATGCTAGCTTTCAGATGAGCACTGAAGTACGCAGGTGTTCAGAGGCCCTGTTTATTTCAGACTTGAGGTCCGCCGACTCCTCTGTAATCTTCATGGTACAACACTTTAAACAAAGCCTTTGGATTTAAGAGGTTCAACTGTACAAGCTATGCTGCCAACCAAATCAGCGCAGATCTGAGAGGAGGAAATGGTCTGTTTGACCTTGATAAACTCCACAAACTTTATCTCACTCACACGGACACACAGAAACTAGCACGCACATGTATACACAGTATAAACTCGATAAAGCTGACTTTCTATCACTTACATACACAGACGTGCACGCAGACACAGCAGCCCCGATAAACTTTTCCCTCTTTATCAGTCTGGTGACATTTACAGGTAGTCTCTGCTTTCAGCCCTTATCACAGACTCTGAGCTGAACCAGACATCAATCCACCAACAAGTAAAGGAGAGCGGATGCCGGAAACCAGTTGGCTGACAGATGCAGCCTTACAGAAGTCCCAAGTTTACTTCACTACGGCTAGTGTAGTCTTAGTAGCAATTATTTGAAAAAATCCTGCAGTGTTACTTGTAGAACAGATTCAGGGCAGGAATCTTACAAAATGAATCCAGTTGGATATATCTAATTTAGCAACTTTTTTTTTTTTTTTTTTTTTGCTATTATAAAGCAAAAGTTCATCGACTCTGCCCTTTTAAGAAGCCAAAACAGCTGCTTTTCCCCTCACTTCCTCTGTCCTCAGTCACTAAACCTAAAAGCTAATGTGATATTAAAGTTTTGTGAACCAGTGAAAAATAGAAACTTTAAGACCTGCAGTAACTTAATATTGAATCTTTAGCTGTAACCATTTTTATGGCAGCCAACAACAATGTGATATCATTACTGTAGTGGAGGGGGGCTTTCTGAAGACTTACAGAGTTGCTGTGAAAGTATGCTTAACCATTATTATAGATGGTGAAGAGGGTATGCTGTTAAGTCTGCAAGTACAGTTTGCTATAATCAAATTATCATATGCTCTAATTTTGGGAAAAAGAAGTGGGTCTCCTCTGTATGCCTGCATATAAAATAAACTCTATCAGTGAAACAAGCACACAGAAATCGATAACAATCTGCTAATTTTCACTGCTTTGCCTCTGTGTTAAATCATCTGAACCCCACACTGCAGAATAACAGAGGCTCCTAAATACTTCACTATGACTGGTATCAAATACAGAACATTTTCGGGGAATTACACGCATCATAAATGAGGCTTAACTCTCCACCAGTCGTGCTTTGACAAGTGTCATTCTTTGAGCTCAAGCTGTACAAATTGCAGTGGGCTGAAAAAAAAAAACAGAAGGCCATGTTTCAGAGAGAAGAGGCCTTGGAACTATAGCAGAGGGGGGAGAGGACAAACATTAACGCTCCTGAGTAACAGCTCGTGTGTGTAGTATGTGTGTAGTATACATACACAAAGGCACACATTCTCAAAGCAACATGTTGCCTTTGTGAGCAGAAAAGTAATAGTAAAAAGGCCATTGGTAACACATCAACCAACACATATAGAAAACTGCCTTATGTGTACACAAACACTAATGTGTGCTCTCCAGCACACACACACACACACCCTTACATCACCAAGTTACCGGTAGCTCTGGTTAAATTCAGGATTCTTAGATCCTTTGTGCTATCTAGCAGTCCAGCCCAGTTTTCCACTAGTTTTGAGGGGGACCATTGTAATCACAGATAAGTCATTAGTGAAGAGCACTAATCAACGCACAATGAAAATTAGTAGTAGCAAGATGGCGGATCAAATTGATTACCTGCTTGCCTTTGTTCTATTATTGAAGATATTAGGGGTTTAAAAAAAAACAGGCACAGCCCAACTGTTGAGACCACTGCAAGCTCTTTTCTTCTCACAATTTCTCCCTTGGCGTCGCCATCTTTGGCTTCTCTATCCTCTCTTTCAAACTTGTAGAATATGCAACACATTCTCACACCAAACTCGTCAAGTCCTGATGCTTGGTCAGTGGCTCTACATGTCAAATTATCATCATTATCAGTTTTGGACACTTAGGGACAGCGATTCAATTTATACTCATTACATACATCTTTTCAAAATAAATATAGTTTTCACAGGAAAAAAAGCACGTGGCTACACTTAGAAGTAAGGATGGTTTGGCTTAAAATAACTATGCTTGTTACTAACATAATGTAACATCACATGACATATGTCACACAAGTCACATACATCGTGACATAAATCACTAGCATATTATGCTATACATACTAGCACACTACATTAAAACTACATTAAAATAGCGTGATTGACTTTTGGTTTCACACAGCACATGAAAAGCAGCCTCCCAGGTGAAAGTCTGGACTTTGTCTGATTCATCCACCAACACTCCTGACAACCCTTTTCTGACTTACTTGCTCTTTATGCTATGGCAGTTGCTCAGAAAATCAAAAATGCTGCCACCAGTGTGTCTCATACCACCGCTAAAGGGTGCCTGGGTGCATTGGTGTCTGACACAAAGGGCCTGTAACCAAGCATGGGATTTGTCAAGCTGGTTCAGAACCAATTTATTTTTGGTCGAAATGCTCCGAATGGTTCTAGTTAGGAGTGCAAACCTAAACTGAACCTGTTCCATGTTGGTGGAAAAGTTATTCACCCCTCTTGGTGTCATTAGCAGTATCTGAAAATCAGTCTTCTCCTGGTACCATAACAACCACAAGCAGAGACCATCCATGTGCCTGATTCTTGGGCCACATTTACACTGACATTAGCACCGTATGAAATCCACAGAACACTAACTCAGCTGAATGAGGCCACTGCCTTGACATCTGCCCAACCTAGTCACCAGAATAAATGTTGGTATTCTATGTTTCTGCAAGCTATGATAGGTAACATTTATACTTTGTTATGTAATGTTTCACCAGTGCTTTGGTTAACTTGTAGTTATGTTCAGGTATAAAATCAATCGGTTGTGTTTAGGAAAAGGTCATTTTTTTTGCTTGGGATACAAACTCAGCTCTATGTCAATTTAGAAATGTTGATACATATAAAATATGACAGGTATGACATGTACTGTACAAATGTAACGTATCTGTGGTTTGCAGATACAATTCCAACATTTTCTTCTGGCGACTGGGCTGTGTTCGCCACAATGCAATGCCAGATGTCCAGTAAGGCACCATGTCGGCTAAACAAACACGTAGAACGCTTAGTAATGAGAACATTGTATTTCTACTGCTCACCCAGCAATCAGCACAACAAAACATAAAATTATGAGTTGTAAAATACCATTTTTTAGAATTGTTGTGAGTGATAATCATTTAAACTCAAGTGAGAACCTACTGCTTATCAAACTGGACTTCCAGGATTGTATTTCACTGCATCACCAGTAACTGGAACAACATACCCCTAACCCTAACACAGCTCCTTGAACTTATTTTTAATGCATAGCTTTATTCGGCCAACGTTTACAGTCACATCAATAACCTTAGAGTAAAATGCAGCTTTAGAAAGAAGAATTTTACACAATCTTCTTTTTAGAAATGAAAAGTAATTCATACGCAATGTAATTTAATCACCAAGTTAAATCATATTTCAGAGACCAAACCTTCGAGTTTCTGACTGTTAGACTTTATTTAAAATTTTTATTCTGGTTAACGTTGGCTTTGGCGTGGCCTTGTTGGAGCTATCTGACTCTTTTCATCATTAGAGTGAATAACTGGTAAATCCTTCCAGTGCACAGTCACACTCAAGGACGCATATGGGTATCTGCACACACACACACACACACACACACACACACACACACAGACAGCCTCATTTGGACACCTTAACAAGCAGATCCTACATAGTCTGACTAAGCTTAGAGACGGTGCAAGGGACAGACGCAGAGAGAGCAAGTGAAAGCGAGCAAGAAGAAGGGCGAGCTGCCATAATGAGCTAGTAGCTAGCGATGTATGCCCTCTATTAGCTGTGCGAAGAGCTGCTGTTACTGGCATGTCTGCCTGCTAATGAACTAATAAGCCAGCGGGAGGGCAGCTTCCACACTGTCTGTCTGTCCGTCCGTGTCTCCCTGTCACTCTCTCCGTTTGACCTGTAGACCCGGAGAAGACATGGAGAGCTACACAACTGAGATTGGACAAAACATAGATGAGAGAGAAGAGGCAGAGAAGGACGGACTGATGAGAGGAGAGTGTGAGATAAAAGAGAGTGGGGGTGGACAAAAAGTGGGAGAGGATGAGAAAAGGGAGAGGGGAGGAGGATGGAAATATCCCACTGCTGCAGACAATCCTGTAGCCTGGAGGTTGCTCTGCTAAAAGCCTGTCAAAATCACCATGTCCATGCCTAGCGGGGCTTGAAAGGCACTGGGCCTGTATGTGCTTACAGTGTATGTCAGTGTAATATTTGCACCTCCCTCTCCGTTCTATAAGAGATGGATGGAGGTGATGAGGGGGTACATATGGAGTAAAATGGAGTCATCTGAACTCACCCAGGGCTCCTGACTTCCTACTGTTGACACTCCGCTCTCACTTCTAACACAACAAATATTAGCTCAACTCCAAGTCAGGCCAGGGGAAATAGTGTTCCTCTAAGGAATGCAGATACACACACACTTAAACATCTGTGTGTCCATGAAAGCACCCACGGGACACACATATGTGCCAACACAGACACACACACAAACCCTTATCCAGCTCTCACATCTCAGAGGCGTGAGACGAATACACAGACACACATCATAACACCGACTTCAGAGAGAAGAAAAAGGGGAAAATAAGTGCACGGGGGCTGGCAGACAGACACGCAGCGTCTCAGATCCTCCTTCGTCTCTGGTTCTTAACTATTTCCTTAAGTCTACCTCAGAACTGCAATGAGCTTAGGAAGAACCACAACTGGGACAAAAAACAACAGCCCTCTCTGTTTTCTAGATGCTTACTGTATATAAGGCATAGCTCTTCAAAATCAGCCCAGCTCCTTCTCTATAATTAACAGGAATATCTACAACACACGACTTGCCAACACGCCTCCTCTTTTCTTATATTTAATCAACTCAATTTCACTCCACTAACAGATGAGATTAATCGAGATGACGGTAATTCAACAACAATTTTTCATAATTGATTTATCATTTGACACATGTATTGAGCAAAAATGCCAAATATTCTCTGGTTCCAAGTTTCTTAATTGCTTAAGCAATAGGTCAGCGTTTTGGGTGATATGCTAATTCAACTTCCTGTCAAGAGTAAGATGAGAAGATCAATACCACTCTCATATCTGTATGCTATGCAGGGTTGGGGAGTAACTAGTTACATGTTACAGAGTTACATCATTCTATTACAAAATACTTTTAACTATAATCGGTTACAGTAACTGTGAAAATATAAAGTTAAATTAATTACTAATCAAAATGTTGGTGATTACAAAGGGGTACTATTTGTTAAAAACGTAAAATATAACATTCATTCATATTTCAGGACAGTGTGAGTCAGCAAAGCTGTTGGCACATAATTGCATGCCACACTTATGTGCTTTAGTTTTTTAGGACTTTTTAAATGGAATAAGTTACATAACTTTGATGAAGGAATTAACATGGTAACTCGTAATCTGTATTCAATTACACTTCAAAAGCAGCCTTCTCAACACTGGTGGACTCAAGTACTATACTTCAGTACACTGTATCATCATTGTATGCTTTATACTTGCTTTATACTTCTACTCCACAACATCTCAGAGGTAAATATCATACTTTTTTACGGCACTACCTTTGTCAGTTAATTTTTCACCTGCTTTTTAAGCTAAATAACATCTTTAAAAAACCCTCTTGGATGAGCTGTATCATCACAAAGCTGAAAACACAGCTGCTTTCTGACACCATGAAAAGTTGACTTTTTTGGAGATACATGGTTCTCACTGGATAGCAACGCTACAACCGTACTGTATGTTGATCTCATAGAATATGATGTATTGCTATAGATCAAACTACCCAACAGTATATGAAGGAGTTAAAATTAGCACAACCTTTAACACCTACAACATACACATTACTGCAGCGGTGATATGAATCCAAAAACATCAGATATAATAGTACAACCCTGACAGGGAAGTGAGCACTTTTACTTTTGATACTTCAAGTACATTTTGATGATAATGCTTAGGACATACTTAAGTAAGGTTTTGAATACAGGACTTTGACTTGTAGTGGAGTATTTTTACAGGGTGGTATTAAGGCTCTGAATACTTCTTCCACCACTGATGCTATGAAGCTTCATCCAGGAGCTTGTTAGCTTAGCTTAGCATGAGGACTGACAGCAGTGGGAAACAGCTAGCTTATCTTAGCAGCACATCTAAAGCTCATTTAGGCTATTAGTACCTCATATTTTCTTTGTGTAACCCTTACAAAAAGTGTAAAAACAAAAACATTTTTAAGAAAGGTTGTGTGCCAAGCTTCTCTAGGCTGTTTAGCTTGGTTTTATGTTGCAGTAAAATTAACATCTTTGGGGTCTGGACTGTATATCAGACAAAACAAGCTATTTGAAGATGTTACTTTGACTAAATAATTATTGATATTGATATTGAAACACAAAAACTATAGTTAGATACAGCCCTAGGAGCTCACTTACTACAGTCATTTTTAGAGGCACCCTGAAGGCTCTTTGCCTTTGTATTCGTTAAGGTGTACTTTAACAGTATCAAAACTCTTAGTATGCAGCACATGCTGTGAAAGCCTTACTCTGTGGAGTGTATTGTCTGCTTTGAAATAAATCTGTTCTAATTATCACAACCAGGCAAACAAATATCTGCATCTATGAGAGAACTCAATAATATGTGAAGGGGAGGGCGTGTGTGTGAGAGAGACAGAGAGGCTGTTAATCCCTAATTAACAAAGTAAAGGTGGCAGATTGGCCTGCTGTCTTTCACTTTATCTGTTCCACTTGGCCTGCCTGCAGATCTATACACAAGGTCAATACAGCAACACAGTCTAGCAGGCAGCTCTGCCCTGTTTCACTCGGCTGTCCACAAACCAAACTCCCTCTACAAGCCCAAATACCTTCTTCCTCCCACTGCCTCCTTCGTGACCTGGACCTTATCACTGCACAACAGAGAGAACATTAAAAACAGTGGAAAAGAGGAGGGGACATTAAGGATGGCCCCCTGCTACAGCTGTTGGGACAAGAAGAAGGAAGAGGGACAGAGAGAGGCATACGCTGTGTCCAAAATAGCACACTATTCACTATACATAACCGATATGTGTACTATTGTTCAAAAATACTTTTGTGAAAAGATACATGCACACATTATTTGTGTGATGCACTTAGCTGAAATTACAATTACAATTCCTGAGAGCCTCCTTGCTGGTTGGAGACATGTTACCATGGTAACCTGTGCCAACCTCAACTCTACGGACAATTTTAACATAATGTTTAAAGATATATTATGACTAGCAAAGTCAAATCTTACATTTAAATAGAGGCCTTATTGATATAATAGTTCTTTTTTTTTGTCTCTGTTTACCATTGTCTGTTATGGTTTACCACACTGCATTGTGGAATATTTATGCCAGTGTAGTGTTAAGTGTTTGCATGCGATACAATTGCAATATTTCAATGGAAATAATATGCATTTCACATACTACTTGTAACACACTACGGTATCAGACATGCTATGAAATCTCACATACTGTTAATGTGTACTATACAGCATGTTAAAATGGAACTTCATAAAGTTTTTCCCAAAAATATATGATAATATCGTATTAGTCCTACAGGTTTGTGTCATTGCCATCAATTTTAATAATCACATTATTGTAATCATTTCAATTATGCTACAGGGGTTTTAAAATCCAAACCGAATTTGAAATCTGGCTGCATGTCAAACATAAGGAGACAGTTCACAGATGTTCTTCTCTCTACTCTCGAACATGCACACACTATATGATTTAAAGGTGATGGCACATCACACACTTCAGAATATTATGTAGATTATTGTTCCAGAGAGAGTTTAAAAGCACCACCTCACATGATCTCATGGGAAAGCAGATGTAAACAAAACAGAGACTGACATGGTGCAACTACTTGCTGTAATATTAATAATACTTTGCACTGAGAAAAACAAAAGCAGAAGGCTAAACAAGTATGGATAAGAAAATGGGTAGGGAGACATGGTCAACATGGATTCAACACTATAAGTGGGAAGGTGGGATTTAACTGTCAGTTTTTAATATCAGTCAACAGCAGTATGCTAGCAAACATTAGCCTTAAAGCCTAGAGTGTTGACAATATTGTATATTGCTCCGTACTAACATAATAATAACCGTAACCATCCAGATTTCAAATCCTAAATATCAAGTATATTTTTAAAATTATCATGGCAATGCCAGCGAGCCTGAAGATTTAAGACCGGATCTGAAAACCTCTCGTATTTCCAGATAATCTGGGCCGAACATCAGCTCCAACTAGACTAGATTTGTCGTAAGATTGTCAGGAAGGGGAAACTGGGGATAAATGGGCCCAAAACTCCTGCAGTCTGAGCCTGGCTTTACTTTCTGAAATATCATGTTTTTTCCAACAGTTTGTTATGGCAGCAGTACTTTATTCCCATTAACCTATGTTGCTGTTAAGAAGAAGCCACGGCAGCTACTTTTATTCAAAATTTAACTCAGAACCAGAACATGAATTCATTTAATCTTAGTGCGCAAAACTAATGGCCTGAATGGCATGTCTTCAACTGCCTAGAAAGTACAAGGTTGGCCACTGGGTCCTACTATGTGCCAACTTTGAAGAGCACGGAGACAGGTTACGTCAGAGGTTGCTAAGCAACCTTAACAACTATGTATCTTAGCCTATTTACCTGCAATCCTGAGCGCAGAGCCGATCTTGTCCCAGGCTCTGTTTTTTAAGTGTAAAGGCCTGAAGTATTGTCTTTGGAACAGATGTACAGCTCTGTGTAGGCCTGCATTAAAATGATCAACTCCTCTGTCACAGACTGATATTTACAGAAGATGGGAAAGATATCTGTCCACTGTGATTGGTTTATCCTCCTCACATGACATGCCGTGCGTGCAGCTTAATTCAAAAAATTTAACTGATTATCTCTGGGCGCAGCCATCACGCCCTGAAAACAGGTGCTTGGAAAAGTGTGCGCACAGTGACAGCATCAATCTGGCATTTGAGCGCACCCGCTGCTCATCTACATTAAAAACAACAGATTTTAGCACGCAAAAAAACACGGCATGGGCCCGAATGATAAATGATAATACATTTAGCAGTTTTAATCAGCTTTAATGAGATCGTGAATACAAGTGGCCGAAATGAGTTTCCTCCGAGGGGTGGCTGGGCTTAGAGAGGAGCTTGGACTTGCGGAGGGAGCTCTAAGTAGAGCCACTGCTCCTTTATGTTGAAAGGGGTCAGTTGAGGTTGTTCGGGCATCTGATCAGGATGCCTCCTGGGCGCCTCCCACTGGAGGTATTTCGGGCACCACTGGTAGGAGGCCCCAGGGCAGACCCAGGACACACTGGAGGGATTACATATCTAATCTGGTCTGAAAACGCGTTGGGGTCCCCCAGGAGGAGCTGGAGAATTTGGGGTGCTTTGCTCGGCCTGCTGCTCCCACGACCCGGCCCCCGATTAGCGTATGAAAATGGATGGATGGAGTTTTAATTAATTAAATGTCAGATTCTTGGTTAGTGACTGACACATGTGGCGATGCTGTATAAGATTTCCTGTAGCTGGCTTTTTAACCGTAGCAATACACTGACTGAGGC
>JAPZEB010000008.1:7430447-7450813 GCA_029783705.1 Chaetodon striatus | reverse complement strand
AGACACAGGTGAGTGCTCATGATGCACACAGTCAGACATCTCTGCACTAAAAACATGTGGAACAGCTGCATGATGAATGCATGTGAGAAAACTGATGGGGAAAAAACAAGGCTTTAGAAAGCAACAAGCCTATGGGGTTACAAAACCAGGATTCATACTGACCCAAGAGCATCAGACTCTACTAGTTGATAATTACAGGCGACTCAACTGTAGCCAGAGCACACAGGACTGAGGACAAAGGGCATGTGCATGTAAACAGAATAATAGGTGCCCTCTAATGTCCAAATGCGTTGCAAAATTGGAAAGTTGCATCCTTTAGCCTGTATAAATGTCAGGACTAACTGGTCCAGCTTCTTCAAATGAATGCCTTTATGTAAGTCACGTGAGTAATCAAAGTCTGACGTCAGGGGGAGATTACCAAACGGCTTGCATAACAATACAAGTCTTTTCTAATGTAAATAAACTAGTTGACTACTTTGATTTTAAGGCAGAAATCTATCAGACATGTCACAATATGACCAGAAGCGACTATATTAGTTACACATTACAATGTCACGCTCGTCCACGCTTACCTAGCAGCAGCCTGGCTTAAAACCAACCACAGCACTTTTAAAAGAAACCCTGAATCCCGCATGTTTGTCAAATGCAGCCAAGAGCGTACCTTTACTGACTGAAGACAACTAATGTTTGATCAGCAGCACACCAGCAGCACTCTTTACCATACAGCAGTTTCAATCAAAATCGATAATAACATGGTTACTTATTGTCCTCAGTAAGGTCTGTCAGGCCAAGCGTGTGTCTTCCTGGTCCCTGTTGGGAGGAGTTTTCCCTGGCGGCTTTCAGCCAGAAAGCCATTTCGTGGTTGGGTTTAGGGAAAATAAGGTGCTGTGGGTGTAAAGTTAAAGATTGGCAGTAGGCTCTGAGGACTCACCTCTCTAGTGTGCTGGTGAAAGTGACAGGACGTTTAAGAAAGTGTGCCTGACAGGCGAAATTCTGGAAACAAAAGTCCCACTGTGCGCGGTTTTACTTCTGGTTTGGGAGGAGCCTGATGCTGCTTTCAGGTACATGGGAAATCATTCGATTTGAAAACATAATCAGATTTTTAAATGCTTTTCCCTTGGCTTAACAAATATGAGCACATTTCTAATTTCAACCAGTGAAGAAAAAAGCACACCCCGCTGTTCTATTAATATTACCTTTTATTTCTTCGATTTTCTTTGACTGCTGGTCCTCAAACGGCAGTACATATGGGGTTTTAAGCAAACTTATTGGCCTAATTTGATTTCAGACCTTATTTTCCATACAAGTTCTGTGCTTATTGCCTCACAATGCCACCTACTTGGTTAGTTTCCCCCCCACTAGACATATTTTCCTTCTGGTAATATAATTATTCATCAGATCCTGTGACTGATCTGTCTATGTGTTGCATTAACGCACACATTTTGGACTTTTATCTCTGTTGTAACATCTGGTCCTACATTGCAGATATTCTATTTGTACTTCATACTGTGAACTTTTGCACAATCCCTGGTTAATATTTTGCACATTTATGCATAAACTACTTCTTTAAAAACGACTTTTACATTTCAAACACTTATAGTGTACATATTTTTATAGTATTTGTTCATATTTCATTAGTTCTTTTTTCTGTTCTGTATCTGTTTCTTGACTTTGTTGCACTTTCTTTTATTTTCATGTTCTGCTTTTATGTTTAATATGCACCGAGACACAAAAGTAATTTCCTTCAGCCTAATTTAGAAACAGACTTGGCAATAAACCAGATTCTAATTGATAATTTGCAATAAAAAAAACAATCTAATCAATGTAATCATCCATATGTTATGAACATGTCCAAGTTAAAATGGACTAAAAAACAAAATCCTGGAGCACGGTAACCTTGTTAGAGCTTGGCAGTTCACTCTTGATCTTGGGAACGTAACCTATAAACCTTCATAACAAGAAAATCCTAACCCCCAGTCAATGATAGATTTCTTCTGGAACTTTTAACCACACCACATGGTTTTCCTCAACTGTTTGCTTTGGAGGTATCATTGCAAATGGTATTTTTGTTGTAGTGCAGAGAAGTGTTGTGCTGTCATTTCAGTTTAAAACAATTATTGTACTACAGTCAATTGACAGGAAAGCATACAAACATTCATGGGCTCCAGCTTCTTAAATGTGAATGCCCCAATTAACATAGCCCTCATTTCAGTTGTCATTGCTCAATACGATTTTTTTAGTTGATTATTTTGAACATTAACATTTTAAACATCTGATTTCCTTTCCCTTTTCTGTGTAAGCATGAAGAAAGTACATTGAGTCTGTGACAGCTGTCACTAATCCTCAGAGAGCCTCTGCACTGTTGCTCAGTGATTAGTCTCGCTTGCCCAGCCTCTGCCTGTCTCCACACTTGATTCGGTTCAGCGCTGAGCTGAGATAAGATATTCTTCCAAAGCAAGACAATGTGAAATCAGAGGGCAGGAAAGAAGGAGGGGGGTTACTTTATCCGGCCACAGGGCGGCGCAAGAGTCCCAGAAATGCCGACTTTACTTTGGCTCTAAGGCGCTCTGTCACTCTGAGCTGTGTTTGCTGTGATATCATCATGTTGTACCCCATCACACACGCAAAGGTTTGATAATTAGGCAGTCACATAGCATTTGGAAGACACTCGCGACATCAACACAATAAAGTATATAATAAAAATACTGCTGCTGGTGGTGTATTTTAAAACACAACAACCTAACATTGATTCTTCACATAGATTTGTCTCTTTGGGCCTCCCCCCCGCATATCCTTATTATGTGGAGCGCATAGGTGTTGTGTGTTGGCAAAATTATGAAGCCTGTAATGTACTTAATTGTAATTTCTTTTTTAATGATAGTGAACACATCCTTTTTACGTCACTATTGGCCCATAGCCGTCAAGTCTTGTGTTATAATTCAGCTGCTAAAAACAAAATCCCTCCACAGCATCATCCCAACGGTGGCCCATTATTTACACTGATGTGTCTGAAACCATATTTTCCGCAAAGGTGACACGATTGCTATCTCCAGCCACAATAAACAGCAGACTACATTTAAAGGGGCCCTGAGAAATGTGACGCCCCTCCTTGTCGGTTCAATTCCTGAGCGTAATTCGGTGTTTCCAAAGCGCTCCAGTTGCGCGGGGTCGCATCAAGATGTGTGTGTTTTTCTTTACGGTGCGACGAAGACGTCGAAGAGCCTCTGAACCAATCACTGCCGCCCGGGGGCGGGTCGTGTGTGGACTGTTGTGGATATGGAAAATGGACAATTTAACACGCACATTCATCATTCATATCCCGACGGGGAGACCTGCGCTTGCACGCTGAATTGATTCGCAAATGCCCGGCCGTGGTGTGAAAAGGAAAATTACCAGAGAGGGGAAGAGCCTGGTTCGCCACCCGGTAAGGGCGAGCTCTCTGTCGGGGAGAAGTCAGAGCGCAAGGGGGATCGTACTGGGTGATTTCTGCTGTCTATGTTTAGAGGCTGTGTTCATTGTAGATGCATCTGAGTAATAGGGGATGGACCGATGTGTCTGCTGAGGATATAGCTTACAATTTCTGAATTCAGAGTTAAAAGTATTCCTCATTTGGTTCATATGGATCTTATCCACTGGTCTCAAGGCATTAATCACCATTCCAAGCTCATGCTCACAAAATACAGCGAAACGCTTAATTGTCCCCTGAAATAACGGCACAGGTTACGATGGTGATTAGGAATGTGTTTACATAAAGTGCAGTTTTTCACCTTAAGGCAGCCTTAATTGCTATCAGCTCCTGATGTATTGTTTGCATGGCGCTCAGCTGCGCACCTTTGTCACTCACACTGCTCAGATGTTGAGATTGGAAGTGTTGGAGGCAGCCCTCGCTATCATACAAAGAAGCCAAACTAGAGGACCTTCTTTTGTACGGTAGCGGTGGAATAGTGCCAGAAGGTCACTATAACCTGAACTCACTGGAAGTGCAACAGGGGCACTTTAATTCACCACTGGATTATCATGAGACTACCAGCCTTTAGCCCATCTGACAGGCGCAGCCTGTTTCACTAAATCCAGGTGGCTGTTGGAGCAGCAGGGAGTGATGATGTGCGGTCCATGGTGCTCTGAATGAGAGAGGTGCATGCTGGATAATAAAGGGGACCTCGACTTATCGGCGAGTAGACATCTGGGAAATTTGGAGGACAGGCACGAGGTGCCAGCGGGGGACACTCCGCCTCATTATTGTTATGGACGCACCCGGACGGTGCGTATGTTTGCGCTTTGTCAGCCGTGTAACTCAATCATATTGTAAGGCTCGTAAACCGAGAGCGGGGTCTTCCCGCAAGGAGGGGAAGTTGGTGTTGTGAGCCGCTACAGCTTGTGTCATCTGCGGACTGAACTGAGCAGGACGCTCAACAGTTCAGTGCGCAACTGTGGTGTTTGTGCTTCAGGGGGTCTTGAGAGTCTGAACCTCCCGGCTCAGGACCGGATGAACCTGCTGCACCACCTGCAACGGATCTATATATTTTTCTGTTACAGGTAGGCTGAGTAGACAGCATGTTGCGATGGTGAGACTGCCGCACGTTAGACTAAGTAGCGTTCAAATGCTGTAGCTGTGTGATTGTATGAGGGATCATTTATGGACCTAAATGACTAAATGTAAGTATAACGCTATTGTAAATAATTATGCATGATCTGAGTCATTTCTATGCCTTACATTAACTCTTGGAGCTTGAGGAAAATCCTCAGCACACGTTGAAATCTTTTGGCAGATGATACTTCTCCCACTGCTCAGATGGGCTGTGGGTTGCACATTACTCTGCCACATCCAAGAATATTAAATAATGTTGCCACTAGTTCAGCTGTCATACTGTGTCTGGGTGCAAGATAGTGTGAAGTAACATCACTTTAATTTTACAGCACACTGTAAAGTATTAATATGCTTTGCAGAAATACAAAATATACTGATAAAAGATAGTGAACAGAACAGAGACCGTGACAGTATAAGGCATCTTCCCTTTAAAGTCAGCCAGGCAGCACAACAAAATCATATTCAATTCTGAAAATATAAATTAAGTGTTTCTTGAGAGCTGTAGGGAATTTTCCATATACATGAAAGCTATTTTGAAACAGCTGACTAACACCTTACATTAAAAAGAAACACCTCACGGGGCTGTACCTTCTCAATGCAGTCCAAATAATGAATGCTTTGTTCTGGCTTCTGTTTGTCTCAGATGCCTCTCTTGCATTCAAGATATATTAGCTACTAGCTCAGGAAAGAGCAGAACATTACCTGCTTTCACATCCTACTAAGTGCTCCATGTATTAATGAATCCCAAAGAAACAAACAAGGCAGCAAGAGTTCACTGCAGCAATTAATTACAACTCTCTAGTTATTTATTTTTTATGAAAAAGACAGTGACTTCAGTGATCCCAAATAAAGTGCTGTCATTATCATGGATGCGCAGAAAAGGCTCTCTGGGGAGGCTGGATCCTGATGGCAAGCTGTACATGGATTTCATCTGATTTATGAAATGACTTTATTATAATGGCAACCCCCTCGCCTTAATGGGATTTTGCATTCATGATGGTTCTGTAATACCCTCCCTGGTGATTAAGAGAAGCACAAATCTTGTCTTGTCGAAGCATTGGCCAATACAGACAATATTCATATTCCAGATGTGGTGGGCATTTCCATAACCACAGCATTCATTAGAGAGGTTTGGGAAGATCAGTGTGCAACCTTTGAAAGCTATTAACCCTGATGGGTCACTGCTCACAGTGATCATGTAATGGCATGCACTTTTTTTTTACTGTGCCTGTGTAAAAATATGTACACTTGAAGAGTAAAAGAATGCATCAAGGATAAAGATTATTAGTGTCTATACAATTTGTGTTATACATAATATGATCAGAGAGAGAAATGGCGTTGAAATCAATTTATTTTCCTCACAAGATCCTTAATCTTTTTAAGCCATATTCTGCAAAAACTACTGCTTTGATCTCAGATGTCAGGGACGTTCTACTAATTGAGCCCCCGTCTGGAATGTGCCCCTTGTTCCCCATCCCAGGGTCAGATCATATATCATCCCTGTGTTGTCAAGGTCAGACTGTTTATAGGCCGATCTGATCTGAGTCCTGCGATAGGAATGCCTCCAGGCCGAAGCCGCAGAGATAAGATGAGTTGCAGGTATACGATGCACTGCGAGCAGGACCAGTTAATAAGGCAGATGGATTTCACTACACGCTGTGTGTGTTGTCAGGTGCACAGCCGGGCACCCTGAACGCAGAGCAGTGCACTTGCTGTATCAGTGTCTTTTCCACTCTATATGCTCAGAGCTGTGTGCTAGTGTTGGCTATAATCTCCGTCCGTGTTATACAGCGTGGTCCGCATGTCTTCTGTCCTGGTTTTCTTGGACTGTACACAGCTTTGCCAAATTCAGAGCATGAGCTTGAACCTCCTAATAACTGCTCCTACCCATCTTGTTCATTCTGTTAATTAGCCCTTGTGGCGTTGGAGTGCAGCATATTGTTGAGACATAATTAATCAACCCGGCTTGTAATTATGCTGGGTTTGGAATGTGAGCGCGGTTGGGAGGCTGGTTGCGTCGCAGGGCGTTCAGCTTGAGGTAAACATCTTATTAACCGTGTCAGAGTCCCTCAGCCCACGCGGAGCAACTATTTTATTGTGTTTTATTAAGGTGGAAGAGAACGTGCTGTTATCCACATTATGAAAATGGCCTTGTAAAAGAACCAAGTTTATGGTCATTATGGTTCCAAGGTGGTCGATCTAATGGAAAAATACTTCAGTAGCTGCTTGTGGACACGGATTCTTTTTTTATCCAGTAAAAAAGCCATTTTCTCAGCAAACACCAAAAAGCACATATGCGTGTGTATGTGTCTGCCTATATATGCATATGGTGTGTGGGAGTGTAAAGTGTACCTCAATTTCAAAGGGCAACTAGTAGGTGAGGACAGAAAATAGAACATGGATCACATCCCAGTTGTAAGCTTTTAATGCAGGTCTGTCAGGAGAGACAGACCCTATATAATTTTTTTGTTAACCACAGTAGGGTTTTCTTTGGTTTGCCACAGACTGACTGATACGACTAGAGACAGGCAGACAAACTTCACACACTCACGGACTCATGCTTGGTTTGTACACAGTCAGAAAGAGAATGCAACCATGTTATTATGCTGCCATTCACATTCACGCCAATAAAAACACACAGGACACATACACAAGTTTCTGGCTAGACTGCCCTGTTGGTGACTAAAACGAGGACACAGTGGTTCCAGACCTGATGGTCGGGACCCGCCCAAGAGGTCATGAGATGACGAGAAGGTTAGATTCAGGCCCTCAAAGTTAATATACATATAATGTCTTAAAATAATACCAGATTTGTACTCTATTTTTATATGCTGTATTTCATTGTAAGTGGTGGAGTCCACTATTGCCACGCTGGATTCAAGTTGCCCTCACACACACAAGTGATTCACAGGAAACAATGTAGCATGGACTCCAGTGTAATTTGATCTTGTTGATAACAGCAGTGCTATTTAGTCTGTTTAGATGGAATCAGTGCTATATTAAAGGGTACCTTGGGGTACTTTCCAACCTGGACCCTCCTTTCCCATGTTTTTGTGCCTAAGTGACTACTGGAGAAAGCATTGCTTGAAACCGGTGGCGGAAAGGCTGCAATGTAACCTTGATGGGCAATGTCCGTTCCCTAACGTGCATGTTTTTTGCAACTGATGGGCTCAGATTATTGTAAGTGTCTGCCAACATTATGGAAAGGATCAATACAGAGACATATCTTTTTGTTAAAGTGTAAGATCCTCTTTGTTTTGCCAGAAACAGCCTTGAAATCATTATTGCTGAGCCCACCAGACTCCATTTATATTAACTGTAATTTTGACATCTTCAATCACACTTTATTCAAAGTTTACAGAAACAAAATAAAACTCACAAAAACATCTTGATTTATCTTTCCATTGTTCCAACAATCACCTATTCATTTGATGTAAATTAACCCTTAATTCACCCGGTTACATGTGACTTAATACACACTAAAATTAAGTAAAGTCTGGTGGGTTTGGATCTTACTCTATAACAAAATGATCTATCTTTGTAGGACCCTCTCCACAATGTTGTCAGACATGTATGTATTACATTACATATAATAAGAACAATCTGAGCCTTGGATGTAACTTGAAGTTGCATAAATGTCCCAAGTAGTTACACTGGAGCTAATTTTGCTGCTGTTTTGCTCAATATTTGACAAAATTTTAAAAGATGCCTTCTCCATTGGTCACTCCAACACAAAAATATGGTAAAATAGGGTCCATGTTGAAAAATACTGAAGTTACCTTTTAAGTTACTGTTAGAAAGCCAACATTTCACATTGCTGCTGCTTCACGTTCAAACCGTTTAACTGGTGAAACAAGGGATGTGAGTTATGTTTGTTTTGGCGGTACTGTAAACAGATGCCACAGTTACTCCTCTGTTGTATTTCTCAGTGAGCACTTACTGCTTCCATAGATCTGGGACCTGTAGTATTGAACTGCACTTGACTCTTTGTCAAACTTGCCTCGATTCGGTGACATCCTCCACCTGTTCTGAGGAGCCACAGCCAGACTGAGCTGCATTTTAAGGGGTCACAAGCGAAAAAAAGATTTGGAACCGCTGCAATAACACAAACAACACAGTGCGGCTATCTTTCTGGTCCACGGTCACGCTGTCACATCTCTCAGGCTCGTAATGACAGAGTCCGGGATTTAATTTTAGCTCGACCGAGCCTTTCACCTCACCACAAGATTTGTGTTTTCTTCAGAACACTTCATTTTGCTGAACTAATATGTCGCCAGCTTTAGGCCAGCAAAGACACACAAGCCAGATGTGTGTATAAGTATAGTTCAGACACACTCAGGCACTTACAGCCACAAATAGTCACCGAAAGGCCTGCCACCACCGAGCACTGGTATTTGTACAGTGCAATCACTGAGGATTTGTGTCAGCGTAGGGTAGGCATCCATCATTCAGGTGGACTGTCTTTATAAGCTAACTATATCATTTGGGAAGGAATGGAAAAATCATTTTAGCAGGCATTTGGCTCATCCAGTGTCAATTTACAACCTGCTATATGTCACAAGCCAAATTATTTTAGACAATAATGCTGCTGCTGCTGCTTCTCTTACAGTAGCAATGACTCGGCTACCAGAGAATGACTGTAATGGTAGTGGATTTCATTTTGAGCGTTTACAATGTCAGTTGTGCTCAGCACTGGTGCTGTGGCCAGAAAACAGCAAACTGAACAAACAAGGGAAAAGCCAATCTGTCCCTGAAAGGCAGAAATCGCTTTATAAGAAATCTCCCATTTGGTGGAAAAACACAAATTGACAAACACTGAATTTCCTGCAGAAGGCCATCATCGGTGACATCCATTTCAGAGCACGTCAGTTTTCATTTTCTATCAAAGCCTGCATAACCACAGTTGAATAAGCTGCTGTGTAAACACAATTTAAGGGAGACAGATGGGATGACAAATTTCAATTCTATCTCCCTGAATGACTTAATAGTGTAGTTCTGTGGAAACCTCGCGGCAGGTAGAAACAGTTGAGGGAAGCCTTTAGGGCCCTCAGAGGGGAAGAGATCGAGGGCAGGAAGTGAAGAGATTGGGTCCAGCTGTCATCCATGAAATATCGATCATTAAGTCTCCTTTTTGTCATTCCCTTCTTCCATGCCACGTCAATGTCCCTCATGCTTTGCTTTTATTCCCCTTGACTTGTTCCTTTCCTGTCCTTTAAGCAGCGACCTTCCCCTGTCCTTCAGATCAGACTGTATTCAAGAGGAAGTCCAACCTGAGGATTGAATTACACTCAGTGAAGACGTTCAGCCCCTGAAACTTGTAATGTAACATATCAGCCCCTGTATAATTTGGTGACACTCATGGGTACTTGTTGTATCAGCCAGGGCAAAAAAACAACTTACTGTCTAAACAAGGAGAGAGAGAGAGCCCGCTCATGCGTTGATTTGAGTACAGCGGATATGGGGAGGCCTTATTCGCTGGACCTTTTCAGAGGCCCAGCCATTTCTGGTCTTTTTTTTTTTCTCATCTATCTACAACAGAAGAGCAACTTGAGTATCTGTTTATAGCCCAGTCACACAAACTCATAGTATTTTAATAAAGTCAGCAAATAATAATTATAAGTCAGATCTAATTTTCATGCAGCACACGGTGTGAGTGGAGCAAGGCATGGGAGAAGTTGGTTGCTATGCTGAGAGTTTGGAGGTGTGCAGCCTGGCGATCGCTGAGATAATGTGGTCCGTGAATCGTACCAAAAGCAGAGTTTAATTCCAAGAAAATATCAGGGATTATAATTTTAAATAAGAGTATATTCAGTGGGGGAGAACCTCAAAATTGTAGCATCTTAAAGAGATAAGGTAAGGTGAGAGAATTTCATTTCAGCGAGGATATGGAACATTGTGGAGAAGAGGTACTTCGTCCTGCTCTGATGGTACATGATCCACATGCCTCTTTCTATTAGCTGATTTTAATGCAGTGTGCATCATTCCTTTTTTTCCTCTTTGCAGTGTTGACACAATTTCATTGCTTGCTCAGTACACTCTAAATGAACCTTCCTGGAAGTTTCTTTGCACTCAGGGCGAGTGTACGATCAAAGAACTGTTGGCCTTGCTGAGCGTATTCTTCACGTCTGTTATTAGATGTTTTGTGCCCATCTCCCTCAGCCTCGTTTTTGAGGATGAAGCAGGAATAGTTGAAAAAGGAAAACCATGCAAAAATGATATTGTTTGTACGTGAAAACTGTCAGTCAGCTTAGGCAGGAGAGGTAACGAAGGTGAAAGGAGAGAATAAAATAGAAGGAGGGAATGATGGAGTGCGCAGGACAAGTAGGAATTAAGGGAAGGCAGTACAGACTGGAAACAAATGACGATGGGTGAAATTGTAAAGCTCTGAATCCTGCTCTCACCTTCCCTTGAACCCTGTCCTTGCACCTTCAGGCCCCTCTATTCAATGAGCCTTGTGGCTTTTTTCCAGTGCTAGTCACCCAACCATAATGATCCATCATTGATCTGTGACAGAGGGATTCTCTCGCCACTTAAAGCCACTTATGTGTGTGTATGTGTGCATCCATACGTGTCTTCTTGCTGATTTGCAGCTCTAAGGACGTTGTCAGACCTGGTCAGGTCCAAGCATGCCCCAGAGTTTCACTGACGTACATTCATCATTATTGCACCTTGTTAATTGCCACACACTGCCATTGTACGGCCTGCACAAAGGTTGGATGGTCGTGATCAACATAAAAGTGTTCAGCAGAGGTTTTCATGCACCTGAAGCTGTCAGGCAATAAGATGTTTTTTTTCTTATTAGGAATGGTGTGTAAGATTTAGGGGGATTTTGTGGCATCTAGTTGTGAGGATTGCAGATTGCAACCAGCTGAAACTTCTCTTGGTTAGACTTTTTTCAGTGCTAATTGTACAGGGGTTTTTATTTTGAGCAAAATTATGCAGAGCTTTCTTCCCCTCTAAAACAGTTGGACCAGGTGATTATAAAAAAACATTAAAAGCACTGAATAAAGCAGTTTTACATCACAAATCAGTGATTCTGCAACACAGTTTGGCTCATCGCAGACAGGCCACTTGCCCAGCACCTGCAAATGTGTGCTCATCTTTTTTCTCTGAAAACTCAATGTGTGCTCACCTTATTTGTGATCCAGATGTTCAGGAGGGTTTTACTGCGAGCCAAATGATCTGCTCTGGCCCTCTCCTCTCCAAAACAAAAGGACCTGGTGATTTAAGCTGGTAAAAACACAGAATAAAGCAGTTAGAGGTGGCAAATCAGTGTTCTCTGACTCTGTTTGGCTTGTTAGAGATGGGCTGCTAGCCAAGCACACGCTAATGTGCATAGGTTTTTACTCTGATAACTTAACATCCAGGCATTCAGGAGGTTTTCACCAGGAGCATAATTATCCACAGAGGTGTCGCCCTCCTGGTAAATTGAACTAGTAAAAACACTGAATAATGTGGTTTCATATAAAAAAAAAGTGTTTCTCTGACACTCATGGAGGGGCTTCTAGTTACAGTGGCCAATACATAAATGCAAAGATGCGAATGGCCCTATCTGGACTCAGTGTTTGGTTTGTGCGTTCTGGGCTACTATAGAAACATGGCAGTGTAACATGGCAATCTCCAAGGAAGAGGACCCACTTGTGTAGATATTAACAGCTCATTCCAAGGTAACGAAACGACAAAGATTTTTCGTTTCAGATGATAATAAACTGAAAAACATATTATATCATATCCATTTCTACCAATAGATCCCAGTAAATCCTTCACACTGAAATGTATTTTTAAAAATGAGTAGTAGTATTCTGTACATGATTATGTTCAATTCACATATTATTCTTGATTGTCCTCTAAACCTATTATATTTCATTGCCTAGAAATATCTCCTCTTCTTGTTATTTTGAAGTCAATTCAAATTTGAGCTGCTATTATCTGATATGCTAAATCGAATAATGGTTGTCAAGTGAAGGTTTTAAAAAAATGATCATAATCATGTCTTATTGTAAAATAGCAGTTAAAGCATGGAAATGGAAACTCCTATTGTTGATCCAGCAGTAATGGAGAGACCTCGGTGCACCTAAATCAATGTAAATATCCTTTATAGGCTGCTATTTTTGCAAGACAACTGCAGGAAGATGAACAAAAGCAACGGTGTTCAATGGCATTAGATTATATAAGGCAACGGAATAAATTCTTCACGCCCATCATCATTACCATCATCATAATGATACCCTCCATCACTTTTCTATTACACCTTCTTGCCATCACCATCAATTATCCCCACAACCACAAATCATCAGGACAGAGCTTGTGCAGATTTCTCACCGGAGTGTATCCTGAAGAAGATTGAGGTCTAATTGTGTGCGTTGGTGGCAGGGGATATAAAGCACAGGGAAAAAAATAAAGAAAGGAAAATCAATGCCTTAACTAAAGGAGCAAGTGAATTATTGATGAGGAGTATGTAATGGGATCCCAAGTGTCTATTTCTCCCCAACTTGGACTGCTTGCTGCTCAGGCTGCTACAGTCGTAGAAACAAGGAAGGTGCCAAAAACCACCCACGAACATCTCCGCAGGCAGATTAGCTAACCTGAATTATCTGGTGCAGTTTGGCTGACACTGCTTGCTGTGGTGTTTATATACTTGTACAGGAAGAAGCTCATGTGTCCAGATGCTTCTGCTCCTGTAAACCTATACAGTCAAGTACAAGCTCCGTCACCTTTTCAAAGTGTGTGAATGAATATGGACTAACATGTATTAGAACACAACCCACACAGCTGAACTCTCGTAGAATTAATGTTGCTCCATTCATTCACCATATCTGCCTTGCCTGAGTGACAAGTAAATGTTGGCAGGAAGGCAGTTACATTTAAAGTCGGCAAACATTTCTACCTTTAATCACAATTTTTCCTTCCCCAGTGTCGAATCCAATATGCTTTCTTAAGTTAATTCTCGGATGGTTTGGTGTTCTGATTATCTGTTCAGCACAGCTCACTAGGCTTCTCTGTTTCACGTTAGCAAAGCGAACATCAACACATCAGAGTGTTGAAGAACAAGGCACAGCTTGTTGTACACCGAGAATGTAGAATTTGAAGAGATCATTACGGATTGATTATTTCATTTTATTTTCACATTCAAAGATTTGTCTCAATTTTGAATACAGGGTGACATCCCTATTAAGTACATGCATGAAGGGCTGCTATCAGTTCTTTGTTGATCAGTCCATGTAAAATGTTTCTGATTAATCTGGATTGTTGTGGATTTTTCATAACAAAAATAGTGTGCCAACCAACAGCTGAAAACTGAAATTAAAGATATACTATACAGGGTTTTTCTAAAAAAAACAAAAACAATGTACAGACACATGTAGAAGTAATCCCTCTCAGCCATCACTTCTGACTCACTAGAGGTGTGTGGTGGTGTATAGTGAGGTCAAATGCCAAGCCAGAGAGACACTGGGGTTGGCTTTTACCTTCAGTTTTGCTGGCAAGTGTGTTTACAAACAGTAACTGACAATTCTGTGCCTTTAAATTTGCACAAAGTTCTCACAATTAAGCATCAAGATCCAGCAAATGTTTGTCATATTTGCACTGTATTGGACAATTCTTTAATGTCCATAAATTAACATTGTTTCAGCACAATGCTGTTGTCATAACTTTGCATTTTAACTTTAGCTGTAGGATTTCACTCTGATTTGTAAACTAAGATTGTAGAACCAGGCCCCCAAGAAGTGCATCTGGCTTTGAAGCCAATTTTCTTATTGGACAGACAATGGAGTTATAACTTCTATCACATGATGCCATTGGGCCCAAAAATACCTTTTCCCAAAGACTTACATTGTAAAAGAGACATCTTTGAATCAGTGGATATATTTTTTGAGAGTCACAACCCCCATGAATGTTTCGTTCCACCATCAAGATTTGATCCATTGGGTTCAATGGAGACGCACAATTAAACCATTTTATCCCCATTATAGTTAGCAAAACACTAAAGCAGAAGTAGCCGGCTCAACTGACAGAAGTTTTTAGTGTGCTTGTTCTATGGGCCCAATGACGCGGAAGCAGCGCTGACAATCAGGGTAATTTTATATGCGGCAGTTGAATGTTTTTGGCTTCACGCACCCCTGAGCAACTGTCACAAGAATGAATGCCGCCTCCAATGCTGTATCCAGATCTCTTTATATATCCATGTGTGGAACGCTTAAGTGCACGGTTCCTGTTGAAAACTAGTTATGGCAGATTAACAGTGGTCCAGCTAAAATCAGCACTCACTACACAACATAAAGTATATCCACAAATTACAGTCAGGAGTAAAAGCAGTTAAATTCACACATAAATCCTTATTTCCTCTACCCTTTTGAGGTGAGGAAATCGGATGATGCATTGTTTACCCACATCACCAGAGTGCTGTTTGTTTTATTGCAAGCAGAGAAGGCAGGCATCACTTCTGCTTGGCTGGAGAAGAGGCAGACACGGGGAATGTGAATGAGAGGTAGAGAGAGAGAGCGGCCAGGTGAGACCTGAAAGCTGCCTTTGTGTGGCAGCTGGCAGTACGAACACTGCCCTTCACTGTGAGCTATTCTACACACACACACACCATATACTGTACATGCTGGGGAGTTATGGGGGGATGTTTGGCACAAAATATGAGACTGAAAAACCGTTGCAAGTTTGCAAATGTAACAAAAAAGCCTTCACTCATTCCCTTCAACGTGAACGGACATTTCAGAACCATAAAGTCGCTCTGTTTTCCTTCTGCGTTTCCAAATCTCCATTTCAGATGCTAAACACTCTCTTATTTTCTCCTTCACTTCACCTCAACTGTATCTGGCTCAGTTCAACTGGAGCTTGAAGAGCATGATAATATCTAGTCCTGTATAAGACGATTCCAGAAGTCGGCACTCCTCTCATACGAGCCTGTGAATATCCAGCTTTTTCACAGGAATGTGGAGGCCAGAGAGGGATGGAGATGGGAGGAGGTGGACTTCATGAAGAGATGGTTTTGATGTGTGGCTAATCAGGGATGGATGGCTTTTTGAAAATGCACTGAGCTGTACTTTTCCTCACTTTCCTCTTTATGAGCTCTAGCTGAAGAGAAAATTTGACAGTTTAAAACCCTGTGCTGCCAGTGAAACATTACCCAGCTGTGCTACTTTATTGACATTTGATTATATGTGTGTATTAAATACTTTTGCAGTTGCAGATTACATATGTCTGACCACAATGAAAAGGAAATGAAAGCTTACACCCGTCGGACAATCAAAGGTGTTGGATATGGCATCTTGCTTTGAGACAGCACTTTCATGACTAATCCCGGAGCAAGTCTCCGTGTTGCGGCAGCTCTCTCTGTGTACTGATCTGTATTCTTGTTTGTTTACTTCTCCCCAGGAGGGGCCCTGCAGACGGCAGTCGCGCCAGGCACCATGAGGCAGCAAGCTTGGCCTGAGAGACCGGAGAAATCACCCTTCATCACTCTCAACCGGGCTGGGCAGCGGAGGAAATGCACACAGAAGCAGCAGCGCATGCCACAGCAGACACAGGCTAATACACACATTTGAGAGTACAGTGGAGAGCAAATGGGGAAGGCAGAAAGAGACTGAGAGAGGGGAGTCAGTAACTCAGATTGCGTCATTCTAAATGGCAGAG
Source organism: Chaetodon striatus (assembly GCA_029783705.1). Lineage (NCBI taxonomy): Eukaryota > Metazoa > Chordata > Actinopteri > Chaetodontiformes > Chaetodontidae > Chaetodon > Chaetodon striatus. Next base: position 7,434,585 of record JAPZEB010000008.1, on the reverse strand, counting down.
TGGACTGGGCCACCCTCAGAGGCAGTGATGTCCTTGTTAACGCATTGTCCTTCGTTAGAACCTCCTTGTTAGAAATCACAAGTCAGTCCCCCGCCCCTGTGAGGCTACAGAGCTGAGGGGCAGAGGAGAGGAAAAACAGAGGACGAGAGAGAGACAGAGCGGAAAAAAGAGACTGTGACAGGCCCCCATGCAGGCCCGTAAGAAGTATGTTCTGCTGGGCTTGTGTGCGTGCTGCTGGCTGGTCCTCTTTTACTGGGGTGGAGGAGTCCAGCTACGTCTGCTCCGCCTGCTGACACGCCAGCGGGGTGAAGTGGTGCGCCCCTGGCCCAACTGGACCGACAGGGCCTTCCTACCCCGCTATGCCCACCTGGATGAGCTCCAGACGGACCCCGGGACAGCTGAGTCGCCCCGCCAGCGCCGTCAGGCATGGTCCGCCATTTATAAGGACAGTCGCTGCCGCATGGAGACCTGTTTTGACTTCTCACGGTGTCGCCGCAGAGGAAGGGAAGGGTTCAGGGTGTATATATATCCATCAGAGAAAAATGATCGTGTGTCAGAAAGCTACAGGAAGATCCTGACATCCATAGGCGAGTCCCGTTACTACACATCAGACCCCCGTGAAGCATGCCTGTTCGTGCTGGGGATAGACACCTTGGATCGGGACCAGCTTTCAGGACAGTTTGTGCCCAATGTAGACGAACGTATCCGTGGTTACCCGCTGTGGAATGATGGGCGGAACCACCTGATCTTCAACCTGTACTCAGGCACCTGGCCTAACTACACAGAGGACCTGGGCTTCAACATCGGCCAGGCCATCTTAGCCAAAGCCAGCCTCAACACAGAACATTTCAGGCCAGGCTTTGACGTCTCCATCCCGCTGTTCTCAAAGGATCACCCACAGAAGGGTGGAGAGCGGGGCTGGCTGGTGAGAAACACCATACCGCCACGAAGGAAGTACCTGCTGATGTTCAAGGGGAAGCGTTATCTGACAGGCATCGGCTCAGACACCAGAAACGCACTCCATCACATCCACAATGGGAAAGACATTGTGTCGTTGACGACATGCCGCCACGGGAAGGACTGGGAGAAGCACAAAGACGCCCGCTGTGACCATGACAACTTGGAATATGAGAGGTAAGTCAGGGATCACATGGCCAGTGGGGAGGGCAGTAATGACGTGAGGTTAAAATGAGAAGCGAGGTGCAAGGGCCTGTGGCGCTATACAGGGATTTATAGGAAACAGTGTCAAGCGTTATTTTTTTATGGGAAATACACAGTGGTGTTGTTCCGTTTGACTTTGTATTTGAACTTAACATGCTGTTTTATTGGTCTTTTAGATGTCACTGATTTTCTACAAGCAGTGTAGCTTTTGGGTCCCACTGGTTATTTTTGTCTCTTTTTTTTTATGGCTGCACAAGTTTTGCTCTGTCTGGGTTTATGATGTTTGGCAGTTGCTTTTGAGATCAAAGATTTTAGACAACTCTCTGGAAATTTAGATTCAGGTCACTATTTACAGCAATTCTTATATAAGTGTTGTTAAAAGAACAGCTACAAAGTGGTTGTAATGTGCTCGGCTCTTAACAGCTGACCTTGAGCTCCTCTGCTATTCAGAGTGTAAATAAATTGTACAGTATGTGAGACAAACAAATGAGTATTGTGAAGAAAATGCGGTCATTTCCATCTTGTATCTGGGTGTTTACCACTATAAGACCAAGAAATAAACAGCTGCAGCTAATTAATTACAACTGAAACTGCACTGCATAAAGAGCCAGAGCAAAGGTCACCACAGAGAATGGCTTGGTGAAATCTCTGATTACCTCAGAGAATAAACCGCTGATGGGTGTGAGCTGTGAATGGTTATTCTCTTTTAAAATCAGTCTGTCCATTTTGTCTAAAGGTTTTCTTGCTGCTGTTGTTGCATGGGAGATGAGCTTAACATTTCCACTTTGGTTTTTAATTAGTTTACTAATTACATGAGGGGGTGGAGTGGATAAAATACATTGGGAAATGAGTGTTCAGCAGCATCTGCAATACTTAGAGCAATGTTTGACTATTAAACCCAGCTAATTTAAAGGAACAGTGTGTAAGATTTAGGGGGATTTAGTAGCATCTTGCTGTGACTATTGCAGATTGCAACCACCTTAAACTCCTCGCGGTTAAAATTATTTTAGTGTTCATCATGGACCCGGCAATTTAAACTGGTAAAAACACTGAATAAAGCAGTTTTACAATACAAATCAGTGTTTCTCTGACATTGTTTGTCATGTTGCAGACAGGCTGCATGCCCAGCATCAGCTAATGTGCGCCAACCTATTGTCTCTGATACTTAATATGTGCTTACCTTATTCTTACTAGGAGCCGAAATATCCACAGAGGTCTCTTTGTCTCCAAAACAAACAGACCCAGTGATTTAGACCAGTAACGCAGTTTCACATCTAAAAATTAGTGTTTCTCAGAAACTGTCTTTACAGAGGGGTTTCGAAGTGCAGTGGCCAATGCGAAAACACAAAATCGCAAATGGCCCCATCTAGAACCAGTTTTTAGTTTGTCCATTTTGGGCTACTGTAGAAACGAGGCAGTGCAACTTGGCAGTGTCTGTAGACAAGGACCTACTCCCTATGTATATATAAACAGGTCATTATAAGATACAGAGAACACAATGATATTCTTTTGAGCTGATTATGCACTGAAGAAAGCATACTTATTATACTATGTTCCATTTCTGCATACATATCCCCCTAAGTCCTACACACTGGACATTAAAGCATATGACCTTTGTTAGGGTTTGCTAGACAGTTTGTACAAAAGCATATACTATTATGCAATTTATATTTCCACTTGAGCTCTGTGTGCTGTATAAACCTTTTCACAGAGTGGTTTTCAAGTATGCGCGCACCATTGTTGAGTTAATAATGAAAAGCTTTAGGAAACACACCCATCTGCTTAATACGTGTTGCAGCAGCAGCTTGGTAAACATGTCTCATCTTCAGAGTACCTTTTCTCCTACTGGCTTATTGCAGCTCAGACTGTTCTAAAAACAGATGGAAATGGATGCATGCACACATTATGAACTTTTGTTGTGTAAATATTGTCATATAGATTTTCTGGAAATTTACATTTAAGGTATACAGGGTGGAGAATGATAAAGGAGAGGGACTACTGAAGTTAAGTTTCTTGCTAAGTCATTATCTTCTATTCTATACAGTAGTCATTGCATAGTTTATATACAGTAGAGGAGCTGTGCTGCCCTATACCACAGCCCCTCTGTTTCCCTTCTACTTGCTTAACTTACACTTTGCAATGAAAGTCTCTGAAGCTGAAGTGCTGACAGAGCTCCTCATTATAAAGTCTGTGCCTGTCCGTTCGTACACAGATACCAAGGATAGTCTGATGGTGCAGAACATTCATAGACAGGAGAAGATGGATTTCAGTGAAAGGAAGAATGAGAATAAGAAGTTAGAGCCACACCAAAATGTCTATTAAAGTTTGAGTGGACTCTTCGACTGTAAAACTGCAAAGCTAGAGTGATCAACATAGCCATTATTCCATTATAAGACAGTGAAAAGAAAAGGATAATTTAAGTGTTCGGAAGTTTGGGGGAAATAATTCATTGTCTTATTCATACTCTAAAAAACAGAATAAAGGGAAGTCAAAAGCAGTGAGAATCAAAACAGATTTGTGAAGGACTAAAGCTAATTAAAATGTTTTAGTTCACAGTTCTTTTTCTGTTGTTGGTTTCATTTCCGAAACTTGCTTGAATATTTTTAGTCCTTGCCTCTTCACTGTACTCTACATGCAAAAAAGTCCACCTATGTTCATCCATGTGGTTGCAAATACGTGTGGAAAAAGCTTGATGACGTAGTGACTTTTCAAAGGTCTAGTTACTTAACTACTCTAGCTACTAACGTGCTAGGCACATACTGATTTTGCCAAGTGGTTGTTCTCGTGAGAACAACATTTTGTATGATAGTCAGTGTCTCAGCCAATCAACATTTGTGATGTCATCAAAGAGAGCCCTGCTGCCAGTACCCTGCAAAATATATACAAAACTGTTATGAAAAGGGGCAAAAATTACAAGATGAGACCCAACATGAAAGTTTTACATTAGTTTACACTAGTTTGTTACGACAGACATTAG
>JAPZEB010000008.1:7409836-7424382 GCA_029783705.1 Chaetodon striatus | reverse complement strand
AATTGTGATAAATATTTCATCTAATTTATCCATCTTTTAATTTATTTTTACTTAAATACATATGGGGAATGTTATCGGTGAATAACAGGGACATGAAAAACAGGGACATCTTCCATAAGACTAATGGACAGTTACTGGCCCATCCAGACGTGTAACTGTCCAATCATTTTGGCCGCCTTAAACATTTACTGGCACCGGCCATCAATTTCAGACTCCTGATCAGTTTTTTTTCTTCAATATATTGATAATTGATCAAATGACAGCATGTAATGTAAAGGAGTCACAATACCAAAAGACAGACAAAGTTAGCAGCTAGCTGGTGAACATAGCTGGTGGAGACCAGAGGACAGCAGGAGACTTGGTGTTAGACTTAAGGTGGCCAGAAACTTGACTCATGACACACTTATTGAAGACTGGCTTCTGTGTATCACCAGCTTTGGAGCAATTTTTGTCATTTTATTTTGCTAATTTAATGGTCTGCCTCTGAAAAACGAGTAAGAGCCACTACTCAGCTGGCAGAGCAATGGCAGAGAGAGACAGCAGGGGAATAACAACGTGTGGAGGCAGCATATTTTCACATCTAACTCTGTTAACCAAAGTTGGTGATTGTTGGTACAGTGGAAAGACTAACATAAACCAAGGTGGTTTTGTTGAGTTTTATTCTGTGTCAAGTTTTAAACTAAGTGTTGAGAGAAGCTTGAATCTGGAATGTGGAAGGTTGTATTGAGTCAGAATATTACCTTTTGTGGGTTATTTTTTCAATTTGATAAACTGAAAAAGCTAACAGAGCTTGTGGAAAGTTACACTACCAAATAGCAGTTGTTGGGCTGACAGTGGCCGGTTGGAAACGTTTAACATATCGCCCAACCCTACAGTGGATGTAGAATTTTATGGAGTTAAATATGGTAACAGGGGCTAAAGGAATATAAGTGGATGAATTTTATAATCTCTTTCAATGGTGATTAGTTTGATTTCAGAGTAAATTTGTATCAGTTTATTACATCCAGACTACAGTTTTATGTTGCCAAGGTATTCAATGTTTATTTTTACAAGATATCTTATCATAGACTTCTATCTGACTGCAATGAATTCTGTTGGAAAGATAAAACTTGGGCCAAGGAATCATTTGTTATGTTTTTGGGTTTGACCTAATCTGAAATTCCAGCATTTTCCATTATCGTTTTAGCCGCAACCATGAGAGAGACTTGATCTCAAATCCAAAAGGCTTGTTTGCAAGGTCACAGAATCAATTTAACTTTACTTTCAACTGATGGGAATGATTTCTTTGGCTGTAACGTTATCTTGGAGGAGTGCTCAGTGTTGGCGGAGGTCTACGCTCTCTACGAGTCTTCCTCTGCAGCTCCCCAGACCGCCACAGCTTTCATTCCTTAGTCTTGCGAAATGTTGTTTTCTTGGTCACACACAAGCCAGTCGCAACCTGCCTGTCATTTCTCATTACACGTTTGAGGTTAAATCTTCATCCCCTCATTGTTCTCTCCACCGCTGCTCACTGTTAGATATCTTGAGTCACATTTGCAGCCTGTGACTTACTCAATGATGCTATTTCTGTTTGAGTTTCTCGTCAGGCTTGTGCCTCCATTTTTTGAAACTATAATTTATTTGTCTTTTCTGAGGGCATTCAGTGTGGCAAAGGCTTGTTGTTTACAAGCAGAAGCAAAACCATCGACACTGGAGCCACACCACGTCATGAGGCAATCGAGGTCTCAATGGCTTTGTGTTTTACAAGGTCTGGAAAAAACAATGTTTGTTTTTAGAAACCAGATCAGAAAATGTAATATGTCAAAATGCCTGGTAGACATATGTGCCACGCCCAGGCTTTACCTACATTTAGGAAGTCTTAATTCTAATCCCTGCATTAAAAACAACTGCAAACCTAACTTATGATTGACACAATGTGGCATGGATCTTGCAACTTAAAATAATTATTCTTTCTCTGTCTCAAACGCACACCTTCTTAGTATGTATCCTCTGCACAACCTTAACTTTTCTCCCAACATCTTGTCCTCCTACTCTCACTTTTTTTTTATACTGTACTTTACAGAGTCCTCCTACAGTTGAGTGCAGGCCTCCTACCATATTTCTGAGCTCCGGTATGCATAATTCATCAACAGAACCCTGCCTCTCCATGAAGGCGAACTTTTTTGACAGCACAGCTTTGTCTGTAGTGCTACACACAATTGTCTTGCACGCTATTGTGTTGATTACATGCACATGGATGCACATATGCATGCTCAGAAACAGCGATGAACAGTCCCCTTCTTTGCTCGCACTTGCTATCTATGCATCCCTGCTGACACTATGTCTCCCATCCCCCCGCTGCTCACTCTTCATGCATGTTTTGATGAGCTGGACAGCATGCAGACGGTTAGGAGAGGAGAGATCTTACAGTAGATGAGCCTCAAAGTGTCAAACAAGGTTTCATCTAATCCACTCTATAAGAAGTGACAAATCAGGAGTCTTGACCACCGTCTGTGTGCAAGCATGTTGGCTTCTACAATCAGCTGCACTTGATTCAGTCTCTACACTGTGTGATGATGAATTGATTTCATAACCATAAAATTTTAACTATTTCTAGTTCAGTATCTATTATACATGTTTTTCATTCTTACATAAATCAATTTCAGAGCCATATACATCAGTTATAAGTCGTTAATAAGAACATTTTTAAGTTTACTGTTTGTAAAGATTTCTTTTGACTGCTTGGACCATTCAACCACTTACCCTATGGACAATATTTTTATTTATAGTTTCATTTTTTTAATGCATTACCACATCTATGACTGCATTATTACCAAAAGGAACCTCTAAACACTGTCCAAATGGTCGGCAATCTATCAATAAATGCTTAAAGGGGTAGTTTGACATTTTGGGAAATATAGACTTAGGCCCACCAAAGTGTTTCTTCTCAGCAGAAAACAGCAGATGCTCCTCAGTAAACGCCCAGCTGGGAGCACTTGAGAGGGCTTTGGAGGAGCGGCATTTTTTCAGCTGAGACACTTTGGTTGCGTCTGGTTGCTGTCGAATATCCGCAGAAGTAAAAATATTGGCACAAGGTAGAGTACCTGCTCTGGATGAAAGGAAAGGCTGAGAGAGAGGACGGATCCATCGATCTGTGTTGGTTCATGAGGGGAAACACATATTAATATGTATACAATATGTTACCATTGTTGTTGTTGCTCATTGCTCATTTTGTAAGTATGTTAGTGCATGATAGTTAACATTGAATATTGCCATTTAAAGCCAGCCTTCATTTTAACGTCTCTTTGTCCAAAAAAATCATGAAGTCTAGTCATATAGTGCAGCTAATACAGGCCAGCTGCTTCAAAGGAGATCACCTTACCTGTAATATCCTCTGTCTGTTGGTTGACCTCGCTGTGTTCACTTATTACAGACATATGTGAAAACAGTGATGATTTAAAAATACATCTCTTTGCGACTGATGGTCCCAAAGAATTTGGAAGCAATAGTAGCTCACAGGTCACAGAGCTACAAACCATGACTAGTGGAAAATCCTGGCAGGCATAACGTCAATTTATTTCAAATGATTTCAAGATCTGTTTAGTCCAGATAGACTACTGTGCAGGTACAGTAGGGGCTCTGCGTCTCACTGATAATCTGGGAGATTTGGCTCAAAGTTGTGACAGTAGTTGTGGCAGTATGTGTGAGTATTAGCATTTTCAAAAGAAATAGTGCAGATTGGAAAGCCGACCAAAGCCAAATGTAGTATTATTCAGGACAAGGCATGGATGAGACTTTAACATTTCTGCACAATTGTTCATCTTAGGATCAAATTAAATAGATAAACTATTTTGATATCTGTAATTGTAACTTAACTGTTCTGAGTTTTTGCAGAAAAGGAGAAGGAGATGGTTCAAATCTGGTTTGTGAGCTTGTGAGGATACAAATTCTGAATGGATGTCTGCAGCCTGACCCAACCGGATGGTCTTGACATATTCAGGTCGGGTTTGTGGAGGTAGAGCAGGTTGTCCACTAATCGGAAGATCGGTGGTTGGAGCCCCGGCTCCTCCAGTCTGCATGCTGAAGTAGCCTTAGGTAAGATGCTGAACCCCAAATTGCTCCTGACGGCTGTGCCATCAGGCTGTGCCATCAGTGTCTGAGTGGTTGTGAATGTTTAAGTAAGTAGCAGGTGGTGCCTTGTATGGTAGCCTCAGCCACCAGTGCCCAAATTTATGTCTTACTGCATGTACTGTAAAAGAGCTTTGAATGGTCAGAATACTAGAACAGTGCTATAGAAGCACAAGTCCATCCATTTACCATTTACCATTTTCATGTGCATACTGTAGGTCTATGAAGAATAAATCTTAAAATCCATCGGCTATCAGTCTGATGACGATGAACTCTCTGGGGGCAATGGCCAATATTTCAGGGGATAAAGTGTAGCAAGTGGATTTCTGTGCCAAGACTTACTCTTCCGTGCGCAGCTAATTTCAGCTAATCTCTATAAACAGATAACTGCATATCAGTGCAGATAAATTAGAAAAGAACCTAATAAAAAGCTAAATCTCCATCAGATGATAGCCGATGAGCTCTGAGATTGCATTTCAGCCAGTGCGCTCTGCCTCTTTCGCGCTTGACACAGACTGTTTACCTGCAGGCAACCAAAGGCCACTCAAAAGTTATTGGGCAATTACTACTCAAACGACAAACAGAAATCAGATGCTTTAGATACCAGAATCTTGTACTGTTGCCTACGGACCCTGCATTCATATGCAGATATTTGTTAATAGAGACGAATGTAGAATACAAAGCAAACAGGTAAAGGAAAACTTTTAATAGTTGCCAGTTTAACAGGGTCTGGCTGTTCTGTTCTTTCCAGATTTATGTGGTTTGTGAAAATTTGCAGAACATTGTGTTTTTGTCACATCAGGGCAAAGTAATGAGTCAATCTTGATGGCTGATTGTTATGATTGCCTTCGATGTAAAAAAAAAAAAAATTAGGATGGTGTCAGGCTTCCAGCTAGTTTTGGATTTGAAAATTTTGTTTGCTATAATGACTCAGGCTGGGCCAGACTCAAGGCCCCACCTTCTGATTTTTGAAATTAAAGGGCTGTGTTCGATAATTCAACTTCACGCTGCACTGGCCACGTGCACTTCTATTTCAAGCTCTTTTTTATTTACTTCTGTCCCGGCTAAAATTTCAGCCCGATGCAGTAACTTAGAGGTGATGCTGAAAAGAACTTCATATATTAGTGTTATTTGGTTCATCATTTTACCAAGCTCACACGACAAGCAATTGTTCAGTCATTCTATCAGCCTGTTTGGGTGTCTGAGGTTTGGATAAGGTTGCACTGTACTATTTGCTGACTGCACAGCCTTTAAGTAACAGGACTTTCATGTGTTTTTCACCACCAGCTCCTCATTTCTCAATTACCTCAGCCCATGCTTTGTTTTCTCTTTTAAACTCCGGTATATATCGAGTGGGCCGCTCCTGTCTGTCAGGTGCCGATCAGGTTTCTTAAGGAAGGCCGTTTGGCCCCGGGGCTCCCTCACTAGTGTGGATGTCTTCTTAATGGGTGCCCATTCAGCGTCCTAATGGGCTCTTTATCAACCCCGGCTAACACCACAGCGATCATAGCAGGAAAAGCCTCTGGCGACCTTGCTTGCTTTTGTCCGGGCCAACTGGAGCGTAAAAGCTTTGACAATGACAATGCAGTTTGGAGAGAGAAAGAGAGAAGGGAGACATTTCTCATTCCTTATGCAGTTAAGGAGCTGAACCTCCGCTCAGTGGCCTGGATTTCACTTGTTTACTTCTTTTTGATAGCATCTATTTGACCCTTGACCTTACCACATGCTGTAAGAATCTATGGTTGAGAGAATATGGAGGTGAGGAAGAGGAGAGGTTCCTGATATCTCTGTCTTCCTTGTTTTCCTTATGTTTGAAACATTCTGTGATATCGGGGGAGAAACCATAATGAATTTGGGGGGAAAAGTGAAAGGCACATTTGTTTATAGATAATTAAGTTTTGAATAATGTTTTAAAAACCTTACCAGAAAGAAAGATATTCAGAAACTCTCCGGGGTTGTCGAAGTTCAAACCATTAATGTGGAGAAGAAGCCAGCAGCCGAATCATTACTTACAGACACATAGCACTCAGACCAGATTTTGCCTCAATTAGGCTGTCCCAAACACACTCTGAAGATTTTTTTCAAGCACTTCCTCACAGGACCCCTAAATTGCCTGAGATATATGGTGTAAAATTAGGTCAGAAAATATTGTGTAGTAAGTTTGCAACGAGATGAAAAGGCTTTTTAATAACAGCTTCTTTTTTTCTCACTCTTTGATGTAGAACGAAGCGCTCCCATTGGCCGGTCTTGAGATGAATGACTGATACATATTGATAATCCAGACCACTGGAGGGTTCAAAGGACTCACTAATATATGCTGCACCATCAGTGTTAAAATGATCTATGTACCCTGGTTTTTAATAACGCAGTGAGGTATTGGGGTTAAACTGGGATTTGGATCAGAGTGCGTCTAAGCAACCTCTAGTATTTTTAATGCAAACTTTTTCATAACCCACCATGTATATTGCATTTTAATTTCACTCATACATCTTCCTTTATTGGAATATTTGTACACTGCTTCTTTAACCTTCTTAAGGGTGAGATTGCAGGTATATGTAAGTGGTATACATCATCTGAAAGCTGGGAACCTGAAGATTTATTTCAGATTTCAGATTTTAGCACTGTTTTCTAGTTATAAATATGTAATAAACATTCAAATTTTTAAAGTTTCTAGTGTATAAAGGGTAAGAATATTATGATGAAAGCATATGATAGCTGTTCCCATGCTCAATTATGTCTCATATCTTGTTTTTTGGGTTGAAGCCATTTGTTGCACAGACTTGGTGCTAAGTTTAAGCCCTTTTTTTACCTCTTGAAAACTGGTCAAATATCCCTTAAGGTACCACATCAAGACACCAAAACCTTTGACATGTGGAGAGTCCTATGAGAATAGCATTTTTCAACAAATGGATGGGGAGCACTACTATTTTGAAAACTGCTAGGAAACTGCTTTATGTTCAGTATATTTATGAAAGCCATCCATCCTCTGAACACCTGAGGTCTCTAGTTTGTGACTATTAAGTTTCAGGGAACTTTGATTATCTTTGAGGTCACAATAGATTATACAGTGATGTCCATTTCATTAAATGGTCTCACTACAGCGAAATAACTATGATGGGGGTTAACATCATCACACATGAAGGAAATTGGGCTCATTTAATCCACTCTAAACTTTCCACTAATACCTGATTTAAAAACAGCATATTTGTACTGCAAGGGTAAGAATGGCAAGGTTTTTGCCCCCAAACTGCATGAGACGAGCATAAAGTGGGCATGTCTCTAAAGGAGAGACTTGTGGAAATCCATAGAACCCATTTTCATTCAGATATCTTGAGAAGAGAGGTCAAATGACCTTTGTGAAGCTAGCATGACATGGTTGGTGACAATGTATTTCTTAGATCCTCTAGTTTTAAATGATAGCACTATCTTCACCCACGTTTTAAAACTCAGCCCTCTAATAGCCTCTTAAAAACAGTAATGTTGGCTGAGGATGCCAGCATCCCAGGGGGGTGGGCACGGTTGATAAATGTGTGAGTTCTCACATGTGATACATGCACCCACATTTCTGTAACAAGGAACACAAGCATGTGTGTCTGTCTGAGTTCACGGTGTACTTCCTCTGAATCTATTTGGGCTGACAGTACAGGCTGTCTTCTGCTTCCTCGCCCACACTTGAGCAAATAGTTCAGTTCCACTTCATTGTCACTTCAGGTGAAATTGCATTAGTATTGGATAACAGATTGTTCAGAGACTTTTTTGTAACCCGACCTGTCTTTCATGCCATTATCTGAGGTGTACTTATCTTATTTCTTGTATTAAAGGAGCACACTGGGTACTTCTTTAATTAGTAAGTGAGCCGTTATGAAAGGGCACCTGTTGTAGCAGTCTGTGGAGCACACACTTTCCCTTAACCCCTTGACTTGTGCAATGTCAGGGAGGTTTTGAAATCAGACTTACTGTACTCCTCTTGTGCTGTTTAGCCAACACCTCTTTGTCCAACACTGTTGCTTAGTGAAAGGGTGGAAGCCGCTGCTTAAGCTGTACAAAGTGAACTTTTGAAATGATAAAAGTCCTTATCATACTTATTCTCTCTTGTGGTTTACCTAAAGTGCACGGTGGAGAGAGAATAATTAAGTTTTTCAGAAGCCTCACCTGCTTTCTTGCTTCTCTTGAAATCTAATACACTCATCACGAGTTGGAAAAGTGCGTGCATGAGTGTGAGTTTGTGTGCGTCACTGTTGCCAAGCCCAACAGCAGACAATACGGTGTGTGTGCCCCAGATAAGGGCTTTTATTCTGCTACCTAGCAAATGAAGAATGTGTAGAAGATCATGAATTACTCATGAGTTCTGGTGTTGAACTCTTATTTAATGATAGCCGTGCTGGGACCGCTCTGTACCTCTCGCCTGTCTCCCTCCTCATCACCTTTGATGAATGAGAAACAAGTCGAGAGGGAAGGAGTCAAAACTTCCCCTTAGTTGCTCTCAAAATGTCTTTTGCGCTGTAGTCTCTCTGAAACTGCACCATAGACACAAACCCTACAAGCCACAGTCGCACTTCAGTGTGTATGATGTATGGCCTGCTGCACTTCCTTGTCAGATGGCCTACTACACTGAACACTCACCTACAGCACACTACAAAACAGCCTTCCTCCGAATGGCACTGCGCCGAATATACACACACTTTGTCAGGTCTGCGTGTCGTGTGAAAAATGGGCTTTATGTTGCCTCCGCCTGCTCAACCTAAAAGTCTCTTCTCTAGATTAAAACCTCGGCACACCGAGCTCCTTCACACTACAGCAGGCCCTGACTCATTCCAATCCACTGCTCATTTCAGTCCTCATTTCCTTTACATTATTCACACCATTAGGCATATTAAGTTCAATGCCTGCCATTGCGCTGTTCCATGCTCTTAATGATACAGACATCTGTGTGCATCTCCATTCTTCAGAGAGCAGGTGCGTCATGGCAGGTTAGTAGATACAGAGACTGTCTTCCTATAAAATACAATGACATAGGTAATGTGTACAAGCAGATTATCATTACCCAGGTCTACATACATTTTTAGATGATAACCTCTAGGGGCTGTAGTAATTATGACGGAAGCAAAGGAGCAAGTCAGGCAACATAGCATAAAGAGCTACAAAGTTCTCCTAGGGGCCCTGACACACCAAGCAGACGGTTGGCCGTTGGTCAGTGTCAGACCATTGGTGAGCATTTGTCCTAGTTTTTGCAGTGTGTCCCGCACCGTTGGCACTAGTTGGCCCTTGTAGGCTTTTTTAGGCAGATTCAGCATGTTGAATCAGTGTCGGAAACAGTGGGGCCCGTTGTTAAGTGAGATCACTATAATCATAGTTCAGCTCATTGCGCATTAGAGAAACAGAAGTAAGGAAAGCAAACACATAGCCAAAGTCAAAAGGGCATGAAATTAAACAAACTTGTTATATTAGGCAAGACTATTTCATTTAACCACTGAGCTCTTTAGAAGAAACAGTTAGCAATTGTTTGTGTTATTGTTTGCTAGGGCACGATAAATATCCTTTGTTCTTTCAACATTGGGTTGTGTTGCTAATGTGCTAACTGGCTAACTGACGTCAGACTGCCACTGCCTGCTGGTATGAAAAGTTGAAATGATAACAGTGTCAACATAAGCCATGACATATGCCATGTCATGTGATGTGTGTTATGTGATGTTAGTAACAAATGTTTAACATGTATTATTTTTATCGTCATTTTATGCCAAACCATGATCATCTTTCTAAAACTAACTATGTAGTTTTGGTGCAACTGCCACCGTTTCATATTGTCAACTACGTGTTTAATACTGCGATCACTATTGGTCATATAGGAGCTATTCTGTCTCCACCAATAGGTGTGCTAAGTTAGGAAATGCTCCCTCAGGTCATGTCAGAGGGTAGGGACATACTACCTATGAGGTCATACAGGCCGGGGGACTTGTTGGGAATAAGCAACAGTCAAAGTGTCTAAAACTTAATGTCATTTGAAGTATTCAAATAAATAAAATAAGACTACAGTCTGCAGTCCTGCCAGCAGTTCTGTGAGACTCAGCAGTGCTTTGAGCTAAATGCTAACGGCAGCATGCTTACATGCTCAAAATGGCAATGCTAGCGCACTGATGTGTAGCAGGAGTAAGGTTCACCACATTCGCCATCTTAGTTTGGTATATAAGCATGCTGACATTTGCTAAGTAGCACTAAATACAAAGTATTGTTAAAGCAATTAGTTTTGTAGATTTTGTACAAATTAAATTGTGACCTGATGGTCATGCTATATGAGAAGTTTTTACTCTCTCTCTTTCTTCTTCTGTATCTCAACTGTCACTTTTGAATAAAGGCTAAATGCCCAGTCACTAGGACACTTTGTCTGATATCCATGAGTTGGTATCAAAGTTTGAGCAGATACATGTTGAGAGAGTTTAAAGTGACAGCTCTGAACTACTGGTGGAGTAAGATAAAAAGTCAGATGAACACCCAAGTCACGAATCATCCTCTAGGGACCCGGAATATCTGTATAAAATTTCCTGGCAATCCATGTAGCTGAGGGACATGTATTCCTTCACACTGCACCTTATACTGCGCCACTTTTCTTGGAGCCGTTCATCTTTAGCCTGGTGTATTTATTGCCTGCTGTGATATGTTTATACCATCACTACTATTAGCTCGCTGTTGGCATCTACTATAACGACCTCTAACAGTCCGGTGGTGGCATTCAGTGTCACTCCCAACCTTTCACCCAGTGCCAAGCACCAGATTACTCACATACACACCGACATATGCCCCTACACTCTCTGTTTCCTGTCTTTGCCGCTGCTCATTCTTTCACTTGATCGTTCTCTCAACACAAGATGCATGTAGTCACACACGCCCCTGCTCATGTTTCTCGCTGTGCGCCCAGCCGGCAGTGCCCTGCACGCTCAGCCCTGCTTCTGTGTTTCCAGCTGTCCCCTGGTTATCACTCTCTCTGTCTCTGTGTCCACTAGCTGCCAGTAACCAGAGCACTCTGTCTCTGTCTCTTTCTCCATGCACTGACCTTCCCTCTCTTCACTGTAAGATGAGTCTTCACTCCCCTCTTTTCTTTCTCTTTGTTGTCTTGCCTTCCACCGTTTTATATCCTTTAGGAAAGAGGATTTGCAATTTCCACCTCTTTTACTTTTATTTCTTGAAGTTATTCTTTTGCTCCAGTGTTGTCTCTCATTCTGCTTCTCCCCTGCCTCTCTTGCCTTTCTGCCCATAAGGATGTAATGTGATCAGTTGCAGTGTGTGTGAACTATCTTGGCTGTTATTCACTTTAAAAAGTAGATTGTGTCCACATACTCTCAGTTTTCTTTCTCTCTTGCTTTTGTAATTTCCTCTACTTTCCTCAGTCCCTCCATCGCTGAAGGGATTGTAGGGTCAAGTGATTGAAACGGTATAATAATCCTTTACTCGAGTAAAAGTACCAATACCACAAAGTGTTTGTTGTAAATGATGATATGTATAATGTTATTAGATTATTTACACAGATGCATTAATGCAAAAGTTGCATTTTACTGTTGTGGCTGGTTGAAATGGAGCACATAGTAAGGTTGTTGAGTTGAATAGGTCCTGATTTAAGGGTCAGGCCCCATCAAGAGAGTCACAGGATATATCTAAGGCCCTATCTCGCTCATACTGATATTTTTGAAAGTGGATACTTTCCCTCTCCATTTCACAAAATATCTCCAACCACACTGGATCGCAGTAACAATTCCAAACGCTCTATTTTACATGTCTACGTCGGTGGAAAGTAAGCAGAGTTTTGAAAAATCTGAACCTTAGAAGGCGTTTTAGTCGATCTCCATTTTAATGACCTAAAACTCAGTGTGCGTGTCGACGAGAGGCCAAAACATAGAGGAAAATATCCACTTACAAAAGTATCTGTATAAATGTAGACAGGGCCTGTGGGGTTTAGTAAGATGATAAATGGGCAAGGAAAGAAGAAAGAAACTAAGTTCTGATGCACACATTTGTAGTCTTTTTTTTTTTTTTTTTAACTTTTCTCTAACCTTTACTTTTTGTGAAATATCGAGTGCTTTTACTTCTTTTGCATTGAAAGGCTATTTAAATAAAACCACCAAACAGCCATACAAATGTGTAATTCACAAACAGATGTAGTTTAAAAATCGAAGTGTTATCCACTCTTCTCTTTTCATGATCCAAAGAGGGTGAATTTAGGTAAAATACTATATTGATTTCTCAATAACAATGAGAAAGAGGAGAAAATGTGGAAGGCATAAAGATGCATTTTGCACAAAAGTGATGCAGCAAGAAGTTGTCTCTAATGTTTTGTATGTCCAGTGCATTACACTTTTTTTTTTTCCCGCACCCACCCAGCTTCTGCTCACTTACTATGCACATGCAAGCACTTACACACACTCTGTCACACTCCATCATGCCCTCTAATAGGGTATAGGCTGATGGAGCAGCCGGGCCTCCTCAGCAGACAGTGGTAGAGTGAATCTATATTCAGTCTCTGCACTTCTTCCTCCTCCTCTGGAGCCTGATGAACTCAAGGGAATCCATGCAGCCAATAAACGTACCGTGATCTATTGAGGCACCCTGCCTTGAATGCAATCCATACTCCACGGGGCACGGACTGTTTTCTGTGTAGGCTCAGTGTCTGTATGCGGTCATTTTTTATTATTCTGTCCAGTGGTGAACAAGGTCCAGTGGTTTAGTGGAGGTTTAGTGCACGTGTGCACGCATTAGCAGTTCTGTTTGCAACAGAGAGCCGCTAAGTGAAAGCGACAGAGTCAGAGAGAGAAAAAGAGAGAATGGATTAGGTAATGAGTCTCTGTTTTCTCTGTGTTGCAGCTATTGGTTTACTACAGGGCGACTGCAGCAGATGAGCAAGACAGAGTAACAACGTTAGCGTCCCATAAAATGCAACTTCCCATGAGAGTGCCCTCACTGCCACATTGCCTCTTAGGTTAATGCAATGATGATTAAACATGTGGCACTTTATTGATCCCAGCAGGAACATTCTCTTCATTCAGAGTTCAGGAAAAACTACAGGACAGGTGTCAGAGCCGTTAGGATCCAGTGTCTCCTTTCAGCACGGTGACAGCAATGATCACCACACCATCCTGGACTTTTTCCACTTGGTATAAAAAGTTTTATATTTTGACAGGCTGTGAGGTTGCAAGGTAACCCTTTTTTGAGGTATTATTTCCTGGTTTTATAGAGTTTCATTCCCCCTGTGGCTGTGAGGTGACTGACAGTGAGTAGTGAGTGTCATTTGCACATTGATGGAAAGTCTCATCCCAGGTGCAATGGAATAACAATGAGAATGGAAAATATAAAAACTAAATTAAAATCCAGTGTAGTGGATTATCTAGCTTTAGCTATTTCAATGTAAGTGAGTGAAGGGCTTCCTTTTCTGGAGAGATGAGCAAAACTGGAGAGGAGATGAGAATGCTCGGCACGAACAAGCAGCAGCAGCCTCTGGGGCTTAAAAATGAAGCCAGCATGGAAATGCCAAAAACTGCAGTTCCTTGAATGGCCACTTGAGGTCGGCTCCAGAAGTAAATCAATCCCCATGGACCCTCAAAAGCAAACAAACAAACAAAATAAACGGTTTGAGTCTCTTTATATATCTTCCCTGTTCATGACAACTGCATTTGGTGAATTTTTATAAAGCTCACCTATTTAAATTTCATTAAACCTTAAAGTTATACATAATTAAGGGCGTGGCTACTTTCAGTGATAGGTGGGTGCTGTCCATTGACAACTCATTACCACGGCAACAGTGTTGGTTAGGTAGAGTATAGCTGTAGCTGTCGTTATTTCATGTGTTTCCAATTTATGGAGATGAATTGATAGATTTTGTTCCACCAAAAAAAGTCTTATTCGGCATTTGGTTGTAGTTTCCAAAAGTTTTTTTTTTGTTGTTGTTGTCATCTTTGTTGCTAGCAAAATTAGCGTTGGCATTGTCACAGTTAACCATAGACTGTAATTGTACTGTGCTAATCAAGCTAACCGCTATTGCTAGAATTAACTCCACCTTCTCATCCAGATATGGTCATGTCTGGCTTTAAAAGATGGCGACTGCCAAAATGCCAAAATGGAGTTCACAAACCAATGGGTTAAGTCATGGTGGCTATGTCTGTTATTTTCATACTGTCTGTGGGCACAAACCTAAAGATAAGCTGTCCCTGTTGATGTTCAAACCTTCGTGGCCACACCACACTCTTGTGTGTGCTAGGATGTTATACTGGCACTTTAATAAACTGCCAGTTTAGTGGTCTGCAGCTTAGCCAAAAGACAGTAAAACCATCCTGAGAGGTTTTTGGTTGCAGTTGTTGCACAAAATGTCCAGATTTTCATTGGAAATTACGCTGCAATTGTGCAAAATGGCATTTGATTGTGTGTGTGTGTGTGTGTGTGTGTGTGTGTGTGTGTGT
>JAPZEB010000008.1:7386026-7397315 GCA_029783705.1 Chaetodon striatus | reverse complement strand
ATACAAACACACTTACACACACGCACAAAGACACACATGAGAATACTAATACATTATCCACAGATCTACATTTGTATACAAAAGCAAATAAGTAGAGACAGACACTCACTTGCATGCATTTGTACACACACACCTACACAAACATATGTATGCATGTGTACAGTACATACATACAGATGCACGCCAGCATACAAATAAACATACTGTATGTATCTAAAAACACCTACAGATATAAACTCCCATTGACAAACGCATTATTTTAATGTATGTGCATACTCACAACTCACACAGACGCCTGGGCATTCACATGCACTGCACTCCTCTCGCTCAGGGGCTGCTGAATCAATAAAAGTAAGATTCAATCGCTCTTAACTTTCTGTCGATGTTTAATCGTTCTCTGTATTCTGCAGCAGAAGTCAGTCGCTGTGGCAGCTGTGCAGCAGCGTTACAGCTCGTCGTGTCGGCTTTACACTGATGTCATTTAGCCACATCTCAGGAAAATAACACATTAAGTCACAGTCAGTTATAGCTGCGTGTGTTCTTGTCCACCCACGCTGCACAGTTTCATGTTTACCAGTGCTTTATTATCATTATTGATGGTTTCATTGCATATGTCTGGAAATAAAATCTGTTACAGACATGAGCTGATGATATAGAAATTATGGCAATATTTCCTTTAGCTGTTAGAGGAGACAGTAGGTCAACAATTTGGGTTAATATGTTTAATGTTTTATGTTAGCTTAGCTTAGCATGAAGACTGGAAACAAGGGGAAACAACTAGCCTGGCTTATTAACATGTTAAGGAGAGCTAAAGAAAATGTGTAACTGTTGGGTTCTGCTCCAGAAGTAAGAAAACCTCCCACTGATATTTGTGACAACACTAATAACTAAAAATCCAGCCTAGGAGCAGAGCCTATTTCAACAGTATATTGTGTGGCTTGCGTCATCTGTTTCAATAAAGGTGATAGTAAACCTTTTTTTGTGGCATTCAACAAACACCATTTCCCATAAACCCTAGACCTACCCCCATGAAGATTTAACATGTTAATTGTTGATTGAGAGGTTCCTGCGGATGGAGCCAGATTAGCTCTATCTCCCTGTTCCCAGTGTTAATGCTATGCTAAGATAACCAGCCGCTAGCTGTAGCTTCATATTTAATGTACAGACACGAGAGAGTTATTAATCTTCTCATGCAACTCAAGCAGCAAGAAAGCAAAACAACTTTATTGCCTAAAATTTCCAAGTATTCCTTAGATAAAAATACCAATACGCAAGTCTTAGAAACCACCTGTGATCTTGTTTACCTATAAAGTAACTTTGTCAACTCCCTTGCTGATCTTTTCCTTTGCAATGCCTGTAAAGTAACCCCATGTGGCCCCAGTATATCTACAGTCAACAGATTGTTCTGTCGTGGAAACCAAAGTGTTACTTACATGCTTGTTAGCAAAGTGCACCGCTATTAAACCACATTATTTTTCCAGGTTGAAATGACTGTCGGCACTCTCCACCCACTCCGTGCTGTTTCAGCACATAGTGACATGATTGATGTGTGTGGACTAGCAGCGGTTGGTGTGGAGCTCCAGTCACTCACATGCTGTCAATCGTGCAGAGGTCAGCTAAACTAGAAACGAATGGGCGAGTTTTTGTCTCCTAGGGTCGTCTGGGTTGCTGATTAGTTTAATCTGTTGAGATTTTGAGAAAATCTGCTGACTACACCACAATAACAGGCCATTACTTACACAAAGCCAGTTATGTTCATTTTGAAGTGAATTAAGTGCTCGTTTATACTGTTATGCTCATTAGGTCTTTTAATGCTGTGTTAACCTGCATTTGTCACGAAAGCTGTCACTGCTGTCACTACTGCAGGCTGCTGTGAACCCTGCTAAGTCAGAGCTCCCCACAAAACAACTCCTCATTTAACCCCTGCTGCTATATCATCAAGTCATCAAAGAGATTCACAGGAACTGCTCCAATTTAAAGACAAAAACTTACTATTAAAAAAGAAGCCGACTGGAGAGATGCTGTCTGGTCGACAGCTGGCGCTTGTGGAAAACACTGATAATTTATTCTGTTAGTAGCCGCATTTAACAGCCTTTTCTGACAGGAATTCAGCTGTACGACATGCTCTGCATTTTCAAGTATTGTGTCGCTAAAGTGAAAATCCACTAAATAGTGGAGGTTTAACATTAAAACAAGCATTACATTCATTACAATGCTTATGGTTGGGAACCATAAAATGAGCACTTATCCCTGTAAAATTACCCCAAATACTGTAATAGAATCAGCAGAGCTGCTCTCCTCTGATAGCATAATGAAGCCTTTGAAAGCAGGCCTTTTTTTTGGTATTTACAAATTGAAGCAGAATTGTCCGAGATCACAGGAATAATATGAGATGGGTTAATCCCCCTTCAGAGTGGATTTTTTTTCTCTCTGTAGGAATTATGTAGTGCCGGTGTTGTTGTTTGTTGGTTAGCTTGTTTACCAGCAAACATCCAGCCTGCCAGCCAGCGGTCTCTCAATGGAATGTTCTGGAGAGTTACTGGAGCGGGGCCAGTCTCTCCACACTGCACCCACTGTCTCCTCATCTCACTGCACTGAGAGCTGCACAAGCTGAGGATGGCATGGCCAATAAGGAAGCCTGAGAGGGTGTGGGACTCCTGAAGTGTCTGCACTTGTTTAACCGTTGCTCTTTCAAACCGACTGGTCATGAGATTGTGCTTGCTTTGCATGCCTGTGCTGTGTTCACTGGGAGAGGAAGAGATACTCAGATTCCTAGGCCTTACTTGAAGTAAAAGGAGCAATACTACACTGTAAAAATGCGCCATTCAAACCAAGTCATGCATTGCAATTGCTTCTTAATTAAAAGTACATAATTATCAGCAAAATGTATTTAAAGCAGCTAAAATCAGCTGGGCTTGAACTGAAAATGTTGCAGTTCATGATCGGTGTCTCAATTAGGATGCCCCTGTTTAATTAATACTTTTGCTTCTTTGGACCTCCTTCCAGATTAAACAATCTAAAAAGTTAGTCACTCTTTGGTTGAACTGCTTGCTACTCGTGTCCACAGTGAAGGTGTAATCTGTGACAGGAGGTCACAGGTATTGTGGACTCCCAAGGGGTCCCCAATGGGAAATACTTTACTTTCAGTATTTAACTCACTATAGGAGAGAAGCTGATTGTTAGAGGTAACTAGATGACTAGAGAGTGTGTGGCTTCTCAAAGTCAAGGAAGGATCTTTAAATGGCTGCAATTTAAGAATGCTGCATTTTTGATCCCACTAATTAACTGTACTGATAGCATTCCTTAAATTGTACAAAGGACCAAGTCATTTGTTGAGAGATTTTTTAAGAATGCTCGTGTGTATTTTAAAGCGCCCACAATCCTATGCACACGATGGATTGATCCCGTCCCCCAATTAGGTAACATGGAATTTGCTTATTTTTCAGTTGTTACAACACAGCAATCCACCAAATTCTGTTTCTGATCAAATTTGAGGTGAGCAATGGGCAATACAGTTGCTAAATCAGCAAGGCCTAATGTAAAACTCTGACTTTTGAAAGATGAAAGTACTGATGCATTGTCAGTTCTTGGCTGTGTTTTTAAAAACGCAGCTGCACGAGAGCAAAACAATGGTATTGTGAACGGAACAATATGCGTTTAAATGCATATATCTTCAGCGTCCTTGTAAATTTGTTGTCACCATAAATGTGCTCCATCAAGCTAAAGCTAAATGGGTTAGTGCCAGTATAAATTGCTATTAATAAATAGCCAGATACCTTGTGAGGTAGTCTAAACAAAGCTGTCAGTGCATGGACAAAGTTTATTAGCTGGTTTGCTGTTTCATCATGTGTTCCCTGAATGTCCTACAGAGCCTCTGTCGGACCCGACTTGGAGGGATCCGTCCTTTAAAGGAAACATCCTTGACTTTGAGAAGCACCTCCTGTCTGAGCCTGCTGTTGCAGAGTGCTGATGTTTTGTATGAAAAGAGGCTTTGAGTGCAGGTAAAAAGGATGGCTTGCAGTTTGAGAGCACAAATTGTTACACTGTGACATGAGATTTTTTTCCCTAAAGTACTTCTTGTGTATGATCCCCGGTGAAAAATACCATTTATTTTACAGCCGCACAGCTATTCTACAGCTTATCCATGTCAGGGATGAGCTTAATATGCTTTAGGCAAGATGATACAGAAATATATACAAACCTAGAAGGCAGGGAAGAGTTGATTTCCAAAATTAATTTTCCTCCAAGAACAACTGCCTGGTCACACATCAATATCTCTAATACACAGTGAATCAAGGGTCTGAATGTGTTTTTAGTCTTTAAACATTCATATTCATTTTCATTTTTTGCTGTCAATCAATTTCTATGAGAACCTGTCTGTTTTTTTGGATCTATTCTTATTTTAAAAAATTAAACTTTTAAATTTATTCAAGTGAAAAAAGAAGCATTATAATAAGTTTGTATGTGACAGAGCGCATTATAAAAATCATTTCAGGAGGTAATAAGTGCAATGTTGTTGCTATTCTCGGAGGTCCTGAGGAGGAAGTGGAGGCATATGGTTGTGTTAGCACCAGGCTCAGCGTATGTCCGGGGAACTGACCTTTTGCTGTCCTCCAGGAGACAACATGCTCATACAAAACCTCTAAGGCAGAGTGATCGTGTCACACCAGGGAGCTGGTTAACCTTCGCTGTCTCTCATGGCCCAGTGATGCTGACAGTGTTTCTTGACGAAAAAGTCCACCATGAAGCTGAATTTACATTACCCCTGTGATCACAGATGGTTCACTGGAGCTCTGTTTAGGAGAGATTTTGCTCTCTATAAAGGGACGGACACTCAGAGAGGTTTGGTGCTGGACCCTGGAGCAAAGGTTCAGTCAGCTGGCAGAAGGTGACCCTAACTTGAAAGTGATGTGACTGGAAATAGCACACATCAAAACGCCTCCATGCATTATCTGTGTGGACAGATTAGGGACTGTATGAAAATTATTGTAGGTAATTGAAGGCAGAAAGGCAAACGCTTTTGGGAGAACTATTCAGAAATTGTTGGTTACTGTTTGTATACAGTATTGCCAGCAAAAGTTAAAGCCAGCCCCAGATTCACTTTCGTTTTGGAAAGAACCTTGTGAGCTTGGCTTTTCGTCTCACTATTTTTGCTTTTTTTTAGCACTGGCTCCAAAATTTTCACACCTTCCTCTTGGATGTGGTTTGCTTATGGTCGGTCGTTACATTTATATAAAGTCCCAACCTCATCTGCATCCTGTGCCTAGTAATGTCCCAAACACAGAAAATAAGATCAGTATACATTGGTTTTGGGAAATCCTGCATACTATAGGCAGTGGTTCCCAACCTTTTTGGCTCTTGAACCATCAAAATAAATCAATGTCCACTTGAGAATCATAAATGTTAACAAAAAAAGGATATCTGGGTAATTTTAGAGACCTCTTAAAGAGGACAAAAAATTGAGTTTCAGTAATTCTGTAATGAACAAAATAAGCAAAGCATAGAGGAGCTTAAAATAAACATGATTAAATATGATTTTATGTGGGCAGTCTCTTTTGGCCGTCCTATGCTGTTAATTGTCTTGAGATCCCTCAGATTTATCTTGTTACCCCTTTGGGAAATACTATATGATTTTTCACTATTTTGCCATGAGTTAGCTGAGAAAATTGTTTTAGCACTCTCATCTCTGTGTGTTAAATGTCAAACTGGAGCCAGGAATTAGCCTAGCTTATCATAAAGGCTGGAAAACAGCTACCCTGGATCTGTCCAAAGCCAACTAAATTGACCTATCAGCACCTCTGAAGCTCGCTAATGAGCAAAATATATCGTATTTGTTTAATCTGTACAAAAACAAGTGTTGAAATTACAAATTGCATGACTTTTTTTTTTTACATTTCTTAACCCCAGTAAAAACTACAACCCTTGGACTGAGTCACGCCAGCTGTGTCCCCTACCTCCTCTCTAAATGCTAAGCTAAGCTAATCATCTCCTGGCTCCAGCTTCAAATTTATCGTGCAGCATTAAGTGGTGTGGTATTGATCTCATCTAACTCTCAAAAAGCAATAAGCATACTTCCCAAACATTGCACGATTGCTTTAGAACATTTCCATTCTCTCAGAAACAATTTACACATTTGAGTTTCCCAAAAAAACGAGTTATAGGCAACCTCTAACAGATTACACAAGCGCACACACAGGGAAGACAATACATCTTACACACATTCACAGAGATTTGACGAGGAATTCCACAGAATGCCGACAGCAGGCAAATGCTCAACATTCCATAAATACCTCCCAGAGAAACCTGTGTGTGTGTGTGTGTGTGTGCGTGTGTTTGTTTGTGGAGAGGCTGGTGATATATGGTTGGGTCATTGCAAAACAAGTGAGGTCACAGAGTCGGACTGTGTGTCCAGCTCAATTGAGGTCATATGCTTCGTAGTTTACTTCATAACTTGTGCGTGTGCATTGTGTGGTCAAGCTGTTTTGAGCTTTTGTGTGTGTTTTGTTGTGATCTAGATAAACTGGCGACTCCGTAAGAGTTAGTAGTCGATGGTGTTTGTGCCTAGAGGCAGTAAAACTGTCTGAGTGAGCATGAATGCTATTAGACACATGCACATACCTATCACTGTTGCCCTCCAGCAGACACACACACACACGCACACACACAAATGCAACTGGCTCCACTGACATGACCTCTTGTGTCTGCTATTTATCTGAGCAAACTGTGTTGACGCAGGTGTCACATACACAGTCACACAGACTCCACATGTCCATGCTTACATATACATTTACACACACAGAAACGCAAACATACACACATACACACACAGATTTTGATGCTCCTTGCCCGCTCCCCAAGAATGCCAAAATTTCATCAAGACAAACATGAAGATAAACTGCAAGATGCCGGAGTGCATCTAGTGCATCACTAGATTTACTGCATTACTGACAATCATCTACTTCAGCGGCTCCCAACCTGAGGTCAAAACCCCCGCAAGGGGTCACAAGATAAATCAGGGGGGTCAAAAAATATATACCAGGATTCAAAATGAAAAAAAAAAACATTTATTTTTTCAGACTGTTCCTCTGATCTTTGCTTTTTTCCCCCCCTGTGAATTACTGGTTATTTCACTTCTTCAGGCCTCTTATACAGTTATTACAAAGGGAAAAATCAGTCTTTGATTGGCAGGACAGAACAATAAGCATGGTTGGATGGCTTTAACGTTGTCTGACACATACACATAGAAGCCCAAAGCCACACATTCGTAGGAGCAATCAGAGTCATTGAAAAGCCTTGCGGTCAGTGAGCTCTTCTCACCTCACGCTAAGCCGTTTCTTAAAGGCCATGGCCTCCTGTCCCCCCTGAAGACCACCGGTAATCACCTCCTAATCTACTGTGCGGGTCTTAAAACACACAAATAGACCAATGTTCACTCACACATATGCTCTTGAAGCATTTCTGTTTGCTCATTTCTGCTCTGAGATGCAAGAGATAAACTGAACACAGTCATCGCCTACAGTGTGTTAACACTGGGAAAATTACTAAATTAAGCAGGCTGTTTTTATTCACTGTTTGTACTCATACTTACGAAAAGCAAGGCACTATAATTCATTTGTAACCATGAGATAAGGGATCATGTCATGTGTGAACCAATATTCAGTGGTGAGATATTTAAAGGTTCAGTGTGTCATATTTAGAGGGATTTCTTGACAGCAATGAAATATAGTATTCATAACTGCGTTTTAATTAGTTTAAAATCCCCTGAAACTACAGAGCAGGTCCTCTTCCACTTAGTCCATCATATAGTTTCTACAGTAGCTCAGAATGGACAAGCCAATCTCTGGCTCTAAAGACGGCCATTTACATTTTTGCATTGGCCGCTGAGGTTCTCCTACACACTTGGCACACGGAAGAAGTTTCATTTGGTTGCAATCTGCAACCTCACCACTAGATGCCACTACATCTTTCACACTAATTTATGTACGTATGAAATGCCACAACATCACATTACATTGAGTACATAACGTGACAAAGCCCTTACTGTGATTCTTTCCCTTAATCTAACTGTATGAGCGTTAATTTTGATATTTGAGGCGGGGGTGCTTTTTGCCTTTATAAGATATTACAGCTGAAGACAGATAAGAAAGGGGGGAGAGAGAGGATAACAGCGGAGTCCAACGCAGGCCACAGCTAAGGACTCAGCCTTAGTACATGGGGCGATCTACCAAGTAAGCTAACCAGACAGATGCTCCACTGGGGTCTAATTTTTCAGATATCATATGATCTGCATGCACAACTTTTTATTAGATATCATAAGGAACATTGTATAAGGATAAAGATAAGTTAAATTAAGTATACCCAAAAATGTGTGTATGCAGCAATAACAAAAAAGTGAAATAAGTGTCAAATCTTTTATTTAACTTTTTTAATTTCTAGTGTGGCTCTAACAGTGCACTTTGACTGACGTGTTTTATGTGCCTGCTAGTACAAAATGACCTTAGTGCAGACATTTGTTTGGGTAGACTAACTGCAAAAACAGTATACAATTATGAAACTGAGTACTCACTGTACATTATAAGTAGTTAGTATGGAATTAGGACACAGCAGTGTTCTGGGATAATAAATTCAGGGCTCAGGGGTAAGATAGAGTCTGAAGCTGATGAGGGAGAGAGTGTCACTATAACACTAGCACTTTGAACGCTGGCCTTCATATAGACTGAATTTACTTTGTGAGTTTCTATGGATGTAGAGCACATGCAGCGGCTTACAGGAGCTGGACATTTTTAGATCTATATTTTATGATGTTTCTGCTTCATTCTGCTTGTTGGAGAGTTTCTGGACTAGTAAAAGAGACTGGAGCAGTGATTTGTAGCTTTTACTCTTGTAACCAAAACATGCTTTTGCATTCTGATTACAAGACAAATGTGTCAAGTATATGAAAAAAAGATGATTTTCTGGCAACAGGAGTCATCGCCACTGTTGGTTCAAAGAATAAAGGTTGCCACATTTGATATTTATACACGTATACAATAGAAAGGCTTTTTCTTCTAAGCTTCAACTCTGCAGTTTTGCAGCCCTACCTCTTGTATTTGTGGCCTAAATAAACACCCATGGGAGTTTCTCTGGGAAATATTGCTGCTGTCCTTAGAGCATGAAGAATTAGTGTTTGAAATACAAACTGCTAGGAGCTGCAAGGCATGCACCACAAAGAAAAATATAATCCGCCACACTAGAGAATAAAAAAAAAAAATCCTCAGTTGCCTCACACTGAGGTTCTTATGTAGATTACTTGAGTATTTTAAGGATTTAATCAGGGGACGACAATGTGCCGTGTCTCGTTTTTTTTCCTTCACAGTAGCGTCTAGCTCGCTAATCTGTAAGATCTCGACACTGCATCACTCACTACACCGGGACGTACAGGTAGAGACAAACAAGTGTGAGCTCATACACACACACACACAGATATGCAGATGCACCGATCTCTTCGCCCACACATTTGCCTGTTCATGTGCGACTCCCCAGGGTGGTGTCAGGGCCCTTACTGATGAAAACACAGCAGCGGTGGCGGTGTCAACGCCATAAAACAAAGGCTGCAGTGTAGATGAGCTGCCAGCCGTACCTCCAGTGATGGATTTCACCGCGAGCACATTTGCTGCTGAAAACAGACCATTTAGTCTCCGTACCGCTCTTTCTTCTTCCCTCCCTGCTCTCTTAATTCTTCCACTTCTGCCTTGTTTTCTCACTTCCTCCATCACGGAGCGTTTTATTTGTCTTTTGCATGCGCTGGCCTCCTGTTGCCGCGCTGTGATTTCCCCCCTATACCTCCTGTTTTCACACTTTTCTTTACAATTGTCTTTGCCCTTCAGCCATCTCCAGAGTTGAATGACTCGTGTTTATGACCCTTACAAAGGAACACATCTGTTCTCCGCCCATCCCACGCTGTCTGTTTCACTGTTGTTGGTCCTCTCTTCCCTGCTCCACTTGTCTGCACACGTCTGCAGCCAGCCCGCCTCAGACTGTCTTTTGTCCATTCAATATCCTTCACAGGTGAAAGGGTCACCGCAAGCTCCAATATCCTCTAAACCCTCTCTGAAATAAGGGCTGTGTGTATCTAGCGAATATCATCCACAGGTGAAAAGTGTCAGGCAGAAAATTGTCAGATTTGTGCTTTATTTCAACAGAAATATTTTTTTCTGGTGTGGCTGTAATATCCATTCGAGCTGGGGAAGGTCATTTAAAGTTTTCCCCACCCTGGAATAGTTGCAGATTGTGTTGTTATTTTCTGCTTTCATATCCAAACTTCACGCTTGTGCATTAGTCAGACAGATTGCTTAGTAATAACAGTCCGCATCGACAGATCGGTGTTAAGCCAGGCTTGATCATGACTCAGAGTTTCCCGATGGTTTTGGGTGCAGAATGCGGCTCTGTGAAATATGCAAAACCTCCTAAACCGTGTGACTATTAATAGAAGATGAAATATCACGGAGAGAGATTATGTTCACACCAGGGAGCCTCAACAGAGATTTTTCCTCAACAATCTTTTGTAGCCCCACTCAACAATACATAACAACTCCCCCCACCCTTTCTTCCCCTGAACAACAATCTGGGTTAATAACATGCAATTACAGTGCATATGTTTCATTTTGGTGTTTTGCTAGCAGATGAATATGAAAAATGGCGCATCATGAGGTTTCTGTCCCTGCTTGATCCTCCATATATGTTCAACTGTATAACCCACTTCCTTTTATAAGAAATATCTCTACAGTCACATTGAGTGCCTTAATAGCAGTACAGAAAAATTACAATTTTAACATGAAGAAGAAACTAAGATATAAACAATAAACAATTATATATCAAGATTGGTAGACGCTTTGACCATAAAGGTATAGATACATTTTTGTAGCCATGCTGATTTGCTTTCTTGCCAAATGCCTGATGAGCAGATTGATTCCACTTTCTTGTCTGTAAGAAATATAATAAGAATATGTAAAGATGTATATATAGAATAATAAATATGGTGTAAATTTGAAACTGCAGCCAGCTGCGGTTAGCTTGTGTTAGCATGCAGGCTTTCTATGTGTGGGAATTGCACATCACCCACACTCTTTGTGCTAAGCTAAGCTAACCAGCTGCTAGCTGTAGCTTCACATTTATCCCACAGATGTAGGAGACATACTGATCGTCTCATCTTTTATTTAAATTAGTATTAATTGTTGTTTTTTGGGGGGGCTGGGGGGGGTCCCCAAAAAAGTTAATTGAGTTTCAGAGACTTTGTTAGAGATCGGAAGA
>JAPZEB010000008.1:7369274-7385926 GCA_029783705.1 Chaetodon striatus | reverse complement strand
GTCCATGGTGTACCCTTCCTCTCGCCCAATGTCAGCTGGGATAGGCTCCAGCCCCCCCCTCGCGACCCTCAAGAGGATAAACGGTTAGAAAATGGATGGATGGATGGATGGCTGGTACCTTGGCCAGATCTCTCTTGTAAAAAAGATTTTAAATCTTAATAGGACTCCCTGGTTAAGTAAAGGTGATAATTACAACAACAAATACAACAACAACAATAATAAACAATGGATGGTCATGCAACACTTCATCCAACTCAACATAAAATGTGCAAGTTATAGAACATAATCGTGCTGTCACCGAAACAACCACCACATCCTGCGCTGATGATGTCGTCCTTGTTAGGGATGCATAGGAACACAGTGTTTACACTATAAAGGATATGTGGTCAGATGTATCTCAGACCACCACTGGTTAAGTGGTTGCAGTGGTCGGATCACAATGCGTCTCAATGGTTGTTTACAATTGTATTTAGTGCTGTGCACTTCAAGGTCTAAACAAGACCTTCTTATTATTCCATACAGTAACGTCAGGAGGAGGACCCTGTCTCCTTCTTTGGCATTTCTGCCCAATTCACCCTGTTTCTACACATCCACATACACATACAATCCACCTTTTCACATACACACCCCTCTCCCAACACACACACACACACACACACACACGCACACACACACACACACACAGTAGTATTGACACGATACTGAAATTTCTAAATTTAATACAATACCTTGAAAACTATTTATATTTGGTACCATTTTCAATATCACAGGGAAAAAAGACATGGACATGAAATTTAACTCAAGAGATCAATATTAAAAGGCTCTAACATGACAACAGGCAGAGAACAGCAGAATGACTGTAGTGAACATCAACAGTGCACTTCTACAGCACTACATCTCAGAGGGAAACATTGTACCTTTTACTGCAATACATGCATTTGATAACTGTAGTTACTTAACAAATGAATCATATTACAGCACAGATGAAAGCATGCATCTACTGCTAGCCCACCCAGCACCACTGAGCTACCTAATATTACAGTTCAGCTAGGAAGGACACCATTAATGTTTACATCTCACCTGTCATGAGCACAAGTCTCAACCATGTGTAGATGCAGTCTTCCTCCTGTGCAGTGATATGTTTGGTGGGTGTAGTTCATTGGAAAGAAAATAGTTACTGAAACTGCTAACAACAAGGTTGTGGATTATCTTGGGTAACCGCGTCATGATTTCTGGAAAGAGACACGGCTGTTTAGTTTTTCCAGATGTGTTTTTGGCACTTTGCTTTATCCCATGAAACTGAAATAAAACTACATAATGTGCACTGGTGTCTTAGAGCAGCTGAATTTGTTCCTCAGTCCCTGACTCCAAGATAACATTTAAACTTCTTACAGGTGTGTTTCAGGACTATGACATCAAGATGAAGTTACTTGTTGTCATATGCACAACAGTTACAGTGAAACAGTTGTTTGAAGTGACAATGTTGGATCTCAGACTCCCTTTAACAATGCTCATTAAATATATATAATGGGGAAATAAACACAAGTTAAAAAAAAAAGAATCAAAGAAAGAAAATAGAACAAGGCAAAATTACAATAAGATGAAGAACATATATAAAATATAGAAATATAAATTTGAATTTTTGGCAGATAGATGTACAGAAATTTCAAGTTCATACATTGAATGTAACCAGGATTGACTGACTACTGTATTTATTGGATAATTTACCTCAGGTAACTGGCTCAGTAAGTGGTATTTGAATATTTACTGGTGAAACATAAATATTATGTAAGACTGAAAAGCACATGTTATGATCAACATATATCTGTATATTGTAGTTGTTGTTTTTTTTTTTAGCAAATTGTCATTTAGTCATTATGGCATTTATACAAACAGTTAGAGAAAAAAAAACTAAAACTTCTGTCATTACACATTTTAAGATATGTGAAATGTATAGTTTTTGTAGCGTTTAAAATAATAAAAAAACTGACAATATGTTAAAACCTTAAATAGCCAGACAATAAAAGCCCTGGTTTAAGTTTCAAATCTTAATATCATCCCACATTTATGAAAAAGTGCATCTTTTTTTCTACATAACTTTCAAAGGGTCACTCACAGTCCTTTAAATATGCTGTATCCTATGTGTTTTTTAACCCCTTTAAAGTCACAGTCTCATCAGTGACAAATTAGTGTGTTTGTTTGTGTGTGTGTGTGTGTGTGTGTGTGTGTGTGTGTGTGTGTGTGTGTGTGTGTTTGTGTGTGTGGTCAGAGAAAGAAAAAGAGAAAGAGAGGTTAGGGAGGTGACTTCAAATCATTTCAGGACAAGGGGAAAATGAGGCCTGTTATTGGTCCTGCACTCCAGTTTCTTTTATCTAGTAAAGATATTAGTGTGGATAAGATGTGTCATGCTTATGGTTTAAATGTTGGGCATAGATTAATCAAAGATGAACATATGGTATGGTAAACTGTTAACACCATATGTTTATGTAACTCCATGTCCCAAACATATATTCATGTGCTTCCAGGCTAATCAGATAAATCCTTATGACACAAAACACAATTTACATCAAAGGCAGCCTTCTTTACTCATAGATCAGGACACCAAATCAGTTGAGACAAGATAGATATTTAGCTATTTGTTGACAGTATTTTCTCTTATGCATCAAATATAAACACAACAGCGAAAATCCTCCTGTGTGCACATGAAAATGTTGTTTCCTCGTTTGTAATGTCATTCATAATAAGGCAAAGGTTACTGTACAACCAGTCTGAGGGACAGGAAACATTTTGTACACAGGAGCCATTTTCTAACCAAGCGAGAGTGGCACGTTACATGGGCGCCAGCATGGCTACAAAGTCTACAGAGGAAGAAACCTTTGACACGCGATTCCATACTTGCCCTAATGCATCCTTAAATGAGTAGTAATTTAGGCACAGAGCGCCAAACTGTGTATGTGTGCGTGGGAGAGGCAGGCCCGTGCATCAGCGACTGCCTCCATTTTGAGCTCCATCCACCAAGAGAGGCATGTAGTGTGTGTGAGTGAGTGGCGCTGTAGCTCAGCAACTGCGCCATACTGCCATTCCCTCTGCGCCCCACAAAGACAAATAGGAGAAATCAGCAGAAACTGAAGCTAATTAGCCTTATTGGTTGGCGCTTACGGCTGCAGCTGTGGGCGCTGGAAGCCATGGCCTTAATGAGCAAGTAGCTACAACCATTTTATTAGTGTTTAAGTATAGGCCTAAGTGTCCTTAAAGCAGAGTGGCTTTGCAGTTTTCAACAGACCGGACTCTGCTCTGACACTGTACCGCCTCCATATACATTGTTTCAGTTTAAGGGGCTCTGGTAACAATGTATCAAAGTGAAGAGGGTTTCCGAGGGTTCCAACAGCAGAGCCCTTGCGGCCCCTAAGGCAAAATGGGGACCTGGGCCTTTTGTTCCCTGCTTCAGCAGCCCGGGGTTCGCCATAGGTCATTTATGTAACATCATGACGACTAACTTCTTTACCACGCATCATACTCAGAGGGTGGGGGCAGCAGAGAGGTGGGTGTGCTATGCTATAGAATAAGCAGGCGGTGCCTTGTTATTTAAATGTGAAGGGTTTGTCCACCTAGGCATTCAGCTATTCAAGACCGGGTGTTAGGGCGAGCTTAATGAAGGCAACAAAACAGGCTGTCCGGTCTTATCTCAGCTGACATCACGGTGTCCTGTCTTCTGCAAAGCCTCATAGTTACCATAGTTAAGCGCATGTGTGGCCACATCGTGTTGCATAAAAGCCCCAGTATAGCACACGACCTGCACCGTCCACACATACAGTACAGAATGGAGCGAGCACGGTATCAGGGTTCTCTGCTCGTGTGTCCAAACGCGCGTACACGTAGCCTACACACCGCGCTCATCTGGTGAATACCCAAGGATGAAAAGGGGATGCCCCCTCCCCTTCCTCCTCTCCCTAACCTACTCCAAATAGACCACGTGTTTTCCTCTTTGCAAACAAAAAAAAAAAAAAAGAAAAAACGTGAATTTGAGTCGGTGGAGGGGCGGCGTCACCCCTCTGCCGGCAGCAGGCAGATCGCTGAAAGAGGGATGGACAGAGGCTAGGGAGAGAGAGAGAGAGAGAGAGAGAGAGAGAGAGAGAGAGAGAGAGGGAGAGAGAGAGGGGAACATTTACCCGACCAGATCCCGCCATAGTTTTTCCTACTCTTCCACCACAGACCCATCACCAAATCCACCCAGTCCAACCCACCTCCCCCACAGAGCGAAAGAGAGGCGGTAGGCTGCTGCTTTATTCTCCTGCTTGGGCCGGCTGCAAGTCTTCTCCTGCTCCACTTATTCAGCTGGATTTACAGCGAAATTCAACCTTGGCGACTGTTTTTTTTACACTTTTCACTTTTCTTTTTATTTTTGTTTGCTGCTAAGAATTAATTCGTGTTTTTATTAGTAACCCTT
This sequence comes from Chaetodon striatus, assembly GCA_029783705.1. Classification (NCBI taxonomy): domain Eukaryota; kingdom Metazoa; phylum Chordata; class Actinopteri; order Chaetodontiformes; family Chaetodontidae; genus Chaetodon; species Chaetodon striatus. The sequence continues at coordinate 7,381,479 of JAPZEB010000008.1, read as the reverse complement.
TAAGATCTTCTTTTTCTTTTTAGATATTCTTGCCCTCTTGCGCGATTCACACTTTCAGTCAGGTTGTCAAGTGTGACAATATCTTGTTGCGCTATTAGCAAATTCAGGAGTGAAACTTTTGCGCTGGCTTCAATTTTGGTTATTTAGAGCTTTGTTTTTTATTATTGCTGTTTTTGGACTTGGGAAAACAGTTTCCATCATGCACAAGCTATACATTGGGAATCTAGGCGACAGCGTGACCGCCGAGGACTTAGGAAAAACCTTTGACGACCACAAGATCCCCTACTCCGGACAGTTTCTAATGAAAACCGGCTATGCGTTTGTGGATTGTCCGGACGATCAGTGGGCCATGAAGGCTATCGAGACGTTTTCTGGTGAGTTAAGGTGGACGACTGACCGCCAAACCGCACTTCCACCTTTATTTTCATTCATTCTAAAAGGGAGCGGTAACGCTGGATGCCGGTGTACAGCTCCGGCTGCATGCCCACCTTCAGCGTTGTGCCCCAGTTTCACTCTCCGTCCACCTCCGAGGCTTCTACGTGAACATGCCAGAGAAAATTAAATTCACAGTTATTTTATTGATACTAGCTAAATGGCATGTGGACAGCTATATGCTCGGGGGAGCCATTCAACTTTTTTTTTTTTTTTTTGGGGGGGGCGGGGGGGGGTCCCCAAAAAAGTTAATTGAGTTTCAGAGACTTTGTTAGCTGCATTCCTGGTGACGTTTACAAAAGTGAAAATAACAAAATAATAAGTATTCCAACAGTATTTTTATATGAAATACTTTTAATTTGGTTTAGTTTTTGGTTTATGACTCTAGTACTCCAGCAGAGTACCAGGAGGAGGGAGGGAAGCCAGGCTGTAGGCTTGTCCCACACAAGGGACCCATAACTGGCTGTCCTCCCTGGCCCACACACCCCTAGGCCCTTGATGCTTAAGTGAGGCAGAACGGGAGGCTTACTGTCTCTGTAAGACAGTTAGGTACCCTGCCATGGCGGAGGAGGGCCAGCTAGGTCCCCTCCCCTAACCCCCAAGGCACTACTCAAACCCCCACTAGAGTAGTCTCATCAGACTTACACATGCATAATGCTGTGAGCATGAAAACATGATGTCTATTGGTGTCCCTTTCTACTTCAGGAGGGTTGGATAAGAAGTTGGGAACGAATGGGGACGAAAATAGTAGATGTTAGAGTTGCCAGAAACAGGTTGTGATCACAAGAAGAAACAAAAGGTGTGGAATTTGTCATAAATCACGAGAAAAACTGGAGAATTGTGATCCTGGTGGAAACCGGATGAGAGCAATGACAAATGGGTGTCTCCTGGGAAAATCTGGAGGGTTAGCAAGTATGCTGATGAACAGTCAGGTGAACAGTCATGTGGCTGTGTCTTAAAAGTCCAATATTTACGCTCCTTTTTATGTCTATTTAATTCTCCACCAACTTCTGAGAAAAATATCCACCTCTGTAGCTGCTGAATGTTCCACTATGTTCCCCAGCTATTAGCTAGCTTTGCCTATATGCCATTCGGTGTTGTTCAGATGGCATACTGTGGGTGTACCAGTGCTTTTTTTGCTCCAAACAGCTCCCTGCTGTGTCTGGAATCAATGCTGATAAGAGCGGTGAAAGTAAACCTAAACAGTAAAGTTATGGCTGTAACACTTCCAAGAGCAGAGGCAAACTGGAGAGTTGGATGAGAATTAGGAGTATGGTGGAGGCTTTGGTGGAAAATCTTAAGAAGTGTCCACGAAATGTGTCTGAATTTGATGCTCCAGATAAAAAAACAGAAACTCTGAAACTGCGTTCAGAGGAAGGATTAACGTCAAAAAAATACTTGAAGAGAGCACTCTGAGGGGCGCGGGAAATGCGGCAAGCTCACCTGCAGTCATGTTATAAGCACACCTCAACAGTGTTTCTGTCATAACTCTAACTGTCGGGGGGAGACAAAAGCTCCGCACTCCAGTTTTAATATAAAAATATGTTTTAGATCAGCTTAAAACAGCAGCATTGAATGAATCACCTTACATTTATAGTTTGCAGAAGAGTACCCAAACAAATCACATTGCCTCCTGCAGAAAACAAAAACTTCTTTGCAGGACACCTACCAGCGACATTCAATTATAAGTTTAGTCAAGCCAGTTGGAAGACTCAACCCCACTCATTTGACCGTGAAGGTTTATGATAAATGGGCACACTTTATGAATAGCGGCTCTATTTAGAGATGGCTCCATAAAACAAGCAGCCGTCCACTGTTTTATGTTTCATCATAAAACCTAAGGTCAGTGCCGTTTGAAGTCCCAAAATGAGATTCATTCTCTATTTTCACAGGGTGGCAGTTAATCTCTTGTGACATAACGTTCATTAAGGTAGAAAATAAGAAGGACTGCTGTTTAACCTGAGTCTGGAAACTTTACTGGGTGCATTGCTTGTTTTAACATTACGTATTTAGGGGAAGAGAACATACAGTGCCGTGGCCTTTATGGCTTTATGTTAACAGAAAAGCTATTCAGGGCTTTGTGAGGACATGAAAGGGAGTTTTATATATATGACTGATGGCCACTCTAATGATCCTGCAAATGTTCTGTCTGACTTTCCCTCTCGTTTGACTTCTAAAGGAGCTGCCGCATGACAGCCATACCTATTGTAGCCCCACCTGTGTATGGGCGTTTCAACCACTGCTATTAGCACAGCTGCTTGTCTATATGTGGCATTATTTGTTCAGAGCTAAAATAGCTTTAATGACAGTGTGTGTGTGACACCGTGCTCTCAAAAGCAGCCCCATTGTCTGTGATGTAATGTCTGTTGTTGTCTGTTTGGCTTAAAGGCCCATAGGTGGTCTAGCAATGACAGTAGTGCAGCTGATTGGATTTGTATGCCTGTGTGTGTGCGTGTGTGTGTGTGTGTGTGTGTATGTGTGCATGTGTGTGTGTGTGTGTTTTGTTGTTAATAGACTACCCGGTGTGCTGCCAGTTGGCTTGTCTCATCACGAGGACCAAAATCTGGCAATTCTCAGGCAGCTAGGAAACAAACAAAACATTTGTTTGCACATTCCTGTGGTTAAACAATTAAAGGCACACAATGACACATGAACACACACTCTGTATGTCTGTCTCTCTGTTATACATACACATGTGCGGGCTCACAGATGCAGCATTTCACACTCCCCGTACAAGTTCCCAACACATTTTATTTTCAGCATGCAGCAGTGAAATCATAAGGGGGAGAAAACTGTCATTGATGTGTAAATTCACTATAAATAATTCCTCTCCCGTCTCACCCAAAAGACCGTCTTGGCGTGTGTTCGCTGCTCCTGCTTTCAGCTTACGCCTATCTCTCTCTCCCTCCCTCTCATATCCATCCTTCCCAACATCATTACTTATGAAGCACAGTAATGAAAGACTCTCATTTCCAGTGTTTTCTGAGACCCTCCGTCATCCATCCTCCCTCCCTCGCTCTGCAATGGGCATATTGGATAAAGTATCCAGCCGTAATGGAAAATGAAAGCAAGGTTGTGGCCTACGCACTCGCACGGTGTGAAAAACAGGGGAAGTGGAAGAGTCCTCGCCTTGCTCTGCTCTATATTTATAGGCAGAAAACCTGATTTCAGATCAGTCACGCTAGACTTGCAGCAGACACCTACTGCACGTCGGGGGAGGCGGGCAGGCAGACAGACAGTGAGCCTTTTCTAGTTCGTTCTTTCTATCCTCTCTTGCAAAGAGTGCATGCTGTGTTTTATATTCCGTCTCTACAAACCTTTGCTTTCTCTCTTTGTTTCCATGTTCCCTTATTTACCTCTTGCTCTATTGATGTTCCTCATCAAAGACACGGACAGAGTGCACTTTCTTCACATTGCAAAAGTCTTATCAAGTCATTGTGTCTGCTGCCTAATGGTCTTTTTTTCTTGAGACAAATAAACAAAGATCTGCCAGTGTGATGGGATCGATGACGTAAATATCGACAGTGCAGTCAGCGCAGTGCACTGGGGCCCAAAAGCTGTCAGGGGCCCAGGTAGGAAGGCAATTTTATTTTGCTGCTTGGAGAAATCAGGGTGTGATGGTTAGAGTCCTGGACAGGCTGTTAGATTAGCATTGATAAATTTGCCGCTTCGAGTGTTGTCCATGGTGTTGATCAAAGGCTGGGTTGCAAGATGGAGGGGACGCCCTTCAGTTCAGTTGTAGGGGTGGCTGTTTTGATGCATGCCACTCAGCAGCCTAACATATCCTTATCCCACGCTTCATATATCTTACAAAAATACACATACAGAGGTTCATATGATATTTAACAAATAGGTGGCCTACGATTTGGTTTCACAGGGGACACAAACACCAGTCTGCTTGGGGAAAGTCCTGTGTTTGGTTGACCCATTCCCCACCCAAGCCTGCCTCCTTAGGCGGACTTTTAGTCTTTATACTATTTCCTTCTTTACTTCAGTCAGCACATCGTCATTTGATCGCAGCCTTCCTGATTATTTCAGTCATATATGAATAACTGGCTCGTGGCTACGAAGGTTATATACAAATTCTGGTGCTTTATTATTTGTTAGTATATGCATATGAACAGTGCATGAGAACAGCCTGTTGAGTGTGGACGGCAGCTCACAGACCGCGGCCATAACATCTTAAATTCAGCCAGTGTAAACCAAAGGGGAGGTCTGATCGAGACCACCCCGACTCCCCATCGGATCAGCAGACATTCTTCTGCTGATATTAAACAAGTTAGACCCAGCTCTTTCTCTGGCCACCAGTTTGTTGTTGAAATTGGAATCCAGGGGCAACCTCCAGCTTACCTGGCAGTGTGTGCCCCACATAGGTTGAGCCCTTTGCAGCAACCCAGGTTTGGTCCCAACTCTCAGCCTTTTGCTGCATGTTATCCCCCCTCTCTCTCCCACTTTCCTGTCTATCTACAGCTGTCCTGTCATTAAAGGCAAAAATCACCCAAAAAATAATCTTAAAAAAAAAGTGGAATTCAGATTTTATCTGGGCAGGCAGCCCAAGTAGAGCCTTCGTGCCGTGGCTGAGCCCCAGACAGCCCCAGCCCAATTTAACCTCGGTTGTGTGTGTCTGTGCATGTGTGTGTGTGCGAGCGTGTGCTTGTGTTTGCGGTGAGGCGTGGGCCCAAGACAAAGTATTTGCCACAGGTCCAATCACAATTACTGTAAGTTACACTGCTGGATGAGACAATTTCAGAATAAGAATGTTATAAAATGAAATGTCATTTATTGATCATTGTGCAGCAATGTCCTGTATTTCATCTTCTCTTATGATACTGACGCCCACATCTACAAAATAGATTGCTTTGTGCACAGCAATCACAAAGGTGCTTTCTCAGGTGCTGACAACAGCAGGACTCATACAAAGGCAAGAAAACTGAAAGAAGTGAGCAACAACTTGTTTTTTGTACCACCTTCATATTTGTCCATTAAAAGCTACAGCCTAATTAACAAATATATATCTTGTTTGATTAATCCATTAAAAAGTGCTAAGCTAAGCTAACCCACCACTGGCTGCAGCTTTATATTCCCTCTACAGACATTTTTTTTTCTTTTTCAATTTTCTCATCGTACTCTCAACAAGCAAGCAAGTATATTTCCCAAAATGTTGAACTATTTCTTCAAAACTATGTTTGGTCCCTCTTCAGAACAGGGATTCAGAAAGATTTAAGCTAAGATTGATAACTTTTAGAAGAAAATAACTTTATATATTTGCTAAAACTGTCGCTGTATTCACACAGCAGTACATGAGACTGGTAATCCATGAGAAAAAAATCATATTCCTTTGCCTGCTCTGTTGTCTTGTTGCACTTCTAATTGCCTTACTGCATGTGAATGAAAACAACCAATCAGAGCAGAGGAGTCTCTAACGCAGCCATCAATTATTTCAATCACTGCTTGTGAGCTGCGGTCACACTGTCAAACTTGGCAGTGCTGATCAAATATGAATAAAGATTCTGTTACTTCACTGCCTTTTTCACACCTCAAATGTTTTCAGACACATATTTTAGTGTACTGTTTAGATGTAAAATGAAAAACTTTATCACTTTACAGCTAAACAGTACACTAATATGTGTTTCTGAAAACATTTGAAGTGAGAAATAGGCAATGCAGTTACAGGATCTTGATTCATATTTGATCAGTGTTGCCTAGTTTGACAGTTTGACCACAGTTTATGAGCAGTTGACATGGCTGACCACTGCGATAGAGACTCCTCAGCTCTGATTGGTTTCAGCAAATATAGTTATAAGTTATTTTCCTAAAAGTTACCAAGTGTCCCTTGAAATAATAATGCATGAATGTGCAGTTATTCAAATGACCGAAAATCTGTTCACATGCAGTGAGACTGGAGCTTCTGGGGCTTCAGGGATGTGGACCCCTGAGGCAGTTGACCACTTGGCATGAATGCTGCTAATCCAGAACATTTCTTTTTTTTATATGGCTACTGTCTTAGTAAATGTCAAAATATTGTTGATGAAGAATTAAGTTGTGTTTCTTTTTATCTTAAATAGTCTGTCTATGACTTATTTACTGTCTGTTACTTATTCGCCTGCATTCCTTCAAATCCACTGCCCTTAGCTTGCATCTTTTCTCTTTCCTTCCTCCTTTTTCCAAGTCCTCTCAGCAGCTATGTTAAGATCTACTTTTCTGTCCCTCCTCCTCTTCCCCGTCTTGTCATACAGAAGCCACTGACTTCATGGTCCTGTTCCTGTGCTGCTGTGCTTTTAGCCTAATGGACAGACAGCTGTGCTCCCATTTCTATATATAACTAACTACCCCACATGATGAAGTCTGTCACACCCTCTTTCTGGCTGCCACATGTAGATGTCGCTGACCGCTATGTTAATGCCCAAGAAATATTGTATGAGTGAGTATGTGTGCTACTCCTATATGGGCTTTAGCAGTGAGAAGGTCTTAAATAACCAAATGTAATCTGCAGTCTTTTGTCTTTTTGAGGCTTTTTGCCTTTGAAAAAAGCACTTTTTTTTACTGCTTTTAATGTAATTGTGTTTAGTTGAACATGAAAAATGTGGTTTTATGTGAAAAATAAAGCTACATTAAATAGATTTAGAGGAAAGCACTTTGATAAGCCTAGCAGTAATTACTTAAAATACGGTATTTAATGTAGCTTTAATCTCCATAAAGCCACAATTTTTGTTATTAAATGGATGCAGGACACGAAAAAAGCCTTTTCAGACTCTGAAATTTCACATGGTTTTCAAGAAAAAAGAGCAGAAAATGTAGACATAGCTCTCTCTTCCCTGAAACATTTATATCATCCTTGAATCCAGGGTTGTTTACAGACCTTGGATGTTAAGAAACATGGAATCTGAATCTTGTTCTGGCACTTTCACTCAGTCTGCCCCTCATTTCGTGTAATGATATAAACACAATTAAATATACAAATCCACCTTTCATGTATTGTTTATATTCACATGCGTATGTCTGTGTTGCTGCAGCTCTATATGTGTGTGTGTTTGTGAGAGCTGGATTGAGGTATAAGTAACAGTGTTAAGGGATCAGCTGGTGGTGGGGTCGTATCCGTTCAGATTAGAGAGCTTAGCCCTCCCGTCTCTGTGTAATTAACGAGAGACGGAGGGGAAAGAAACAGATAAAGACAAAGAGGCAGAGAGGAGAACGCATGGAGAGTGGTATTAAAAGAAACCGGTGCGCACACACAGGAACACACTCAGCAGAGGAGGGATTGTGTGTAATGACAGGGTGCCCGGCGGTCAGTGTATTTGTGTACATGATGAGCGTGTGTGCAGCAGAGCACCAAGTCCAGAACCAACAGCAGATAGGATATAAAAGGGTTGGACTGGATCTGCGGTTTGTCTCGCAGAGTTCAGGACCTCTATAATGTCAACAGGGATAATAACTGCAGGATGGCAGGAATGCAGCCACAAAAATCTGCATGTTCGCAAATACATACATTTTTGACATTTGCAATAATAGTACAACAGACAGCAGTGGTTTTTAAAAGTAGGACTAGCTGAATTTGCAGTAGGTGTTCTTTTTCAATCTTTTGGCCTTTGACCCCTAAAAACATAGCGATGTGCAATAGCAGCCAGGGTTAGGGTTGGACCTGTGTAAAAAATATTAAAACTGGTTTGATATTAAGAGTGACATCAAGAGTACTTGCTACCTTCTATCTATCTAACTAACAGAAAACACATTTTATATTGTGCTATTTACTGGAAATGACAAACACCATAGCTACCAGCAAGTTAGTATTGCTTCTTATCAACAATAGTCATTTACCTTAGCAGAAACTTTCAGCTCCCTGGCAAACTTCCTTAAAGCTCAACTGACACCTATGCTGGTTTTTTGTAGTAAGATAAGGAGGCATAATGCAGATAATTTCTCAGTTCAACTCCATGAATCGGCCGTTCTTCATCCATTAAAGCACTTTAAAAGTGAGTAACAGGTAATAACAGAAACAGGTTATCTGACAAACGTCTCTCTTGTCACCCCAAAAAAACACATGAACTTTCTAGTAAACAAACACAGTGTGCACCTCTACTGAAATTTGCTATCCTTCACATTGTTGTGCTCGACTCACAGCCTGTCAGACATTGATACACAATATGTTCATCACACTGTCATATTGCTGATTACTAATGCAATGCACGTCAGATTTAGTGCCGTGACACTGTCAGCACAAGTTACTGATGCAGGCTACTTTTCAATTGCCCTAAGATGTCATAATGACAAATGGCAGTTCAGCCAGTTTGCATAAAACCAAGCTTGTTTTGACCAAACTGGAAAAAAAACCCAACCTTAACCAGGGTTGTGTATTGTTTTTAAATTTCACAAAAAATGAACTGAATTAAGATGCAATACATAAAACTTTTTTAAAATGTCTTATATATATATAAAAAATGTTTTAATTGAGCAAAATATGGAAAACTTTCATGTTGTAAAATATAGGAGCTTGTAGCTCATCTCAACACACAAACATATCATGTCATAGTGAGAAACATTTTTTTTTTGAGAATGATCTTGTGTAATAACGGAAATATTTTTCATTTCATTTGCAGAGCACTATTCAGCAGGGCAATTCAGTGTTTTACAGAAGACATAAAAGGCATTATGAATGATAATAAGATATAAAAGAAACAAGTGAAAGTATAAAAAGACACATATGTAGGAGTAGAATAAAACAGAAAACAATCCCAAATTGAATTTAGTAAAAGGCAGAGGCAAACAGACCTTGGCCTAGTAAAGTTTAATCAGTGTTTGTGAACATGAGCTATTCTCTGTCAAAGCCAGAAACCAAAAGAATCTCAAACCTCTTTTTCCTTTTTCATACCCAAATGAGCTTTATTCTATTGGAGTGTTCTCAGTTCCAAAACAGAGAATGTACCCATATGTTGTGTGCAAATGGAAGTTGTGAGCTCGAGGTTGTTAATACCACAAGAGAGGGGCTCTTCTCACGACTCCATTTGAATGCAGCAGTATACCTAGAACATTCCTCTGGGTGCTCTCAGTGTCATCTATGATATCTTTTCCAATTCATTGTCTATGGAGCAGTTCCAGACTTTATACTTGAAGGCATCACACATTTGAGTTTAGGCACTCTAGTTTTTGGGTGTGGAAGGGAGTTGTTAAATTTTATTAATGTTTTTGGACTGTCTTAGACCATATGAGTAACACGTAAGAATTTTGACAATGGGCATAGTTTTCCTTCAAGGTGACAGATTTTCCTCGAAAAGAAAAAAAAAAAAACTTTCTAGTTACTGCATGAAAAATATCTTATTTCATGAAAAGTATCTTTTGGAAACATTTTTGGTTCTTGCTAAAATGGGAAAGAGAGTAAGATTTTCTTTGTCATGGTGGCAGCAACATGAACAAAAGATACACTTGGAGATAGTAATGATTTAGATCAGGAAATATCTGATCAAAGAAGTTTTAGTTAGTTAGTTTTATTTCAATCATTTTCATGCCTGAGCAGAGAAAATGTAGATTGAAAAATAAAAGTTAAAAACATACCTTTTAGAACGAAAAACCCAATTTTTCTTCTTCTTTTCTCTCATTCTGATTATCCCGTGGCCCCTGAGATTTTTCTCACCCTGCTCAGGGCGCCAGTGTTGTAGGTGGTAAATAGTGAAAACAAAACATTTTGATGATCCTCAACTCTGGCAGCAGGTGTACACTGAATGATGCTAGTGCTGTTCATACAGTGGTGTTAATGTAATTCGTGTTAATTTAAAAAGGTGAAAATTTGAGTTTATGCTAGTGTAAAAGACACTGTTATCTGAAACAATACCAGGGTAACAAATTGGGCCAGGTTACTGCATTAACATTATCCTGTATGCATGCGAAAGCCACAAACCCTGCGTAAATAACATGCTCTCTGCTAATGAGTAGTGTGTGTTCTCTCTCATTAATTAACAATCGTATTTTGAATTAGGTTGTATAATATTTTCAACATGCCTTTAGGGAACAGGGGGTGAAGAAACATGTAAATCAGGATGTCAAAGCAGGTTTTGAAAGGAAATATGTACAGATTCATTATTTTAAATGAAGAGTTCAATTGTCACTCTTGAGAAAACAATGACTCACTGTCAAAAAGGGAAACAATTGCATCCAAATGCAAAGGGAGAAAAAAATCACTCCTTTTTAGCCCAGCACTCGAGCCCTCAACAGTAATGACTCTTGGTAACTGAGGAAGACAAAGCCGCGTGGCAGAAAATCCATTAGTGAGTCGGCTGCTAGATAGCAAAGAGACACAGAGGAATGGTCGCTTTTGATACTGCGAAGCCGACTGCACTGAAGGCATCAGACATAACTGCCTTGTCTTGTTTTTTTCTGTGAGAGTCTGAGAAAGCTGGCAGAAGTTAGCCCTCCCTTTCTGGTGACTGATATCTGAAAGACTCCTGTGGAGCCCAGGTATGTTTGGGTCAGGGCATGGCTGTAGGCGCGATGGACAGAGGGGAGAAGAGGTTTGACGCATGCAATCAAATGAAATTTGAGCCAGTGTCACAACACACCGTTAAGACTTGACAACATAAACATTCTAAATGGGTCCCTTTTGTGTTTCCTGTTGGTGTGTTTGTTAATGCAGTAGCTGACCAAGGAATCTAAAAAGAAGGAAGGGTCATAACATCAGTCACAGCATTCGAATTTTGCACTGGATCCAGACTTTGGTGCCACTTCTGTTGAAATTAATGGGGCAGTTATGGCAAGTCCCTCTGTGACCCATCATATCTGTGTTGTTTCACCTTTCGCTGAAAAACACTTCATGTGATGTTCTTATCTAAATGTACACATTCTTGTCCTTGTTATCTGTCGCCAAACAGATTACGGCTCTGTCTTAAGGCCCTATTTGGTCCAGGGTAGAGATACATGACCAAAAGTAGCAGGTCCGACCTATTATCACTGACCAGACTGCAGTTACAACCAGATCAATATATCAATGGCTCTAATTATAACCAGCTGGACTGACTCATTATGGCCTGTCAGAGTTAAGTAAATATCTGCCAAACTGGGACTTGCCCATGTCCTATAATGCCTTGCAGCACATTCGTGCTGGTCATCTAGCCTAGATTATTAGCTAGCACACAGAAGTCATGACAACAGGTAGGCTTGACAGGCTGGAACATTTGCTATCACTTACCAACACCACAGCTTCCTGTCTCTCTCTTTTGCACCTTCACAAGTGTTTTTTGTTAACAACAGTTTTATCTTCAAATTAATGTAGAGCATTTCAGCATATATTGAGAGAGATATTGTTGGCTAACATTAACTAAACATAGTGCATATGCTAACTTAGTTCATTGGAGAAACAAAATGACAAGTACTGGTGCGTGCCAAAGGTCCAGATTTATAATAATTTGCCAGTAAGCACCACCTCCTGATAATATGACGAAACATAGGCAACAGAGCTAGCTGACATTAGCTAAACAAAGTGCAAATTCTAACTTAGTTCATTAATGAACAAGTACTTGTAAATAACAAAGGTGGCACCCCCTCTTGGCAACAATAAATAATATCAGATAAAAACATCAGTCAACATCAGGTAATGTGTGTTTTAATTTTCATCCATTCATTTTCCATAACCGCTCATCCTGTAGGGGGTCATGGGGTGGCTGGAGCCTATCCCAGCTGACATTAGGCACAAGGACAGGTAGCCAGACTATCACAGGGCTAACATATAAAGACAGACAACCATCCACGCTCTCAGGTCAGCAATAGACCTGCATGTCTTTGGACTGTG
>JAPZEB010000008.1:7348575-7362719 GCA_029783705.1 Chaetodon striatus | reverse complement strand
CTCTAAAATGTTCAGTTTTATCTTGAATAAAGACATTTATCAGGATTAGACGACGCCACTAAAATGAGTTTTTTGGTCACAGATACCCCAAAGATTCAGTAAGTATCTAGTGTGACAGCATTTGCCTTATGCAGCGCGACACATCTTCTTCACATAGAGTTGAACAGGTTGTCGATTTTAACCTCTAGAATGTTGCCCCATTCCTCTTCAATGGCTGTGTGAAGTTGCTGGATATTGGCAGGAAGTGGAACACTGTCACACACGCTGGTCCAGAGCATCACAGACATGCTCAATGGGTGGCATTTCTGCAACAACTGGGCTTGTTTTCAGCTTGGGTACAGATCCTTGCAACATGGAGCCGTGCATTATCATGCTGCAACATGACGTAATGGGTCTCAGGATCTCATCACAGTGTCTCTGTGTTTTCAAATTGCCATCAATAAAGTGCACCTGTGTCCTTTGTCCATAGCATAATGCAAGCCCATACCATTATGCCCAGGCGAGCAGTTGCACATGCAAGTCAATAACTGTCTTTTGTGTGCATAAAAAAACTTGTCGATCTTTAACTTCAACTTGTGAAAAATGGGAGCAAAAACAAAAAATCTTATCTTTAAATTTTTCTTCAGTGTGTATGACACAAGACAGCAACAAACACACGCAGATAAGAAGCAGAGAGAGACAGGGGGGGAGTGAAGGAAGGACACAGCAGGCCTGGTCGTTTGTTGTTGGAAACAAAGTGCTGTTAAATGATTTACTTGTTCCCTGCATTTAAGTACATTCCCTCATTAAGGAACAGCAGCCGGGAGACTAGCCAGCTAGACAGACCAACTGGTGCACATACATACTTCATGCACAAGCTGACTTCTAGTCATACGTCATCAGATACACACAAATGCATATGCACAAACACACACACAAACAGCACTCACAGAGAGAGAAGTGGGTCAGACTAACCAGCTCAGTCTCACTACATTTGCAATGTACAAGAGGTCCCTACTGTCTCATATTGAATACTACACATACAAACACAGAGCACTTGCACACACACACACACACATAACCAGAAAAATATTAATGTATTCTCACTCCAATATACCCAAACAAAAAATATTTACTCAAGGAAAAGTAAATATAGTAACTTTTGAATGCAACACACTCTCAGTTACACATTTATTTGCTCCCTTGGCCCAACACATGAATACAGAGAGGAGTTGTACATCTTACAGATAAAATCTACAGAAATTATTTACTCATGCATAGCTAAATGGATGTGTTAAACCTAAATCCCAATCTCAGAACAAGATTTGGACATAAAATCCCTCAGAAATACATTGTGTAAATCTCCGTAGTGATTGATGCTTTGGCTTGGAGATTTATTACAAATGTACATCAACGCTCCACACTGGAGATTTGTGCTGCTGCAAATGCACACGAATCCATCCCACGCACACATGTATAAGTACAGCAGTGGCAACGGCAAAGCTCTATCAACAGGTGGAGGAGTATCAGAGCAGAGCCGTGGCCAAACAAGGCCGCCTTTCAGTAAACTGATGCTAGTGTTTGTGTACAGTATGTGTGTGTCCGTTTGGCATGTTTTGACACACTCATATTGAACACACACTCACACAGTGACATCCATTCAGATCTTGATGTCCAGGGCTGAGTGTAGCAGTGTTAATTGACGCCAACATCAGCAGTGAAATCTCCAATTTTCTCATCCAGGGAGCAAAGAGAGGCCTGCGTCTCCTCGCTCACGGAGGGTTAAATAAATGACTAAGTGAGTGAGAAGATTAATGGCAGGCATATTTTACACTGACGTCCCTTCTGCAAATAAACAAGCAGAGAGCTGGTTGCAGCAACGAGGGAGAGCTGAAGAGGACAGAGAGGAGAGAGCAGGACCTAGAGGAGGGGGGTGAAGAGCAGAGTGAACTCTCCCATAAGAGCCTGTTTGTTTCCCCCATCTGTTTACTCCACTGTGCAGTTCTTTACCATGAGACCGTTACACCACCCGTCTGTTGCTGTTCCACTCAGCAGATGAAGGCGAGCATTGATGCAGAGGTTTCCATTTGGCTTCTTTTTCATAGCACGAGTATGAAATATGAGTATGAAGTGGCGGAGCTCGGCGAGGGTGACGTACGGCAGCAGCCAGTGGGAGTAGTGCACTCAAAATTTCTTACTTTGGCACCAGTTCAACCCTTCTTGTCTACAACACAAATCAATACAGAACAGAGATTAGAGCATATTTACTCATGAGCTCAGTGATGGATATATTTTCCAACATACAGTAGCTATCTGTAGCAGTGCCAACACGTCAGTGAAGGGGGGAGGCCTTGGAAGATTTATTACTGCACATAATCAGAGCCATTATGACTAAATATCAGAAATAGAAAGCCACTAAAGTCCTGGTTTATTTTATGTGTGACAGATGTTAAATATTATATATCAAAGGAGGCATGTGTTGCCACACTGGCAGGCAATTTATGAGATTTTTTTCACAATCATGTAGTTATGTCAGTAGTTTGGTGCTGGTGCTTTCCTGTTGCCATCTGCCACACATCAATATATTGATCGTTGACATTTCAGTGGACACTGGTAAATTTTTCTTGGAAGCTCTTCTTCTTCTGCTTCTTCTTCTTGTTTTAACAGCAAACTTTCCTCTGACTTTAATTCCTTCTTTAACTTGGTTCAGCACACTGCTTGACGATAAATAGTTTTTTTTTAAAGAAAAGAAACTAATGTGTGTATTTGCATTCTCTCTGAAAAGGTATGTCTGTGTTTTATCTCAGTTTCAGCAAATCAGAGGCTCACTGTCGGCAAGAATTTTTGATGTTTTGGCCCATGGGTGAAATGGGGGGGTGTTGGGGGTCCTCGAACAGAATATTTTTGTGTCAGACACTTGATTTGCTGCATTCTGATGAATTTGTCTGCATCAGTTCATGGTGTAAATGTCTTTAATTTTGTCAGAGTAATCTGCTGCTCACAGGTTTTTATTGGGAGGGGGGGGGGGGGGGGGTAAAGACACATGTTCTAAATATTAATAGGGATTTGTCCTCTGTGTCCCGCCCACACCTGTGTCTCAGCCACAACAAATATGTTCATCAGTTACTTTTTTGGCCAGGACCAATATGACACTATGACTAACATGGCACTAAAATGGCACTGACATTTTGTTGATAAAAAAGACCTCATTAAAATGTAATTTAAAAAACTTAAAACTTTACTTCAAACTTGTTGACAAAAAATAGAAGACAAAATATTAAGACTGTTTTTTTCCTAGTGCATGGTTTCAGTCCTGACCGTGGTCGGAAAGCACAGGGGAGACACTTTGTTTTTGTCTCCGGGGACGTAGTCGATACTCACTCCGGAGCTAACCCCGTCACTCCACTCAGCAGCCTGGAAACAAGACACGGACGAGACTAAATAAAAAAAAAATAGCTGAAAAAACGAACACTAGATCAGTTCACATCTTACTCTGCCTCTAGCACATATTTTCATGCACTTACAGGATACTTAAACACCACCATCCCATTGAACCAATTATTAGGCTCTTCAATAGAGCCTGAGAGATTCATCTTAAACTTCACCCCGTACCTGCTTATAATAACAACTATGCCTCAAGATCTTTTGCTGTATTCTGTTAAGTCCTGCTTCTGTTCATTATTCACTTTTAAAAATGTTTCCTCATTATATATGTTCTGCTGTTTTCCTGCTAAAATAAATTGAAGTTAACTACATAGATTAATGCAGTGTAATTATTCTTCTCTTTGTTAGGTTTGATTACCAGGAGCTCCTCCACAACTCCACTTTCTGTTTGGTGCCTCGAGGTCGACGCCTGGGCTCCTTTCGCTTCCTAGAGTCTCTACAGGTAATTATACATTACTTTATACGATACACATTACCACTAAGATTCATTATTGAAGTCTGGTTAGCGTTATGATCATGCTGTAGACCTGCATTCCTCAGCATTAAATACCCTGAATACCAATTTCTTCAATCAGCCTCTTACTATGAGCTGTAGCACCGTGATCAACCCAATCATCTCTGCTTTCAGTGTCAGTGTGAACGTGTTCAGTTCAAGTCTGCCACCACAGCTACTAGATTTGTCCATATTTAATTTTATCATGCAGACTGAAGATTTTAAACTACAAAGATTTTTCAGGGCTTTAAAGGGAAAATCAAATCTTTACCTATAGTGCAGTTTATCAGTCTAGACTGTTTTGGTGTGAGATGCAAAGTTTTAGAGATTTTGTCCATAAAGATGTCTGCTTGCTCTTGAATATAACGGAACTAGACAGCACTCGGCTTGTGGTGCTCAAAGTACCAAAAAAATACATTTAAAAATCTCAGGGGCAATGTCTTGTTCCAGAAATCATGACCCGGTTACCCAAAATAATTCAGAGACCTTATTGTGAGCCGTTTCATGTAGGAACTCATGCCAACCATACCACCTCACAAAAGTAAGTATCTCCAACACTCTGCAACTCACACCAAAACAATCTAGACCAAAAAATAGCTCTACAGGTAAAAGAGAAAAAAAAAAAGTGTTTTTGATTTTGGTGTGAGCTGTCCCTTTAAGCTGCAGTCCTAACTAGTCCATCACATATTCTACTGTATACCACACACAATAGTTGACATTATGTAATACTGTGTGTTTTAGCAATACTGTGTCAAATCCAGTAACAGAACACTGACAAGTAACATTGATTTATATTCTTTCTAAAACTGTGTTCCTGTCAGAGTACTTTACGACTCTCCAGTGTCTCAGAGGCCCATATAAACAAACAGCTCAAATCTCTGTGTACTACATGCCAACACAGCAATCATCCTAACAGCATTAGCTGCGGCATTTTCCTCTGGATAACACTGTTAGAGGGACCAAATTACACGTTTCCAGGAAACAGCTCTGATTCAATGAGCCCGTATACAGTTCGGTCAACAAGGAAGTGCACAGGATGCAGAATGTTTATGTTTCAGAGCCGTGGTTTATGTAGTCTTTTGGTTATTGACACCTTAATGGTCACATCTGCAAGTGTTTTTCCCCCAGACCATTGTGTTGTGTTGAGTGCAGATCTGACCATAAAGGCTTTATTTGCTATTTGCCAGGCCTTTAAAAGTACAATGGGTCCATTAACACACACACACACTTACACAAACACTGAAACCGTTCGTTTAAGTCCATCAGTGAATATGTACAAGTACACAAACAATGAAGAAACCGCCAAGGCAGCGGAGCGAGAGGACAGTTAAAACCAGACCGTCTGTTGTAATTCTCTTTCTGCCACCCAAGTCGACGGTCTCACACCAGTGCAGGAAGCAGTAGTGGCTGTTTTTAGATTCGCCGTACACTGAACTCTCTGGCTGCTACAATGTTCCCTGGCCGCACTGCTCTCCGGGGTGTGTGTGTGTGTGCATGAATGGTCCGGAAGCATCCATAGGAGTGGCAGCCTGCCCCACCACTGATGTCTGCTGAATGGACAAATCCACACACACAACCCACTTGGCTTGGCAGCAGGCAGCAGTCATGGTCCCTTTCTCCTCCTGTCTTCTTTCTTTGTCCTCTCTTTTTCTCTCCTAGTCTTTTCCTCCCTGCCCTCCTCTCTTTCTTTTCCATTCGAGGCACTTTTCAAGATTTTTCGGTTGTGTATTTTTTTTTATTTTGGTGCCAGCCAAGCCCACAAAAGAACTGGCAATTACCAGTACCAGTGTGGTAGGAAACTTGCTGCCAGCTTTCCAATATACACACAGACACACATTTGCACACGCACGTTTACTTAAACCCTCCCCCTTCTCTATCTCCCAATGCAAACAAACCAAAAACAACTACACAGCACACAGGCGTTGTTATTACCCTACCTCCAGGCAGGGAGGGCTTTAAAGGTTTGAAACTAACCCTCAGAGTGCCTCGTCTCTCCGGCAGAAGACTCAGGCGAGCCTTGGGCCACATTTAAAATTTAGAGGCCTTGGATTATCACTCTGGGAGTCTCCGTGTGACCTCGTTGTAACCTGCGGCTCGTTCTGACACACGCACACACACATACAAGCCTCCCTATTTGTTCGAGTGTCCTTCAGCAGGTTTATTCTCGGATGAAATGCAGGAGTGTGGAAGCCCCGGTGGGCCAGAGAGAGCGTTTGATCTCCACCAATTTCTGCTGCCGCTGCTGCTGTTCTCTGGTGGTTTAATTAGAAAAAAAAAAGTGAAAAAAAAAAAAAACACCCGGACCTATCAACACTCCAGACCACAGTAGGTAGAAAGAGGAAGAGAGCAGGATGGGATGAGAGTGCAGCAAAGAGAAATGAAAAAAGAAGTACAGAGAGAGAAACCCAGAGTAAGAAGGGGGAGACCAAAGGAGGGATGGGAAGGCAAAAAAAAAAAGTGGAACAACATCAAAAACCTGTCAGCGAGCGAGGGGATAAGGCAACATCAAAAATCGCCTTTAATAAAGCATGATGCCTCCACGTGCAACCGCTTCCTTCTTATTCTCCTCCCGTTCCCTCATCCCTCTCTTTTCCTTCGCTTTACCTCCTTCCCTGCATATGTCCCCTCAGTGGTTGTAAGCAATTAGTGCACAAAGAGTCAGCTACATCTGTGTATGCCTGTGTATGAGTGACAGTCTTTAACAAACCTCCGGGGCTTCCTGGGAAAGAAGAGATAGGAGTTATTACTCATTCCAGCCAACCTATTGGAGTCTCATACACTCACACTCACACTCAGCTGCTCACACACACAAGGGTATTGATCACATTGCCTGCTCAGCCTGGGATATCACAGTGCCAAAGCAGCTGGGACTGAACTCATACAGATTGCATTATATTCATGCAGCTGTATCATGTCATGTTATACTGTTTACTGCCAAAGATGAGCTGGCAGCAAGGGAGGAACCTGGCAGCTGATCACAATTAAAGGGATATATATGCAATTGTTCAGTGTGCTCTACGTGTTATCAGTTGGATTACGAGTGTCACTGTCTCTTTAAGATTCTCTAAATTCTTTTATGTGTGTGTGTCCAGGCGGCGTGTATCCCAGTGCTGCTGAGTAATGGTTGGGAGCTGCCGTTCTCTGATGTCATACAGTGGAACCAGGCGGTCATCGAGGGAGACGAGAGATTACTACTACAGGTAACACACAGAGGCATTTAACCATGCTCATTTAAAGGTGCACACCAACACAGACACACAGCAAGGATATCCTGATGGCCAGATTTACCTTTAGGATATCTAAGGGTAAGGTTGCAACCTATTGAAGGGTTTGATGGGCAGTTTTTAATTTGGCATACACTCAAAAGTCGTGTTTCAGTTGTGTTACAATAAATGAGGTCATCTTGTGTTAAGAAAACCTCAGAGGATGATTCTAGTGATAGAAAGAAGTTGAAAGAAAATGCAAATGAGTTGCTGACTGTGCACCTGAGTACTTTAAGTAAATTCAAAGAGTCAATATGTAAACATCCTCCAGCAGTGTTTTTCAGTCATCCGTCTCACGTGTATCTAACCAAAGAGGTTAGCTTCTATTTTATACCAATAGAGAGCAATGCTAAAACACGGATGACCTACACTCAATACAGTGCCTGAACGCATCCTGTGTAGACCATTATGCATGCTACATGTCCACAGGTTCATTCATTTCCACGCTTACCAGTCACTGTCTATGTAAGCAGCTGTGCAGTCTGGTAGCACAGTGTAGGGTTTCAAGAGATGGGCTGCCAGCTTCTTATTTGCATAAAGTTGAAACTAGGCTACTTTATGCAAATAAGGAGCATCCAGTATGACTTTGCACCTCTGGAAGCTATCGTAAAACTTTCAACTAACAGTCGTCAATCTAAAACGAAGACAGATTGAGCGGCTTCATGCCCTTAAATGTATTCAGAAACACAGTTGAGTGAACTGTTGTCATAAGTAAGTTTCCAAATGAGCCAGCAAGTTTGTCTGGTTGTTGGTTTGAAATCTGGGATCAAACAGCCCACAGGCCTAGTGGCACGCTGATCAAGCATCCAATGCTGGGAAGCGGCCTTGCAGCGTAAAAATGCCCCTGCAGACACGTAACATTAGAGGTTGCGTTAGACTTTCTCGTTGTCTGTCATTGTCAATGACAAATTCTTTGAGTGGTGTTGACTCTGTTCAACATCACACAAAGCAGATAGATGTTTTTTTTTTCTGGTGCATTAATCCCTGAGCATCAAACACTTAATTCCTTGCATTCTGGTGAATGTTTATGCACCAGTTTGTGCCTTTTCTACATAATTCATGGTGTAAATGTTTAGAATTTTGTCCAAACAAAAGTCCTCTGCTACTTTCATGTTTATATTTGGAGAGACATATGCACGTCCCTGAAATCTACACTTATACTAATTGGGTTATTTACGCATAATCCAGGTCAATATTATCCTCCATACAGCCACATAAAGAGGCTGTACCTGGACTTAAATGTGCGCATAGTTACTGAATGAAGCTACGACAATAGAGGCCAGATGTGACGTCATCTCTTTGGCTCTCCTTTACCTGTATCAATCGGTGCGGTTGCAAGTTGGGGGCCCTTTCAAATTAAACACCCATAGAGACCTTAATCCAGCTTCATTTCAAAAGCACTCACTCACTTATCCTCCGTCTCCCCTCACACAGACAAACACATCCACACAAATAAATACAATGAGCAAAGCCGGCTCAGCCTCAGCTCCAACCTTTATCACTCTCTCTCACACAAGGTACATCATGTCTCCTCTGCATTGATCTGGACCAATAGAGGACATGAATTGGCATTCAGCTAATGAACACGAATGAACAAGCCCCCGAGAGCTCAGAGCAGGGGAGACATTTTCAAATTAGAGCAGAATTGGACCGAATGAGCTGACCTCATCAGTGGCATTTCTGCACACCTGCAAAACTCTATAATACGCACGCAAATATTCACACTGTCTATGATCTGGGGTTAAGGATTGTGAGGTTTTCGCAGAGGAGGCTGAGAGGGGGCAGACACTTCAGACAACCTGATGGCGACGCTATAGTGAGGATGTCCTTCAGATGTACTTTGGGGTAAGGGAGAAAGTAAGGACAGGGAGAAAGTGGGAGCAAGGTGAGGGAATGGAATGTGGAGGAAGGGGGATTTGTGAAGAGAAAACTGAGAAATTGAAAGAACAAAGACTAGAATTTTAAAATATAGGAGAGAAAGGGAGATTTAGCAGCCCTCTGGTTTCTTTAACTGGCGCTCATTAGAAAATGTGTTAGCTGTGTGAAGACAAAAGGGTTTAAAGGAGTCAGCTGCTCCCACTTTTCTCAGTTCAACATGGCTTTCCTCCACTTTGATTGAGCCGCTGAGCTTAACTCTCTAAGTGATTAAATCAATTTTGGTGATTCACTTGAAACCCCCGAATGTGGTCCTTACTAATTAAGGTCTAATTATCTGAACAGCAGACCCCAAATCAGCTCTGTGTCAAATGTGTTTTTTAAGAGGCCAGATTAAGCAACCACTCGATTCAGTTTACACAGTTCTGATCACTTAAATGCTATTCCCTTCTTTTTCTCTTTTCTAGTCTATTTTAAGAGACACGACTTGATTGAAAAACCAAAGTATAACTCTTTGTGGCTATTTTTCTCTGTTCTATTAAATTATTTCACTGCCTGAATGTTTTACTCTTCTCATCTTTTGTCCTCAGGTGCCATCCACAGTGAGAGCGGTAGGGAATGAGAGAGTCCTGGCCCTCAGACAGAGGACCCAGATGCTGTGGGAAGCCTACTTCTCTTCTGTGGACAAGATAGTCCTCACCACACTGGAGGTTAGACTCAGCCATAACACATTCAGGATAAAAGACCCAAGTCTTTGGAACATATGTTGCTCCAGAAGCTTGGCTGATGCAATGACTGTCCACCGGGCTGGTTGGTAAACTACTGTAGCCTGTGAGCTAACCACCTTACACACCAGGCAGCAGGGAACGTGCTAGTGTAGTTCTTTTTCTATACTGTGCCATTTCTTCCCTGCTGCCACATCAGTTAGTTAGTTTGTTTGTGTGAGTCTGGAATTTTAAAAGGGCACTGCACAGACATCATATTTTACATTATTTTTGCCTGCTTTGCTTAAAGATGAAACATTTGAGCTACTTCAGTTGTCATTTAATCACCATAGTCCCCTCTTTTAATAAATTAGTTTATCTTGGGATTATATAGAACAGCCACTTCGGTTATCATAAGTGCTATATCGTAGACAACTGGACCTGGTTAAGTTTCTTTAAGACATTTCGCCTCTCATCCAAGATCTGTCAGATCTATCAAGATCATCAGGGAGTTACAAAAGGCATGTTGAAATCCACTCCTCATCCTGACTCTGTGCGATGTAAATGACACAGTTAAATGATGAATGGTTAAAGACAACTTACTATCGTTTCAAATAAAATGATAAAAAAAAAAAAAAAAAAAAACATTTCAGAAAAGTCTTTGTCAATTTGTGTAATTTTGGTGTTTAAAAGGGTTAACTCAGATTCACCAGAGTCACACGAACACACACAAACATCACTGAAACACCATTGAAAAGGGCTGTTTTTTGGAAATATTTACCATATGACTGGATAAATGAGACTTCAATCATACTGCATGAGTTTTGTGAGAGTTCATAAACAGATATTCTGATGTAGTTTTGCTGTTGTTAAACACGATCACCTCTGACTTCAGTTCATTTGGATTCTTTGTTCACCATGGAGGCTTGTGAAAACAAAGAAAAACAAAGTTTTTTTTAGAAGTCAGCATAACACAGGGTGAGTAATTGATGGGGAGTGAAACATTCCTTTAGCTCTAATATTAAGTCAGTACAACTTTCACTGTATCATATCAAATCCTAGCTTTGACCCCATTGTGCTATCACTAGGACTTATGTATCCATCTCCCAAAATACTTTTTCTTTAGGGTAATGTTGGTTTTGGCTGGTGAGTATGACTAGAAACCTAATTGAAATGTTTTATAACTCTGAATACTTTTCCTCTCTGCTACCATACAATTCTGTTCAGGAATGTGCAGCAACATCCAGTGAAAACATCTACAAAAAGAAGCCACTGCTGTAAACACAGGTTTTCTGTTGAGCACACAGCCATAGTTGCTACCTCTCTGTGGTTTACTGCCTGTGTGCTGTCATCAGTCCCCTTTCAGAAAGGCTTTTCATATTTGAATCAAACCACCCTTCTATCATTATGATTATGGGGTTGGACCTTGGCCCTGCTCTGCATTTCTACTCCTCTACTACCTCAGCCCTGTGTTGTACTGTGGGTCTGTAGGGAGCATTTCAAAGCAGTCCACATCCGATCTGCCTGAAGTCTCAGAAAAATCCCCTAATATATAGAAATGATATATCATTACGTTGAAAATATCAGTCTCAACCTGCCAGTTTCTGCCTCACTGCTCGCTGTTATCAGACTGCAAGAAATAATTATTTTTCACCGCTACAGGTCAGGTTCAGAAAAAAAGTTTTATCTTTGAAAGAGTTGTTGCAACATAAAGAAGAAACAGAGAGCTGCTTGGGTTATTCTCCCTGATTTTCACAGCTCTAGCATCCAGTCTTGCTCATACATGTATCTCTCTCCGTCCGCCTTTTGTTTTACTTTTCTGCCTTTGAAGAAGCTGAGAAGAAATGTACTTCAAAGGTGCTCCAGCTAAGAGAATGTCATTTGAAGGTTAGCCCAAGGGTTAGACAAAGCATGAAAAGAAATAACAACCTCTCTATATGAGCAGTTTTTCGCACACACTGCCAGCATCAATTTTAGCACATGAAAAATGCGAGGAAACAACAGATTTAACCCCTCTGAAATCTGAAGAAATCACACAGTGGTAGGCTGTGCACTCTGATGTTCATAAAGGGAAGTCTGGCAGCCCCCTAGTGTATTTGCTGCTGGGGATTTATGCTAGAGATAATAAAGGAGAGGTTCTGGAGGTTGGTGATAAGCTGCTTATATACATACAGCATGCAGAGGGGAACCTCTCCCCATGGGAGACAGCTGTGCAGTCAGCCTGAGGTCAGTGAGGCAGAGGGCCTCAGCAGCGTGGAGTTGCTGTGTTGACACCTCCTGTTGGTGTAAAATGGGAAGTGCACAGATCATATCATTTGGGATTGCTGTAATATGCAAACACAAGTGTGTCAGGTCTCCAATTGCAGTTTACATTAAGCTCCAAGACTCTCATCCATCGGCTTAGAGGGGGAAAAAAATGAGTGTGGCGCAGGCTTGTACTAGATGAGCACAACAGCCACTTAACAACACAAAGCAAATGTGTTCTCTCTGCTTCTCAATTTGCAAACCTCATCCAACTTCTACCTTTTTCAGATCATTAAGGACCGAGTGTTCTCTCACATTTCGAGGAACAAGTACATGTGGAACTCCCTGCCAGGAGGCCTGCTGGTCCTGCCAGAGTACTCCACTCACCTCGCACACTTCCCTTTCTACTACCTGGGATTAGGTAAATAAACACAACTTAATTTAAATGAGTCTGCACAACATGCAAATCCTGATTGCACATCAAGGATGTTGATGAGACCATTATACCAGAGCTGTGGAAAAAGGGAGATGAGCAATCAAAACTCAACCACTGAATCATAATCAAATGTTTACTGAAGTCCTTGTCTGTATTAGTTTTAATTTTGCAATCGTGCTATAATATATATGGGTTGTTTTTCAAGGTTCACACACATTTTTACCCAAACTTTTTTATAAGATTTTTCTTCATTTCTATGACTTTATTTAAAATGGGCACATTATTAAACACACACGTCAGGCATTAGTGGATGAGCAAATTGCCAGCACTTGCTAACTAGAGCTGAAAGGATTAGCATTTAGCATTTTCATTATTGTCCTGATGCGACCTTCCTTCCTTCACCCAAAAGGGGCGTGGCCTTCGCAATGACAGTACAGGTCTGGCCATGTGTATCACATGAAACTAGTGACATTTCAACAGTCATGCAGCACAGCTCTGGATTTTGAATAAGTAATAGAAGGAATGTCATTTCTTTTTTAAAGCCACTAAGTGTACATTTTATGTGACTGACATTTTTCAGCTTGTTCCAATGACATAGGTTTTTGTTTCAAAGAAATTGTGACAATCCTAGGGAAATTAGGTGCAGTCTATGATACCCTCTTTTCACCTAAATTAGCCTGAATATACACTTTTTTTAACGCTGAAAACCCTGCTAAAGATAGGCAATAGATTCTGTTCTGATTGCCAGTAGGCGAGTATTCCTCTCTGTATTTTTTCTAGTGTGTCACGTTCGTCAGAGCGATGTTTGAGTGCTGCTTGGACAGAGAGGGATGGAATTTGTGGCCGGAAAAGGGTCGAAAATTAGGGCGCCCACTTGGGTATCATGTTTCCATCACTGTCGATCCGAGCTTGAGCTGATACATACCTGTAACTGCTGCAGAGTCATTTGTCACAGGAGTGAATAACAGTCATAAGCTTTCCCACTGTAGGCGAAAAAGGTGTTAGTGAGTTTTTGTCCAGTGTCCTGATGATCCTTGGACTGATACAGATACACTTTTACATATTTCTCATACTGAAGAGCACCTCTTAAATATTCAAACAGGTAACCCTTATATTATTTTTTGTGACCTTGTTCAGGTGTCAGTCCGGGTCAAGAGTTCACTGCTGTCATCCATGCTGTGTCCCCATTGGTCTCCCAGTCTCAGCCAATCATGAAGCTACTTCAGGTGGTCTCCAAGTCAAAATACTGCTCGCAGGTAAAGAATTGAATATCATGTGGCCACAAACCAAAAAAAGAGAAGTAAAGGAAGCATACTTTTGCCACACCTACAGGTTGATAGATGTCAGCAGTTATTTTTTGATCAGTCTAATGCCTCTAAATCTGTATGTGCTATTTAAAATTCCTCTCCCCTGCCGCTACAGATCATCATTCTCTGGAACAGCGAAAAGCCGCCACCCAGTCGGAGCAAATGGCCTCCCATGCCCGTCCCCCTCACAGTGACAGACGGCAGGAGGAAGGTGAGAGCCAGAGCCACTCACAGCTCGCACTGCAGCTCGCTCTGACGCCTGAGTGACAGCATGACAAACTGTCAGCCGCTCACTCTGTTTATGTATCTCTTTCTTTCACTCTCTATCTCTGTTACTCAATTTCTCTGGTCCTTCTCTTTGATGTCTATTTTTCTCTGTCTTTCTTCCTATCCATGTAT
>JAPZEB010000008.1:7337749-7348554 GCA_029783705.1 Chaetodon striatus | reverse complement strand
CCGTGTGGCATTCGGTTTCATAAATGTCACTCATCCTCAACATTTCTTCTCTGTGTCCCTTTCACCCTGTCTTTTTTTTTAATCTCCCAAGGCAAAATCTATAGTGATCCACTCATCTCAGTCACTCGACATGATTTACTGTAACATGATCATCTCTCGCTCAGTCCCACAATCTCTCCGAGCACAGGCCAGACAACACATAGCCTACAGTTCCAGGACTACGGTTAACTACTGTATTTCTCTCTCAGACCACCAGTCGGTTCCTACCTCACGTTGCCATAGAGACAGAAGCAGTGCTGAGTCTGGACGAGGATACAGTGCTGCTGACCAGTGAGGTGTGTGTGTGTACACATGTTGGTAATAAACACACAGCAGAACTGCACACAAATAAAAATCTATATTCCTGAAAAAGTAGCAATGATATATGAGTGTTCCATGTGTGTACTTGTAGGTGAACTTTGCCTTCTTGGTGTGGCGGAGCTTTCCTGAACGGATCGTGGGCTACCCTCCCAGGAGCCACTTCTGGGATCCCCTGAAGCGTGCCTGGGGCTACACCTCTAAATGGACCAATGACTACTCCATCGTCCTGACTGGAGCTGCCTTCTACCACAGGTACACCAACAGAATATAACACACCAACTAGAATATGCCATTTGGAGCTTCTTTTTTTTTTTTAAACACACATACACATACATATATAGCCTCCTACTATGTTTTTATTGTTATTTATAACGGGTATAAGCAAGACAGCAATTCTAGCTGCTCTGTGAGGCTGTACTTCGGGACACTTAGTCACAATAACAATAACATAATAATGATTTGCAGGTATAATGTTTGTAACGGCTTTTGCGTGTTAGCATGCCAACATTTGTTAATCAGCACTAAACTCAAAGTACAATCAAGGCTGATAATAATAACAATAATAATAACACTAAACTTTATTTATATAGTGCCTTTCATACGGGGGACGCAGCTCAAAGTGCTTTACAATGAGGAGAAGAAACAAGAATAAAAACAGGCAAATTAAAGCAAGGGCAAATACTGTGAGATAAAACCAATCACATGAATAACAAACAAAAGAGGCGCCACGTAGCAAGTACAGCTATGCTGCAAACAATAGAATATGTGAAGGATAAAAACAAGAAAGGCATATGAAGTATAAAACATGTAAAAGATAAGAATAACACAAAAGTGGCAGTTAATCAAAGGCAATGCTGAATAAATGTTTTCAATTGTTAGAAAATTTTCACAGAGCATACATCTCAAATGCCCTTGGGTAGAGAATTCCATAATTTTGGTTCATGGTTAAAAAAGGCTGAGCTGTCAGTTTTCTTTATTGTGTCATAGTTTTGTATTTAAAAATTCTGCAGCAGAGGATAGGTATGTCATTAGTTTTGCAGATATTTGTTCATAAAGCAAGCATGGACAAAGTTTCAGAACCCTTCCATGCCTTTTTAAGGACACATGATGACTTTTTTTTTTTTCTTGCCCCTCTTGCCCAGCATATCTCAAACACGATTTCAGCTAACTGGTATACAGGGAGAGGGAGAGACAAGACATGGGGATAAAATGAAGAAACGCACGGGATGGTAAAGAAAACGCTGTCACATATACATAAAGTAGAGCTGTTACGTCGACAGTTTCAGAAGATAAATTTGCTGTTATGTTACATTACATGGAGGTTATCCACGGAAGAAATTTCATTACATGAAATTACACAAAATACCATGACTTTTTCAAAACTTTGAATCATTTTTACTTATTTCATGACATTCTCAAAACGTTCAAGTATTTTTACTGATTCAATGACTTTTCCAGGCCTGGAAAATGTGATTGTAAATTTTCCATGACAGTAAGAACCCTGTAAAGCGAATTATTGGGCAAAGTGATATTTTGACCCAATGATGGCGTTAACATAAAAGTCAAGAAATCACCAAAGAGTCTCCTAGAGAATAGGAATGTCAGTACCAGATTTCACTGCAATCTGTCCATTAGCTCAATTTCATGGTGGCCCTAGAGAAAAAGTCAGGGGCTCACCAAAGTCACAAGGATTCATCCTCTGAGAACCATGAATGTCCATACAACATGTCACTGCGGTCCATCTAATATTAGTTAAGATATTTCAGTCTGGACCTAAGTGATGGACTGACCTGTCTGACTAATGTGTCCATCACTGTAGCCACAGCGCTAGCTTCAGCTAAAAACAGGAAATGCCATTTCGAGCTACATATACTTTGTTTTTGAATATTTTTTTCTCAGATGTTATTTCATTATTAACATATAACACCTAAATTTAGACACACACATATGGTTATACAACTGAGATCAAAACAGATTGCCTTTCAGAGATGAACAGCTTAAAAACAAGGGACAACTTCATGAACAGTGTTGGAGGGTTACTCAAAAAAAACTATATGTTATATTGTACAATACTTGTTACTTTATAAAAGAGATGCATTGTCATGTAGCTAACTACAGTTTAACAATATGATGTTAAATCTTATATATTCCCACATATCAACACAACACATGGCTCAGGAGGAGAAACAAGACGGCACTGCAGTTTTGTTGCCTCACAGCAAGGGAGTTCCTGGTTCGAGCCCAGGGTGTGGGAGCCCCTCTGTGCGGACTTAGTACGTTAACATGTCAGTGTGGGTTTTCTCTGGGTACTCCGGCTTCCTCTCACAAACCAAAGACATGCAGGTTAGGTTCAGATAGTGAATGTGAGTGTGAATGCTTGTGTGTCTCCATATGTTAGCCCTGCAATAGTCTGGCGACCTGTCCAGGGTGTACCCCACCTATCAGCTGGGATAGGCTCCAGCCCCCCATGACCCTCAACAGGATAAGAAATGAATGAAGAAGTTAATATATAAAAATAATTTAAAAGACTTTGGTCTTCCTAACACCGCCTTGTACAAATATCAATCCCCTGAAAGTAATATATCAGTATGCTTTAATAAAATATTGAGACTGGCCTTGCTAACACCATTAGATGACAGACTCAGAAGGAAAAAAATACGTTTAAGCAGCATATGATCTGCATTTATAAAGCATACACACGCACTTAAGTCGCTCGCTCACTAAATCGTGGCTTCA
Source organism: Chaetodon striatus (assembly GCA_029783705.1). Classification (NCBI taxonomy): domain Eukaryota; kingdom Metazoa; phylum Chordata; class Actinopteri; order Chaetodontiformes; family Chaetodontidae; genus Chaetodon; species Chaetodon striatus. The sequence goes on along the minus strand of JAPZEB010000008.1, from coordinate 7,345,458 downwards.
CAGTAACCATTCCAGCTTATATGACGTGTTTATCACTAAAGCAGCGGTTATACCTCATGAAGAGGATATCCTTAAAACGCTTGTCAGACAACCGTGACTCCTCTGAGCCAGAACATGACTGCACAGGCTGAAGAGCGTCTCCACAGGGGCATCACTTTTGTCCGCATGTTTAATGATCTGTTTTCTATCTGCCCAGATTGCAGATGATTGAAGAACCTTGAGAACAGTACTGCATGTAACACGTTACCCCCAACACTGTTTATAAATAGCAGCAGCTGCAAACATCCTGACATGAACATCAACATGAACAGCAAAAGGTGACAAACAGAAAGAAACAGTATCAAGGATAATTATGGCTATGGTTGAGAGGGAGAAAAGGGAAAGGAGAGGGTGAATAACTCAGGGATTACTTAAAGCTGTTTGATTAATTCGAAAAGCCCAAAGTCGATACGTGCAGTGGCAGAGGGATGTGAGCTCTTATACAATATGAATGTAATTACTCCACAGGCAGGGCACTTTACAGCTGTTGAAACCTTTGCCACATTTTGAGTCAAAGTGGTCATTTTTGTCAGCAGTTTTTATGAAGCACATTTTTGTCAGTCTAATTTGAATCCCTGCAGCTCACAGGTTCGGCCCGCTGATATTTGCAAGGCCTCCTGCATTACCTCAAACACTTGTTTCACCACTAAAACAGACAAACGACAATGAGTTGTAAGTTAGTCAGTTACACCCTGCCTTGCTCATGGTGAGAACCCTCAATTTAGTCTTTTACACACAAATGATCTAATTGCTCACTGTATATTGTATCGGTAAAGTAACAGCACACCAAATAGCGTTTTCCCAGCAGGGCTGCTTTGCAAAAAAAAATAATAATATAGCAAAATTCAATAGGAAAAAGCAGCAGCTCCCCAGAATTGATTGCAACAATTTAAACCAAGTTATGTGGTTAATTTTAGTTCCTTATCCCATTTTAAAGACATTTAAAAGAAGACAGTGACAGGTGCTGAGTGACAAATGCAATGTGTAATTAGCAGCTGCATACAGGCACTGCACTAAAATCTCCTGTCTTAAAAACTGAAGGAGTGGAGAACATATGCATTGTACCACAGGGGCTGAGTTTGTTGTGCACTATAAATACCAAATCCCACAGGCGGTGAAATGGTTAACATGTCCCAGATACATATCATCAACATACATCACACCATCTACTCCTCTCTGTAGATGTTACAATGCCTGTTACTACACAGGTGCAGGCTGTCTGGCCTCCACCTTTGATAAATGAGATTGTAGAGATCTCTTTACTCTGCATGATACATTTTTATTGTAGGTGTTTAGCTGCTGTGCTTGTCTGAGGAGATTTCCTGTACTGTGAGTGCAAGTTAAAGAGGTTAAAATTGTGATTAGAGGCTAATAATAGTGAGACAGAACATCAGGTTTTGCACACTGGCGACAGACGGGACGAAATGTTCCTGTAAGATGAATAATAGAACAAGAAATATCTCAGGTGAGAAAATAACAGCTCTTTTGTTTTTTTAAATCCTCCTCTTATAAGTCCATATGATCCGTTATCCTGGCAGCGCTGTGCTCAGTGGTCAGGAAGTAGAAATCGTGGTGTCTTTAAGACAATAAGTGAAGTTTTGATATTAATATTAACATGATTTGTAAGAGTACCCAACAGCGTCTTGTTTTGTTTGAGAAAGCCGGCTAAGTTTTATGTTGACACGTCTTTGATGTCATGTCAAACCTTTTATTGACTCAGTACTTAAATTTTCTTTTATCAGTTTGTATTCATGTCTTGTTGTCAAACAGCAAAATAAACAGGGTGGTGAAAGTCTGCAGCAAAATCAACAGACAAGTCTGTTCTGCATAACAAACAGTTGTTAAAGAAAGCAGAGAGCAAATGTTTACTTATCAGTCAGCTTAACTTTTTAAACCGTTTTTCAGTTCTGCACTTTTTTCTTCCAATTCCTTTTTCATATTTTCATGATGAGGTAATTTGCTTAGAGTTACCAACTTGTGTTTTTGTGGGCAAATGAAGAAGCTGTGGGAGGTGACCCTGTGATCTTGTGTCAGGGCCCTGACACACCAAGCCCGCTGCCAATGTCGGGCCATTGGTTAGCTTTGCTGAATCAGCATCCGAAACGGTGGAGCCTGTCACTGAATAGAATCACTCTGATTGGCAATTCAGCTCAGTGGTCGAGAAGAGACTCACAAATGAGGAAAGCAAATGAATGACTAAAGTCAGTGGGGCATGAGATCAAAATGAACGTGTAAGCCTGGTAAAAGTGCGCCATGACTTGACCGACAGACATGACAGACTACAAAGTGGTCCACATCGATCATCCCCAGTCAGCTTTCACGACGTTTGTGATGTCATCAGGTTATTCTTGTCTTATTTTTATATTATTAAAAGTCACTGAATCCTCCACAAGTTCCTGCAAATGTTTCACAATAAAAGCCTGTCTACAAAATCAAGAGATTCTTTCAAACAAAGTTACTAGGGGCTGTTAAATTTATACAGATACAGGAAGTGTTTGAAATGACAGTGCCATGTATTAATTTTATCAAGGCAAATGGGAGCAGATAAAAAGTAAAAGTATAAAAATACAGAGGAAATAAACAATGGCCTGTTTATAATATGGTCTGTTTCAGATGAAGCTGGAAGCCTCTGCAGCTGTGGTAATAAAAAGCCCCGCCAGTATTTTTTAAATTTTATTTCTTAATATCCTCCATTATGAAGAGATAATATTCTTTGCTAGCTTGATGCTAATGACAGTACTCACTCTGCTGTTTCACCCCATCGTCCCAGACATTGCATCTGTAGTTGTCTACTATGACACACTACACAAGATCAAACGATGGATTATCGCGTACGACACTCGTTGTCGTTCACAATCTAAACTGACACCATGGGCTATAATTGGGCTCAGGTTATTTTTTATTTTGTTAGAAAAATGAGTTAGGATTTTGACACTCCCAGTTCCATTGTTTCAAAATCACCCTGTTATTTTTAAAGGAGTTTTGGTTCAATGGCTGAAAGGTCGTCTGTGGTTAACACCGGCTTTAGAGATTTCCAAGGTTGTTCTAAAATAAAAATTAAGTCAGTAAATACGCCACTCGTGAATTTTGAAGCTTTTTTGTCTTTAAAAAGATGGTTGCTAACAGGTGGCTAAATAAGAATCCAGAGCGTCAACACGCCAAACACGGCTTTACAGCCTCGTTGTGGGGATGTTGACATCATGCGACCATGGTGTCATTCGTTTACAGCCTAAGGTTAGTAGTTTGTGATAAAAATGTACTATCCCTTTTTCCTATATATTATACACATGCCTGTAACACTTCATCTGGCCCACAGGTACTACCACTACCTGTTCTCCCACTACCTACCCCAGTCTCTGCGGACTCTGGTGGATCGCACCTCCAACTGCGAGGACATCCTGATGAACTTCCTGGTCTCTGCTGTAACCCACCTGCCACCAATCAAAGTGGCTCAAAGGAAGCAGTACAAAGAGTTGCCCAGTCCACAGGTAGGGATTTATTTGTCTGCCTCACTTGTGTGTAATGCTGTAGTTTGTGGATGCTGTTGACTCAAATGTCAGGTCAGTAGTGGGTGATAAATGTCTTGTTCTACCTCTCAGGGTACAAAAAGTGTCCCTTGGGCCAACCCAGAGCACTTCAACCAGCGGCAGGAGTGTGTCAACACCTTCGCCAACTGGTTTGGCTACATGCCCCTGGTCCACTCACAGTTTCGCCTGGACCCCGTGCTCTTCAAAGATCAAGTGTCTGTCCTCCGAAAGAAGTACAAAGACCTGGAGAGAGCTTGAAAATGACGGACAAAATGTACAGAAAGGCTTGAAAGCATCGCAGTCTGGTCTAGTGGCCTTTTGGACAGACAAATGGACCAATCAGTGGTGAACAGCCAAGAGGTGTTACTCAAGACTGTCTGTGAAGTGGACAAAGTGGCACTGTGGTCTATTTGTGACATGGACAAAGTACAATCATCAGACAGACCCTGGTGGACTGTTCTGGACTTTATACATATAAATACGAAGAGAAAAGGGCCTATAAAAGTTTGAAAGGATCTTCAGATGATTCTCCCACCTCTACAAGTCTAGTGAGACAACAAAGGAGGAAATTTCGGGGCCTTGAATGTGTCCCTGATGTTGGGCCTTTCACTAAGAAAGGACAATCTCTATTGGACAGCAAAAAAATGAGCGTGTGTGAACACTTCAGATGTCAGTGCTATTGCTGTGACGAGAAAGAAATGGCCATCTCATGCCAGAAGAGACTGGTATCGGTGCCATGCACTCCAGCTGTCAATGTGTGTCTCAGCGTTACAGAGCAGGGACTGTTGCCATGGAAACAGATCATTTCACATCAAAATGCTAACTGTAAAACCAATAAATGATTTATAAATGCAAATTATGGCATGATGGGGCATTAAGTTTGAGTTTTTTCACCCTTGCTTGGCACACACTCTATATTCAAAGAAGTCCAAGACATATGATACATCATGAAACATTTTGAGATACTCAAGCACTAAGACATATCAGTAAATGACCATATTTGGGAATAGACTCAACCCTACTCTGAGAAGAAGGAGCATCCTAGCTGCATTGCCCAGGATGAGACTATCAGTCATTTTCTTTGAAAAGGTGGGAAAGTAGAAAACATATGTTGAGCGAGGAAGACGAAAAAACAGACTAGACTTCATACTGTTTCATGTACACTGAAGTGTCAGTGACATCAGCTATAGAGATGCCTTTTCTCAGCTGTAATAGAACTAAATGGCACTCCGCTTGTGGTGCTCAAAGTGCCAAACAATTTTGAGCACCAGACATCTTTAACATTGACTAATGTTTCAATTTTACTCTCAGTTGGCATACTGCATCTTAATATTTCCACACAGCAAATTAGCATGAGTCCAGTTCATATATTGTAAACATACGCTGCTCATACAAATTGAGACAAGCATATTTTCCTTAGTGATGGATACACTGATAATTTGTGCCGTGTACTGTAGCGTGCCTCACACAGTTAAAATCCTGGGCTTTTATTTTCCTAGCAATCAGACTGATGGAGAGACTCTGGGGCCGACTGAGCTGGCTGTAAAATTCTTCTAAATACAGTTACAGCAATCAGTAGCGCTGCTCAATCATATGTCCTCGGGATTCTCATAGTTTTTGATGCCTTGATGTAGCGTAGGAGCGTGACAATGATGAGCTGTTGGTGTGTGAAGGAAGATGAATACAGAGGGTCAGGGTCAAAACATGCATCAGTATGTGTTGGTGGATATGCCTTGATGTACTTCTACATAATCTCAGTTGTGAAGGAGATGGTGCATTCCCACACTGACCCTCAGGGTTGGAACTGAAACAATGACGCACATACTGAGAAGTCTGCCGGTCTGTTTTGTGTATAGAAGCCGTACTTAGAAGCATATGTTAAGAAATTTTGTTAAAAAAAAGTTTATTTCATACAAAACAGAAATGACCCCAGCAGGCCTTCCTTTTGTCCCACAGTTTACAAAAATAAATTCACAGGCAAGCAAGTCTCAACACCCTCAGGGTAAACAGGTGTGCTGTCTAGCACTCAGGAAGCTAATCTCATTAAGCACATGCACGCACACACACACTTATGTACAAAGCACCTGAGATACATAGCTGCCAAGGGGCTAATTTGAATTCTGAACTCGTAGTGTTTTTACAACTGACAGAGCATAATAAGGGCAATTGTTCTTATTGTAAACACAGTCGTCAGATCAGCTTCTGTGCTTTCTGGATGAATTACCTGCAATGAATTCAAGTCTGTCTGGTGTCGAGTCAGCACCCGAGGGCAAAACACCATGAATACGCCGTTTTGAGAAAACTTTTTGCTTTTACCCGAAGCAATACAGGTTTCAACTCATTATTTAAACGGTACAAAAACAGGAGTCTATAACTTATTTGGATGTACAGAGTGACAAAATAACAGTTGTAGAGCACTTGGCAAACATAGACTGGTTGTCAGCTGCCTTTTACAAAAATACAATGATCTTGGAGTTTGAGTCTACCAGGTTGTTGTAGCAGCTCATGCTTTTTTTTAGCTTTCATTAAAGGAAAATGTTGATGTTTTTCAACCTGGACCATTTTCTCCCACGGTTTGTGTCTAAGTGACTAATGGAGACAACAATGTTTGAAACTGGCCCGGTATCAAGAGAGACCGTTGGAGCTGCAGTGGCAAAACAGGCTGCAGTGTAATCCCTACAGGCAATTGTGTCAATTTACATCCACTACATGTGCTTGTTTTTGCCACTGACAGGTTTAGATTGTTATTTCAAGTGTCTAACAACATAAAGCAAAAGACCCTACAGTGAAATGAAATGTTTTTCTTTACCTTTGGCTGATTCTTTCTGTTTGTTAGTGTGTGTAACGAAGTCTTGCTCAAGGCAAAGTTCTGAAATCTTGTGGACTTTTCCACAGTCGAAATCAGCTTAATATTTAGCCCTGACTTTTAAAGTCTATCAGAAAAATCTTCATGACTTCTTCAGCCACAATTACAAAACAGACCTTAATGTATATTCACTGAAAGGCCGTTTCCGCTGAGCAGTACCGTGCGGTTCAGTTCAGTTCAGTAAGCTCTTTTTTTCGTTTCCACTATGAAAAGTTGTGGATGGTACCAATGGAACTGCTCTGTGCCGGGCTACAGCAGCAAAAAACCTCTGAGCTTGCCTTAGAAGGACTAAATGCACAAACCCACTATTTTGAAATATCCCATGGAGAGACTCTCACTGCAGCCTGTTTTATTTTGTTCTGGAAATGTCAACGTGCAGCCTCGTTCTGTGGGCGATAAACGAGGTGCAGACTTCCAGCGGTGTCACCGGTAATGAGGAAACACAGTGAGTGCTGGATGGAGCAGTGAGTGACAACAACCCCGCCCACATTTAAGAGTATGGTTTGCAGTGGAAACGCCAGGGTCCAGGTACCATGTCTGAAGCGTACATTTGGTTCCAAATGTACCATCCAAAAGTGTCTGGAGGAAACGGGGCTAAAGTGCTTGTTTTTTCCATGAGAGGCTCAGGTTGTTATTTCAAGCGTCAGACAACATTATGAAAAGGACCCTGCAGAGAAATAAAATGTATTTCAGTACCTTTTGCTGGTGCTGTTTGTTATTGTGACCATGTCTCGCTCAAGGACAAGTCTCATTCTACAAACTCAAGAAAGCAGCCTTGTTGCAGGAAAAACATCGGTGGAAACGTTAGTGAGGGTTGGACAGAGAAGTGCTGGTAACAGTTTGTTGTGTCGGAGTACAAAAAGCGTAGCTTAGTGTTATCAAAAAGATTTTTCAATGTCACGGCTGAACATTCAGCTGATAGGCAAAGTCTGAGAGATCTCAGAGAGAGACTTTCCTTGAGAGAAACTTGACCAGCAAAAGGTGCAGAAAAACACTTCATTTTTCTTTAGGGTCTTTTCCATAATGTTATCAGAACTCATAACGGTAACAATAACAAACCTGTCAGTGTCGAAAATAAGTATTTTTTATGGATGTAAACTGACAGTGCATGATTGCCCATAAGGATTACAATGCAGCGTCTTCCTTTGCTGCATCTACAGCGCTCTCTCTCTCAATGCTGGACCAATTTCAAAAGTAACTGTCTCCATTTGTCAGTTGGACGTAATAACATGTGAAAATAGGGTTCACGTAAAAAATACCAGTATCCCTTTAAGTCT
>JAPZEB010000008.1:7323049-7337649 GCA_029783705.1 Chaetodon striatus | reverse complement strand
GTAAAAAATACCAGTTTCCCTTTAAGTCTCGTCCTATCTAAATAACAGTTTCCCTCTCAACATCTTCAATATAATACATAAAAAAACAGTAGACGGGTGAACTGTGGCTTGTAAGTTGTCAGTGATGAAGTGCCACCAAAAAGAAGGTGTACTGAGAAAAGGTCCCATATTCCAAATCCGACAGAATTCTCTTATTTCACCTGGTCTTTGCCGTTACACAGTCCGTACGTCTGTAGAGGAACGCTGCTCTTGAAAAAGAGTGCATCTACTGGAACTATCATTTCCTGAGGGTCAGCATGGCGTTGACATCCCACAGCAGGTTCCTCATCTGATCCATCAGAACCTTCATCTCCTGGTTCTTCTGACGCACCTTCTGCAGGCGAACCACAAAGACACATGATGTCCATCAGTGACCTCCTTACAACACATGAACCAGAGCTTTCACATCTACCAGAGCCTATTTCTCTCACTGTGAACATTATTAATAATTGGGGTTTGTTTACAATTATACCTACTGGAGGAATTTGAGGGTAAAAAATATGCTTTTAACTGGTTTGCTATGCTGTTAATAAAACAAACAAGCTCACCGGCCTCAGGCTAATGTTTCCAATATTTTGCCACTGGCAGCCTGGTGGCAATCTCCACACCTACCTGAAATCTTTATCCTGCTGGAATATTAACTCTAATGTTTACAAAAACAACACCCTGATTTTAACTTCAACTGCACACGATGCATGGCTTCTGTATTTCACCCACACCACCAAACTGTAGCCTCGACCTGTGTCAGCACTGCCACCTAGAGGCATTTACAGGGCACTTTTTAAGCTAAAAAATAAGTAGTATAAGTATAAAAAATAAACAAATATCAGCCTGGACTGCAAGGTAGCAAAGTTGTACACCCAAGTAACAGTATATTGATGTTATTTAAGAACTTGCAGCAGTGTTGGACTTTAAATTATCTTTTTATTTTGGTCGACCAAGTATCTGGCAGAATGAGGACTATTATTAAACCACTGTGTGATTACTTTACAGCATGCACTTTATTTATTCATGCATGCAATACTGCAGGATTACCATTATGCGGCAATCAACAGCACGAGAGGTGCAGCTGTCACTACTTCACTCACTACTCCGACACAGAAAATATGTGTGAATGAACTGCTAATTATTACTTGTTACAAAAACAGCAGGAACTCACCTCCAGAACCTCTTTTCTCTCCTGGTTGACAGCAGGACTGCACGGCTCCACTTTGACAGAAACCAGCTCATCTCCTACATACGGCAGAAGCTGGGGACACAGAGTACATCCAAATAAGTTTTTCCCCTCTTGTCTGAATGCATTGGGGTTTAATGCTAAAACACAGATGGGGGACAAATTAAAGGAAAAACCTGAAAAAAAAAAAGTCAAGAAACGTATTAAATGCAGATGTTTACACGCACCAGGACTGTCACCAAATCTCAACCAATTTTATTTCTGTGCAAGATGTTGGACTGAACATGTACCAACTCTCTATCACCATCAGCATAAGAACAAATGATGTAACATAAACTTTTATTCTCAGATATATTCAGGGATGTCTGCGACTGTCTCTGATGCTACGTGTCATTATGTTTTATTGCTGGCTATGTTTGCTTTTCTTTCCATCTGTTCTCAGGTCTCATCTTGATTTAAATGAGATTACCTCATTAAATAAAGGTGATGTTTATTAATGAGGGAATATCTTATAGAGGAATGGCATTCATGCCTCAAACTGAATTTCACAGACTTGGCAATGAGCACTGAAGCTATTCTGGAGGCTTGTGTTGGCCTGACTCCATGCCAAGACTCGTCATGTTGGGTTTTCCTTTAATTTATCACCCATCTGTATGTGTTTCAAGCAATAATTCATTCATTTATTTCCTAAAAATAAAGCTGAATATTTGATAAAACAGAAAAAACAACATGTAAGATGAAATGTGGGGCTCCTTTCTGACCTCTGATGGCCCCTCCTGCAGGTCAGAGGTCATCTCCACACAGCGTTCGTACAGGAGTCTGAGCTTCCTGAACAGCAGGGCGAGCTGCAGTAGGTGTTCCTGGAGCTTCCCAAAGCGGTCCTGGTACATCGCCTGGCTCTGGGTCACACCATTAGGAAGCTACATCAAAGACACACAACATCTCTCATTATTGTTATTTACATTTTTGGTTTATATGAATGCCCAGAATTTATAGTGTATCAGATAAAGTAGCATGTGGATGGTGATGTTTCAAGCCTGGGTAAAATGCATAACACAGTTTTTAAGTCCACAGTTCTCCTTTACTCTGATTTTTTAGTGCTGGGGGAAAAAAAACTTGCTCAGTTTAATGCACAAGGACAAGCTGGGAGAGGTGAGTGATACACTGGGAAACACAGAGACAGACAATTAGAGACACAGATCAGGTGGAGATGGACGTAAGACGGATGCTGACAAGCATGCCAAGCAGATATGCCAGTAAGGATGGGACAAATGCAGACTGACAGACAACAGAGGAACCCTGTAAGTTAAAAAAAAAAAAAGCAGCAGCCATTCAGTTAACACCCACACATACCTGACAGGAAACGGTAAAGACCAGATCGTAGAATACTTGGAGAAGTTTTCTCACAGTCGCTAAACTAAAAGTGTGATCTCCAATGGCAGTTAAGTACTGCAAAAAGGGATCTTTTGACTTTTAAGGTTTGATTTTTTTTAAGTCCATATGAATAAAAGTCCTACAGGTGGTCAAAATCAGACGTTTGAACATGTGTACTTCCATGAAACTGTGCAAACTTATTCTGCTGATGAGGACTGTGTGGTAAGGTCAAAAGCTCCAGAACAAACTAGTAACTGGACCTTGGGTTGAGACTGTTTCGTCATGAAAGAATCTAAATAAACCAGAATATGGAGTAGCTCCAGCCCTTGACAAAATATTTCAAAACCTTCTTTGCAAGGCATTCATACCTTGTCAACATCTCTCACACAGAGATGGAGGAGCATTAACTGTCCAATTAAACATTTTTTTAGCAGGCTAACAGTCTGATGTCTAGTACCTGAGTAGCTCTTGTGATCTGGAAGATCTCCATGGTGCGAGTGACAATGTCCTGGACGGTTTCCTGTCCAATCCGACAGAGGAACACGGGGGAGATCTCTCTCAGAGCTCCCTGAGGAGGCATGGGCTGCTGGCCGGCGGCTGGGGCAGCACCGGGAGGGAGGTGGGGCTGCTGCTGAGGGGGCATCCCTGCCATCCCTGGCTTCTGAGGTAACGAGGCTGCCATCACAAATCTGTGGGAAAGGGACGACAGGGAGGTAAGTACACAAAGGTGATAAAACGCCTGAACATGTGACCAAACTCTACACAAACGTTAGCACGTGCTACTATATTGCAATAACATAAAGTTTCAACATGATTATTCTGCATAAAGTCCTGACACTGCTCTACGTCTATTTACTATACATACATTGTTACTGATAAACAAACTCCACAGGGTCAAAACGTCTATTCCCAAACGCACTGAATTAAAAAAAAACAGTAAAGAAACACAACGTTTTCATTGACAAAAGCTAATCTCAGTGGCTAAACAGGCTAACCCAATCTAGTATTAGCGACTCATAGCGAAGCTAGCTAGTTAGCCGCTAGCCAGCTAACTAGCTAGCGAGTGCAAAAAAACGCTTACCTAAACTAACTTCCTTCCGGTAACTGCCGACAAAATATCCCCGACTTCCTAATGTAATTTAGAAAAATAATGGTTGCTAATTTATCGTTTTAAATTAAGCATTATGAGTCCTTTCCATCGATTTCTTTCAGAAAGCGCTGCACGTTATTGTTGTCATTGCGTCACTTCCTGTGACAGAGGAGCACATTTCCTACCACTAGATGGAGACAGGAAACACCAACCTCACTTCAACACAACGGTCTTGAAGTCTTCAGATCCTTTACACAGTGGCCGGGGAAGTATCTGAAAGCCATATTTGAGTAGAAGAGCAGATATTTTACTAGATATTTTACTTTAGTAGAAGTCAAAGTCACCTCTGAGAATATTACTTGAGGAAAAAAAAGCAAATGTTCAGAATTTGGGGGGATTATGAAGTTATTTCTTCTTCACATTTGATTTTATTTAAAGGAAACCTTGCAGCTCCACTGCGACTTTGAGAGCACTTGTTTGCACTTGCCCTTCTGTGCTTAACTTGTGATTTAACCTGCAAGCTAGGACCACTGATTTAAAGTACTCTTGGGTAATTCAATCTTAACAATTTGTCATATTCATAACTTTACACTGTTTCAGAATACACAGTTAAATGAAGGTCATATGAGTGAGACTTGAAGCCCGGCCAGCCCAGTGAGATTCAGTAATGGCAAATCATTTATCGTCCTTTGTGCTGACCTGCTTTCTTTATTAGTATTTATTCAGTGTGGCTAACTTTATCCTGGGTTGACACAAGATCAAAGGTTGCCCTCACTGTAACAGGCCACAAGTTTTCAGGAAGTACATTGTGTTTTTTCATGCAGTGTGGTTTATAGTTTAAAAAGCTCTTTGTTTACCTTAATAAAATTAAGTGAAATCACAGAGTAGTATCTGATAAAACTAAAAGGCTATAAAGATTAGTTTTGAAATAGATTATTTTTATGTGTCCAAGAGAGAAACAATTCCGTATTTGCATGTTTTCTTAATTTCCTCTACAGGCAGATTAGATCAAATTAAGCAGGGTGCAAAGAAACCATAGCGGAAACAGAAAAAAGAAAAATAAATTAACTTCTCCAAAATTGATTGTGAAGCTAAAAGCAGAACTATTTTACCTTCCCCTGCTCTTTGTCAGTGCAATACATCGTCTGCACCAACACAAACTGTTGAGATTTTTTTTTATTCTGCCTCCCTCCCTTTGATTGTGCACTATTTTCATAATGGTTGTGTGTGTTCTCAGCAGAAGTTGAACCTTAATAGTACCCTTAGGGAGATTTGGTTTGCAGGGAGGCATTAAAGACAGAGGTCACAGGAACACACTGGTGCCAAGAAACAGTAGGGCAATCAGAAGCAGCACATTCATGCGGAATTTGGCTCGGCTTATATGAACGATCCCTCTGCAGTTTATGTTTTTCAAAATGTTTCATGCTCTTGTTTTATTCTTACATCATCCATCGCTCATTGTTGCAGCAATGCACTCATACGTTTTGCAATATTGAGTTTTTATGAATGTGATTGTCTTTCTGAGCATCAAATGAAATGTTAACGAGAACTCTCCTCCTTCTCTCATCTTTATGGCTGAATTTCACACACCTACCAAGGCAGTAAAGTTTTACTTGATGAAATCAGTATCTCTCATGTCACACAAAAGGGGTCAATATCATATTTGATATTAGAGCAGGACAAGGACCTTCAGGAATTGATTCTGAGCTAATCATACAAACAGATATGCAGAAAAAACATGTCACGAATTAAATACGCAGCAGCACTGATGACAGGGGCATTGGGTTATCTGACAGAGGCATTAAAATACCCGATACCAGGAAATATGCAGCACAGTGATAACGCTGCTGATAAAGCACAACAAAGGCTTGCCTCATAGCTACCAGAAGAACCTGTTAGACCGACAAGACTGTTTCCTTCTCTGTCCTTGAGGCTATGTGGTGATGATCAGAGAAAAGTGTGCTCTAAATAGTCACATGACTGTGTGGGTTGCATTTGTGCACTGTATTAGCCTTAATGTGTAATTTATCACTTGAAGCCTCTCTGTTACACCCTTTCCTCTGTCATCTGTAACCCAATAAAATCAAAATGAGAAGGACTGTCTGTTTACTTTTCCTTAAAGTAGATAAGTTGAAGTTTTATGGGAACATACATTGTATTTAACAAAGGTAGAAGCTGGTATATATTGTTTGGTCAAGATTAAAACTAGAAACGCCTGTATCCAGTGAAGCCCTCAGAAATCTTTCATAGGGGTGGCCAGGTAGGGCCACTGAAAATCTTGGAGCGGCACACCAAAACAAAGAGCCATGTCAGGAATTCTGTTGTACTGTTGTAGGTGGCAGTAGCTCAGTATGTGGGGATGTGGCTTGGGAGCTGGAGGGTTGCTGATTCAGGACCCCATACTGACAGAGTACAAACTGTGAGGTACCCTTGTGCAAGGCGCCGAACCCCCAGATGGCTCCAGGGGTACCCCCGCTTGTTTAATGCATGTGAGAGAGATACATAGAGGTATATGTTTCAGTGCCATATTATGTGGACTGACAAATAAAATTAAAATGAAGTCAAATTAGCATATATATGCATATATGCATATATATGCATATATGCAGATATACAGCATATACCCACCTATTTTTCTGGGTGTTTACAGTATACCCTATACCCTATAAAGTCATTGGAATACATAGGAGAGTATACCCATGTCCTCCTTGGTAACCTACCCACCTAGTAGTATACACACCTTTACACCCATTACACTACTTGCCATACCAAAATGTTACTGCTTTTCATACATGAGTGCAATGAGGCTGTCACATCATTTGTTTGTTTCTTAGAGACTGATAAGGTGCCAGTTTTGCCTCAAGTTTTTTTTTTTTGTAGAAACTTGATATCAAAAACTAAACATCACAGAGGCACATACCGTTCTGCTTGCTCCAGTTATTCAAACAGATCAGCTGCTAGTCAACAGGCAAGGTGAAATTAGACGTGCTTTATTCCCCCAAATTTTAATCACAATCATGTTCATTGGGGTGGAAAAAATGTCAAAGTAAGCAGAGAAGAATTCTTGTGTTATCAAAGTAACCCTACAAGTCTTCTTTGGCGATTGGTTTCTGTGGTTACATTCCATTTTTGGGTGAATGAGGTCACTTTTCCACGGATGACATTGCTATATTCGAGTTTATCTGAGCTTGGTCGAAAGTGAAAAGTTAAATATGAGGAGAAAACAGATAAGTTTCTGTTTTCATCAAAATGCCCTGTACAGATGCCAACCTGTATTCTTTGCAAAAATTTGTAAAGTTGTAAGAAAATAGAAATATAAATTCTGCATTACAGTAAAAAACAACTGCAGCAGCGCCAACAAACCGAGTTAATCTTTTCCACATATGCAATTAAGTCTTGATAAGTTATCATGTTTAAACTGTGGTTCATTACTTAAGTTTTTCAGGTTCATCTCAGGTCAACTTAAAACTTGGTAACACAATATTTATTGTTATATGGCACTACTGCACGATGGTAGACAGTCCATGGTGTTCAAATCCCTCTGGCATCATTTCTCTAAAATGCTTTAACCTCCAGGGTTAAACTGAAGTTATATGTGTGAGGTCAAATCAAATGTGACCATAGCTTTAGAATAGACACACACACTTCGAAACAATGTAATAGAGTTTCACCTCTTTAAAATCACTGTAACTACTTAATGAATTATTATAAGTCAGGTTAACCTTAATGTTGTAGTTCTCACATCCAGAACTTGCGACTATGACTTCAGTCTTGTAACTTAACATAACACGTAACTAGTCAAATTAACTTGTTTGGGAACACTGTTAGCTCAATGTTAATGTTAATCACTTGCTTTTTACCTCTGCTGTTTATTGCTGGACAGGTAGAGTACAAGGAGGACTTCATCAGAGTCAGACAAGGACGAATGCAGCAAAGGAGTGTAGATCTGCTTTACTGAAAATAAATCAGGCTGTTCTCTATAAACCGACAAAAAAGTAATGCTCCAGAATTCATACAGTATATGACCCACTTCATCCAGAAGGCTATGATTCCATGACTTATGTGCTGACAGGAGTAAAGGTGGAGGTAATATAAAGAGCGAGAGTCCACATAAGGAGACAGGTAGAGATGAGAATGGATTTTCCCCCCCGGAGACCAGTGTTTGTGTCCCATGTGAAACCAAGTGAACTTTAAGTTATTCTAAGATACATCCTCACTATATTTCTTTTCCTAAACCTAAACTATGTAACTGTACTTGGTTTACTTGCCTAGATTAACCTTCATTACTTTACTTGCCTTAACCTAACCCATGTAATTTCACTTGCCTAAACCTAACCTTTGATACTTAACTTGCTTAAGCTAGTAAGTGCCTTTACTTTTGTATACCTTGCCTATCTTACTTCACTTTCCTATACCTAATCTGCGTAGCTGTACTTGCCTATACCTAACCTACATAACTTTACTTTCCTAAATCCACCTTGTATTACTTTATTTGCCTGAACCTTGCCCAACTTTGCATGGAGTACATAACATGTAGTTACTATTTGTGAGGCGCTAATGCGTTATATTAGTTAGATATCATACTAACCATTGTTTGTGTATTTTTGCAAGATACTTGGTTGCATGAGGAGACCTGGATTCACACCTGCTGTGGTTCAAAAATGACACCACGAGAGCAGTGAGTAACAAAAAAGGGCCAAAAAAAAAAAGAATATTAAATTATAATAAAATATTGATTATGGCCGCTTTGAGCCCAGAAAATTTGAATATACTGCTGATGGTATGGTCAAATGTTTTGTTTGTTTGCCCTGTAAGTTTGTTGCCTTGGAATTTTTTCAACTTTTCTGTTTTTCATCATGTGGCACAGAAGACATTTAAGGCTTACATTACTACTGAAAAAATAAAGATGAACACAGCACATCCAATCATGCTTTGAACACCAGTTCGGGCAATCAAGTTAAGCTGGAATAAAACGTAGTAATGTGATATTCCCTGTAATATGGCACTACTGTATGATGTGGGACAGTCCATGGTTTCCCAAAACCCCTTGGCATCACATCATGAGTGTGCTGAAATCTCCAGGGTTGGACTGGGAAGTAATTGGCATGAAGTAAAAGCAAAATGTAACCCTAGCTATAAAACAGACATTCAGTACGAACTACTTTTGCTGAAATACAGTGTAAGATTTACTCACAAGCCTTTTTCACATGCCATATTTCTTATTTGCATATAACATTTCACTTGTCTGCACTCTCGTAGCATTAATACTGCAGGCCAATTTGGAAATGTTCCAGAGTAGAGTACATGTTTTTTATGCTCCAGAGTACAGTACATGATTTTTCTCTCTCTCCTCTCTCTGAGGACTAACACTTATCAGTATCAGGGTTATGGAGAGCCAGCAGGTATAAAAGGACTCACAGAAAGGTGGGGTCAGCTGTAAAGTACAACTGAAGACCAAGATGAAGAAAACAAAGATGCTTGTCCTCTCTGTCTGTTTGACCCTCATGTTACTGGGCTGCACTGAGGTAAGGGACACTTTGGATACCTTGTACTAAAGAGTGAACCTTGTGTCCACATTTAGAGGGCTATGATCACCAAACAGTTTAACCTCTCTTATGAGTGGACACTGGCTGGACAGCTGATTTATCAGATTTTCCGTCTCAAAGCACGGCTGACTTTTGTTTTTCTGGCTTGAGTATACTCACAGTCAAATCAGTGAGAGGTAAATGAAGCATTTGAATACATCTCAAAGTCTAGGCAAATGGGGGTAAACAGAGGAACTGAAGCTGCATTTGTGGTACAGCAAGACAGTAGTATTTTCAGTTTGGACTTTATTTTTTATTTTGAACAAAGGAAATGTGTTGCAAACATAACACTTAACCAAGAGAAATTAAATAAATAAAATGATGAGGATGAAAACAATATGTCTATTTTTGACCTTGTAAAAAGTGGTCACCAAAGATCCATTTAGTACCTGTCCTGGAGCGTTTAAGGACTTGCTACTGATATTAGCTTAAAACTGGAATTTGAAAGTTCATTCTTGCCTTTTGAAACAGTCGGTTTGTATCTTTTTTAGTAATTTTTTGTTTAATAAGACCTTATGCATGAAACAAAGTGGCTCATTACATTTAACTAGTTTACATGTAATTAACTAAATACACTTCATCTTTATAAAGCATGTCAAATTTCTGTTGTTTCTAGGGTTAATGGTTTTAATTAATCTTTTGTACAATTCCAGTGTTACCAAACTTGTAATGTTAAATTTCATCCGTTCCCACTTCTGCATAATTATGACCAGGAAATATATTTATAGCTCCTCTGCTGCTAATTCTGAGGAACTGAATAAATTAGACCTACTTTACTTCACCAATTCTTTCTTTTGTTGGAGGGAGCTATTTGGTGTCAGCTCCTGTTTCCAGATGAACTAGATATGACCTGTCAGGAAAAATAAAGCGTAGGTTTGGACTACAGGGGAGATTAAACACAAAATAGAGACAGCTTTTGGAGCAGTCAAGAGACACTTAGATGTGGGAAGAGATGTGCTGCAGGCCTCCACCAGCCACAGCAATATGCAGAGTGTGGTTAATGTTTTCATGCTTCATGCAGTCACCTGGAGCAGCAGGTGGTTGACCTTTGCATGGTGTGGCTACGAATGAGTTGTCACCAATGCAGAGGCACAGCAGCTTCGACTGGCATCGACTGACAGTATAATACAGGCAGGAAAAACAACAGTATAAACTGGCGTTGAGTGAAATAGGTTCAAAAGACAATTAAGCCCTGTGATAAGTGTGACAGGAAAGAATATCATTTATCTTATTATTATTATTATTATTATCATGCTTAGTAGTATCATCTTTTCTCTGAATTCCTTTTTTAAGTTTTAATCATACATTTTTATTTCTTTAAGGGTTCACCAAAGACACATGTTTTCACGCTTACTTATCATAGTATATAGTCATGGAGATGGTGTGTGCAGCGAAGGAATTTCCATTTCGGGATCATGACGCTAAATAAACAGTTTGGGAAGAGCTAAATGTAGGTCAGTATCAATTTCATGTGTGTTAGCATAGCTTATCAAAGACAATTTGTGGTTTAAGGGGAAGTTATGTGCTGGAACTATTTCTTGTTTATTTCTTGGGCACAGTGACTGTGCATAGCTTCCCTCTCATCTTTTTTGCCACAATGAGGTTGCAGGGTTTGGTGTCATTGTTCCTGTTCAGGAACCAACATCAAAATATGTGCACTCTCCATATCTGGCAAACTGTGCCAGAGCTGAGGATGCTGCACAGAAGTGCAAAGCAGGCAGAAAGAGTTTTGCATATCAAGGGTAGCTCCAACATAGAGCTCCCACTAAAATCACAAGTTGTTGTTTTTACATTTCTGTTCATGTATGAGTTAAACACAGACACAGTATGTAAATAAGATAGCTTTAGAGGTGTTAATAGGTGTTTTTGTTTTTTTTTTACTTGGGACAGTGCCAAGCCTTTGGTCTTATGCTAAGCCTGACTGAACACATCCTGTCCCATAGAAATAAATAAAATGGACACAAGTCTTAACGATGCATTGTGTGGTGGTGGGCACAAAATGTGTAAAAATTACATGCTGGCAACATGAAAACAATGTCAATGAGTCAATACAGATCTTTTGCCATGTTGGACATACAAATTAAGTATAAAGAACAAGAAACTCTGCGTAGCGCTGGTGGATGGGTCAAACAGACATGGGCTTTTAACCAGGAAACCGCTGTTTGTGTCCTGTGGCTTTGTGGACATAATGTAATGCTGCAAAGTACTTTACATAAAGTAGATACTTTACATAACTGCGCAATGTATGTATGTTTTTGTCACATTTGCCATGTATGTAGTTATTTTAACCAAACAATAACCTTTAATCAAGTATTTTTTTGTTCTCTAAAACCAAGCATTCTTCTTTCCCTAAATGTAACCAAACTATTAACTTTTACAATGAAACTGCAGCCTTTTGTAATAGACTTTGCAATGGCATTGTTTCCATTTTGCCAATATGTAATTTTGACACATTACATGATCGCCACAACATAATGTGTTGTTAAAAGGTTGTGTGCATATTTGAACCGGCACTCACTGTCCATGTCTTGTGCGAAACCAAAAGTCCATGTTGTTATGTGACTTTATGGATTTTACAAAACTCTGCAAAGTACTTTCCATGGGTATTTTGCGCAACTTTGCAAAATACACACTAACACTTGCCAGTAAAACATTGTTAAAGGTTGTGAACGTGTCAGTGAGAGTGTGTTGGAGTGTGACACACAGGCGTGAGATTATTCATCCTATTTTGTCATTCTTAAAAGCAAATAAATATATGAAACATGTTCCTAAAATGTTGCAGTATTCCTTTAACAATGACCCAGTTACTCAGGACAACTTACAGAGGTCACTGTGAGTTTCAGTTTTCACCGAACGCAACTTAATACCAAAGAAGTAGTCCCTATAATAACTGTTCACACTGTGAGGTGTGTGGAGTAACTGGGACAGTGTTGCTACAGGTGCAAATGAGCAAGATGCATATCTTAGAATCCGTGAAAACAAAACCAAAGCTACCTGCATGGCTAGATAGCACTAGATGTAAATGAGGTTATATGTTGTTTCAACAAACTGGACTGACCCATATTATACTAGGCTTTATTGAATTGAAACTGTTGCTTTTTTTTTTATTACAGGAGTTTCCTACGACACCTTGTAGCTCCTGCACAAATGCAACAATGACCAGCACTAACACCAAACCAACTGGAACCCCCCAACCTGCAGCAGCAACCACATCACTGCCCTGTCACAACTCTACTTGTGCAACCACCAACAACCACAACGCAACCAAAACACCACCTTCCACTTCCTTCACCCCAGCTGTCTCCTCACGCACCACGACGAACAGCACTTCGTCACAGCAGCCCACAAAGTCGACGCCACGGCCTGGGACTGTTGGGACTAGTCGTCCTACAACATCAGCTGCAACATCTTCCTCTTTGTTCGGGCCCTGCAGTCAACTTCTGGTGCCTGCGATCTCTGTTCTGATCTGCGGTGTGTTGGGCTGAAGGTGTAAAACTTTAAAAAATCATCATTCTTCAAAAAAAGTATTGGATTTTTGACAGAGCCTCTTATTTAATGGCTCTTGCAATGACTCTTATATACGTATCATATCAGTGCTATGAAGTGCTCTGTATGCACTGAGCTCTTTTCCACTTTTGATCAAGACTGTTCCACACAATATTAATAAATAATGTATAATACAATGCTTCAGTTCTGAATCACAGTGAACATAAACACAGGATATGACATTTCTTTGGATGTTTTGGCAAATAAAATGGTAATTAAATTGACCTTGAACTCTACAGTAAATGCGTTTTTTTATTCAAAGTGAAAAACATTACTAACTGGGAGGAATAGAACTGGATTGGTCCTACAGAGTGATGGACACGGTAGCTTCACAGCTGCCACCTAATTTGCATTTTGATTTAATATTGAAAAAAGGTCCATTGTATTCAAACAACTTCACATTCAAATTCGGGCTGTTTGTCTTGAACCACCTTTGATGATTTGTTTTGTTTTTCCCTCATGACTCTGTTCATGGGCCCTTAGAACGTGACAGCAGTTGATCTGTAAAATCACTGCAAACTTATGGATGTGACAGTATTTGGATAATAATGAGCATGTCTTACGCTGTGGGTCGATTACTATATGTGCAAGGCTGTGTATAATAAGAATAATAATGATAATAATAATAATAAATTTTATCTATTCATGCCTTTCAAAGCACTCAAGGACACCTTGCAAGACACAGAAGCAAAACAAGTAGCAATGAATCCATAGATCATAAAATCAAACAATTCCATGATATACAATAAAAGTTAATAAAATAGCAGGACAAAAATCATAATTATCAATACCAGGTATAAAATTATTATTATAAAATCATCAGTGCAAGTCTTTATATGTGTCACCATTAAATCAGACCGAATATGCCAGCTTGAAAAGGTATGTTTTCAGACAGGATTTGAAAGTGAAAAGGGAGTCAATAAGGCAAATGTCATTTGGGAGAGTTTCAGAGGCGGGGGGGCAGGACGTCTAAAGGCTCTAGAGCCCATGGTAATCAAGCAGGCAGATGGTGATACGACTTGGATTTCAGAAGAGGATCTAAGAGTATGGGAGGGTATGTAGATATGAAGAAGTACAGACAGGTACAAAGGAGCTTGATTATGAAGGGCTGTGAAGGTGAGAAGCAGAATCTTGAAATCGATGCGATATATAACAGGAAGCCAGTGAAGCTGCTGGAGAATAGGAGTGATATGATCTATGGAGGGGGTTCTGCTAATGAATTCTTGACCAACTGGAGTTTATGAAGACTCTTGAGAGGAAGACCAAAGAGGAAAGAATTGCAATAATCCATACAAGATGTAGCTAAAGAATGAATAGCAGCACTCTGAGGTGTAAGTAATGGGCAAAGACGATTAATATTTCATAGATGAAAGCATGCAGACCAATGTGGGCCTCAAAGGACAATGCTCAGTCCAGGGTGACACCTAGACTCTTGACCTTGGAGTCGTCAATGGTTAGAGAGAAACTGTGCAGTTTAGCCAAAGTAGATTTAATACTCACAAGGAGAACCTCCGTTTTATCACTGTTGAGTATTAAGATGAACAGCGGACCTGGCCAAAAATCAGTCAGATCTTTTTGAGATAATATAGATTTCAGGTTGGAAGGATGATTTATATTCTTGGAAGATTAAATGGGGAATTTAAAAGCAATTCAAGTTGAAACTAACTTACATTTAAATATCTATCAAATTTAAAACAACAGGGAAATGGTAACAGTTGATGTTTAATTGAAGGTAATTGGTGAATTTTAATATTTAAAGGAACAGTGTGCAAGATTTAGGGGGATTTAGTGT
>JAPZEB010000008.1:7296658-7315042 GCA_029783705.1 Chaetodon striatus | reverse complement strand
TGGTGACCGCTGACTGCAAAACTTGTTTGTGTGGTACAGTAGGTGCCCCATGAGCTGTAAAATGGTGTAAAATATGAATTATTATCATCTACAGACTGCAGACATATTGTTAAACAACCTACTGTAAGGATTGTAAGACTGCTGTTAACTGAAGCACGCGCCTGCGCTGTACTGGGTTCTCTCTACACCCTGGAAAAAATGTTGACCCCCCCAATTGTCATTGTATAATTCGCACTCTGGGTAAGGACACTTTTCTTTACATGGTTGTCTGCTCTACACACACTACTGCAAGTGTTAACACTGCGTAGCCTAAACTGCGACATGCTAAGGAAGGAACATGTAACCATGGTTGCAGATGTTGGATCATATTTGATCATATTCTTGCTATATTCTTCTTCCCTTGCTGAAACATGTCTTTCACTGGTGATTTTTTTTGAAGGAGAAAGTGCTGCCACACGCAGTCATTCTCCAGCTGCAAGTACAATGCTACATATAGCTACATGCTAACGTCAGGAAATGTATTCTTGGTTGCTGATGTTGTGAAATTCTCCATGATTTCTTGGCTGGTTGTGTTTTAAAGCTTCTACTGGTGATTTTTCACAGTAGAAAGTGTAGTGTTTCCTTTGTCGCTTCCTCCATCCATCAATCAGTCCCAGTATAATCTCATTATCAATTAACATGAATCGCTAAAATGAAAGACAGTTTACTGTATGTTGAAGGCATCTTCTTACCTTTGTGTTAGCTAGTCTTTTGGCAAGGTAGGCGTAGGGATTTTCAATGCACTGTACTGTCATGACATAGATATCAGGAAATGTTAGTGACTAATCAACATGCACAGTCCATACTTCATCACTCAGACAGTATTTCATACAATGCTTACATAAAACTCTCAAACCCAGTCGAAAGTCTCCTGAAAACCTTTTCTCCACAGCCTGATCCACCATCTGTCCACTCATCATCTCCAGTCCCATCAGCACTGTCAACATACAATAACATACAAGGTCAGAGGAATAAACCTTTGCATATTTTAAACTATAAAGACTTTCTAACACACAGTCACAAATGTTCAAAACTGACTGTATGTCAGAAAAATATGTAACAGGCTCACCTTTCTTGAGATGGTCCGAGTCTCTGGAGGTCAGTGTGTCAATCCATGGTCCTGCTTCTGCTTTTTTCCCATTCAGCGATGCAGAGAGAGACTGGAGGAATAAAAGCAATAAAATTACACTCAATGCAAGGGCTGGCAGATTACAAGGATTATAAGTAAATAATGTATTCCTTGGTAGTTAAGTGGTATGCTTGCTTGTCATACAGCGCCAGCCAAAGTGAGTGATGCTCTGGCAGATTCATTTTAGATGTCAGGACACACATGAATGAGCTGTGAATGTATGCATCTAATGACCAATCAGCAATCCCCATTGTTTGTCCTCTAAAAGCTGTAGGTTTGATTTAGTTTTGTCAAAATAGACACAGTTGACAATAGTGAATTTATTTCAGTGCATAATCACCTCTCTATTCATAATACTTCATATAACAACTGCATTAGTGCTGACAGAGCTACGGGTGTTAACATGGGGGGGACCCGGAGGGTGGGCGTATGCCAACTTGGGAAGGGACATCATTATCAGCACTAACCTTCATAAGTGCAGTGTAGAGTGATGTTGATTAGCTAGTCAATGGTATACAGTCATCAGACTTATGATTATGATGTCACATACATCTCCTTTAAAATACAATACTGAAAGACCACAATGTTTTTGTATAAAAGTATCATGGAAAATAATACCTCAATATCTCTCTGAACCCCAGAAGCAACATCTTCTTTCTGTTGGGAAAGAGGAGTGAGACATTGCAATTTCAAGGTCATATCTAAATTAAATAATCTCATAATAGCAAGCATTAAAAAGTAATAAATATTAGCTAGTGTTTCAGAGGAACCTGTCAGAAATCCTGCAGTGATGTCGCTCCACTGGTGTTTCATATCCAGATTGTTTCAATAATATGAAAAATGGGGGATCAATGCTGACTATTAAAGCCTTATTGACTGTCTCTAATAGTATCAAGGCTATTTGCTTTACTTATGAGGTTAAAGGTGATGGCAAAGAAAATAAATGATCAAATTACATTCAACAAAGCCACAACAAGCTTAGCAAAGTCTCCACTGGTTTCTGCTATCAGTTCTTTCTCCAGGTCCTTTTTGTACACTGAAAAGGGAGACAAACAAACAACATAACAAACATTAGAAAACCAGAGGTTATGGATTATAGGTTTAAATATCCACAACAATCAGCCAAAACATTTGGGGGAAAGAAGAGTGGTGTTACTTACATTGTTGGTACACAGCACTGATTTCACGAAGCTGCCTTCCAGATCGCGTACACAGGATCTCCAGTAGTGTTTCCTCATCTGAGCCTAAACCCTGCACACACACACCACATACTGTATATATATCCTAGGATATGGCAAAGACAAGGCAAAATCCTTGCCTCCTCCTCCTAAAACCACTCACCCTAAGGCACCCAAAACATTTATACAAAAACACCCACTCACCACCATGGCCTGTTGCAGGCGGTAAGCTTCATGCTGCAGAGGAGGCATCAGCAGCTCCAGCAGCAGATTCTCCAGATCTCCAGACAGAGCTTTCTTCAAACTAACTGCCAGGTCCTGCCACAAAGCCAGAATAAACACGGATGTTTTCACATATCTTAGACATTGTCTCTGGTTTCCTCAGCAGATCAGACAAACAACTTTGAATCACTGCAGGTCTTCTGTTGGTAGGGTGACAGGAAAAATTAACTCTAAAATGAGCAGTACCACACAAAAGCAATGCCAAAAAAAAGTCCTATATCCAAAATCTTAGTCAATCTTAGAGTATTAGCATCAAAGTATATTTAAAGCACCAAAAATTACTCAATATGCAGAATGGCCCATTTCAGAATAATATCACTGGGTTATAATTAGTGATGGATCGATTTGTAAGCATTAAAGCTAATAAGGGTCAGGCTATCATATTTTTATATACTGCTGGGTAGGTTTACATATAATATCACATTATAATGTATTAGCGATTTTATCTGCAAAATAGCCTTGCTTGTAACTAAAGTACTGAAGTTATCAGTACACTACTGGTTTCCAAAAAGTAGGAAATATAGAAGTATAGAACAAAGTGTAACGCATCAAAAAAGTCAAAACACTCAAGTAAATTACAAGTACCTCAAATTTTACTTAAGTACAGTACTTAAATCAAAGTGCATTCACCACCACATATAGATTACTGAACAGGCCTACAGGCCCAAAGGGGTCAGGGGTGTCAGGGGCCCCCTGGCCTCCGCCTGCAAAATGTCTCTCAAATTGAGAAATAGTGACCAGAAGAGACTCAAAATGACGACTGAAAGACACAATAAGACCACAAAGAGACACGAGCACAAGCAGACACAGAATGACTGTAAAGCAACACAAGATGGCCAAAACAGACACAAAAACAGCTCCAAAAGAACAAAATTACCTCAGTAAGACACAAAATTACCTTAAAGAGACACAAAATGACTGTTAAGCAGCACAAAACGATAAAAATAGACAAAAACGTCTCAAAAATGCACAAATTTACCCCAATAAGGCACAAAATTACATTGAAGAGTCATAAAATGACTGTGAAGCAACACAAGATGACTAAAATAGACACAAAATTGCCTTAAAGTGACTGCAAAAAAGCCAAATGATTACAAACCCCATTAACAACTGCAAAGAGATGTAAAACCACCACGAAGTCTGTGTCTTGCTCCTCTGTAAGAGAGGTGGCGGGGCCCTCTGCATATCTGCACCCAGGGGCCTAGCTAGGAGTTAAACATTTTTGAAAACGGACAACTTTGCCATTACCTTTTGTCTTTGACAAGTGTTGGTGTAATCGCAACAATATGCACTCAGACAGTGTTCTTATATCACTGTGAGGGCTCACCATGCGCAGATTAGCCAGTATTGTGTACCTCAGTTCTGTCTCACCTCTAGTAATCCGTCAGTAAGAATTGGAGCTGTTGCACAGACAAATTGTGATATTTTTTTTTGATAGTGTTATTTTATATTTTTAAGCTTATTTTGGGGGGATGTTTTTTTGCCTTTATTGGACAGCTGGTAAAGACGCAGACCTGAAACAGGCAGGAGAGGTATGTGTAGTTAAATCGCAGCTATTTCACTTTAATCTATTTTATTCTTGTTAAAATGTACTAACCTATTCAGTAAAACACAAATCCTGCCTCTGTTTTATGGACTTCCCAAAGATAATCTGATAGTCTGTGAGACAGCAACTAAAAAGAGATTCCTGGCTGTTTTACCACAAGTGTCAGTGTGAAACAATGTGTCTACTGATACTATCACCTCCATGTGTAAAAGAAATACCTCTAGGGGAAAGAAAAGTGACAAACTCTTTCTTAGCACAGTTTTTTATAGTGCTAAGAAACAGTAAATGTCCTTGCAGTTTATATATAACCCTACAGCATCAGATTCATTCTCTACCTCACTGTGAGTGACAGTACTTTAGTTTAGACTGCTCATGCTACTCCCTCTTCAAACAAAGGTGTGTTCAAATCCCTTAAGACTGTTTAAATAATATTTGAACAGCAAACACTTGGAAGTTACAGACGAGCAAGCACACATTTGCAACATACTTTGTTATCATTGCAATGCTACGTTCTTTTGTATTGCTTAACATAGATTATTTGGGGGCTGCTGTGACTTTGAACTTTTATACTGTTATTCTGAATATCATGTTTTAGTATCTCAATACTTTTTTTAGAGCCTTTTTTTATCTTATAAATTGATAAGTTCAGGAACAAGTGCTGTCATGTCATTTGTTTCCTTACTTTTTGTGTAATTTCTTCAAAGGTATTTGCGATCAGTTGTCTCTGAGCGTTGGTCCTGTTGGTCAGGATTCTCACCACAGTCCCCGCATCTGAGCAAGGTACACGATGTTATGATACAGTATTTAACAACAGGGAGAGGAGTGTCAATAGGCAAAAGAAAATTGGACTGTCTACATTATCCAACACTGCTGGTTAACATTGCCACTCTGGCATTACAAACCAGTTTGAATCTACTACCTTTCTTCTCCAGCGCTGACTGGATATCCAAGGCATCACGGTCAGGATGGAAATTGGAGAAGGGTCGCACCGTTCCAAGGGTACCCCAACACATCTCCTATATGAGACAAGAAATTAGATAAGCCAAAATCACACTGTAAAGACTGATAGAAGATTAGGCATAAACCCTGACGCTGAACACACATCCTGTCTGTTTAAAAATATATAAAATGTGATCAGTGAGTGACAGGAAACAAGCTGTATAGGTGACAACAGAAGATGATGATTTACACCGACATACCCTGTGGGCGTTGGCAGAAGATGAGCAAAGATAAACGACAGTTTTCATCATGTTTGAATTTCAAGTATGTCAAATATTCTTAACTCCTGCCGTAACTACCGGGGGTAGCTTGGAAAATTAGCAGGTTGGAGAAATAGTTAGCCAACAGGAGTGTCGAACTATTTTTCAGTGGGAACCACTGTCTTGTCTGGCTATGTCTTTAACATCACATTAGGTAGAAGATCAGATCATGAACTCCTTGTTAGCTCAATGTTCCTTACATTAAAAGCTAACCGGAAATTTTGTTCACAGTGCAGCATTCCAGCATGCCTGAAGGCATCAAACATGTAGAAGCTTTTGTAGATAATGTTAGAAGGTATGCAGATAATCAGAGAACACAAAACAGCAGATTATACTATCTGCAAATGTGGTGTCTTGGTTAACAGAGTCATTGTGCAATGGCAGAGGGAAGACAGAGCAAGAAAAAGTCCACTTACATAAGATTTGAAGTACTCAGGGTCCATGGCTTGGTTTTAACTGTGAGAGAGAATGTGAGTTAATGGTCCATGCCTAAGCTGAAATATACTGTAAATGGCATTTACATTAATAGGCACATGAGCACAGTATGAAAATAACATTAAATCTGAAATGGTGGTTTGAATAGTAGGCAAAATTTAAGTAGCCTTACTTTAAATTTGAGATCTTGTTTATTAATCCCATGATAACAGTTTATTAATGACTTGTTCTTATATAAACAAAATAATTTGAAACTTAAAGTGTTATCTATGAGAGACTAAGATACCTGACATGCCAGAGAAACACCTGATAGAGTAACACAAGAACATTTTCTTACAGAATCTTTAAAGAATGCTCATTTTTCCTACCTGTAACAGAGCTCTGTGTCAGCTAAGGACGGTGTGTAGATAGAGTTAAATTCACAACCACCTGTAATCGGCCCTGTATCTCAGTCACACCCTCACTGTGTCTCACCTGCTGCAGTTAACTCACCTGACTGTCGATAACACAGCTGACCAATTGGTGCTCAGTACCTTCACCGCTTTGTCAACACTATTGGTCTGTAGAAATAACGCAACAACCCACTTGTAAAAAAACTAACATTCTGTGCAGGAGAGGAATCCAGACAGGCAGGTTTGTTAACAGGTGGCCTTTGTAGTAAGATGACCACAAGCTCTAGATTTTGTGACTGATTTGGTGGAAAATGTGAGGAATTATTGTTGTCTTTGGCTATACAATTTATCCCCTTCACTGAAGAATTTTTTACTCCTGAGGATTTCAAGTTAACAGCTTTGAACTTTAACAGCTTGTCTCCAAGATGTGGGAGATATCTTAAAAACAAACCCACCAGGCAACATGCCAGTCATCTCTGTGAGTAAGTGAGGGGCAAACTCTGGTTTCAGAGAATAACAGATCTTCCTCAGACTGGTGTGCTCATGCATCACCTGATTGTCTTTCAGCTTTAAAACCTGAAAACTGAAATGTGTCACAAGAGATAACAAAGGGGCTTTTCAGCGCCTGCATTTGTGGCTGCTGGTGATAACAATTTGATACTGCGTAAGCCTTATCTGCCCTTTTCTCTCAGTCAAAAGAAAGACAGAGGGTCTCCAGAGAGACAAAGACAGACATATCACGTTCACTTTAAAACTCAGCAGCCACAAATCACAGATAATTTAAGTTATTGCTTCTCACAAAAAAATCCAGTAGAAAACAAAGTCATACCTGAACATGATGAAACCACTGAACAAATGTTTTCCCTGTATAGTTTTGAACTCTCCGATCCTCTGTGCTGCTCCACTTCCACCTGCAGAGTGCAAAGTAATATTAGACCTGTGTGGTTAATACAAACAAAGATGATCAACAGCAGGCTCGTAATATTAACCTAATATTAGCTGTCCATTTGAAACAAAAACAGCGATCAAACAATTTTTAAGAAAATGTAAATAAAAATAAGTTTCACTTTAAGTGTAAACACTGAAAAAAGTTTAAGTGTCACTTTAAGTGGAGGTGCAGTCATTTAAAGAGTATTAGATTAAAACAGTTGAATTCTAAGCTGATGTGTAACCACTGACAGCACCTGAATCATTATTGAAAGAGTAAAATATGGGAGCAGCTGAAATGTCTGATGAAATGTACAGTTTGAAAGCAATTGAACTCATCAAAATAAGCACTCAGTGGTTGGAACTTTATTTAAGGTGTAAGGTAATGAAACAGTTTAATGAATTAAGTATTTTTTTAGTTATGCAGTTATCTGTATTTTTTACTCTTCTGGTCATTTATTATAGTTGTATACCACGTACCACCTCAGAGGGGAAACTCGTTTTTGTTTTTTTTTATAGTAGAAAGAATATTTATTGACATGTGCACATAAGAATATAAAATGTGGAAAGTCTTTGGCGATAGACCCTGTAGAGATGGTATGATTTAAGGAGGTAATGAGTCCATGGTCCAGGTTTATTCTCAGAAGCAGACTACTTATGCCAGCCACAGCTACCCTTTACAAAGGGTTAGTACTAGAGCCGGCACTTTAACTCTTCCACATAACTCTCACACAACACAAGGGCCTGCCCATCAGATGCTGTGGAGACTTCACTGCCACTGCTCAAGTAGCCACTAGTGCTTGTGCTCAGTTGATTGTTGTCCACTTGAGTTTCAACAGCGTTGTTTTAGATGGTCTTTTACTGGTCTGCACTTCTTTTCTGAATAGTTCCCGTTTGGAGACAGGATTGCATTGTTTTTTAACTCAGTTGTTTTACCTTCACTTATAGTCTTCCCATCACAGTTTAGCTCGTTACTAATCATGAACGCTACCTTCTTGAACGTGACTACTTAGCAGGACATATTAAATTACATTTTAGGCACTCACAGTTTAAGCATTTTCATTTGAAATGTTAGTACCACAGTATTTTTATAGCATTATACATATTTATATACGCATATTAAATAATAAGAGTATTGTGCTGTGTTCTCCTTGTTGCCTTGGTGCATTTCAGACAGCCATTATCTACAGAAATACAAATCAATTACCTGCCTGTTTGAACTCAGGGTTCAAACAGGCAGGGAAAATGAATAGATGAAAGTCTGAATGGATGAATGCAGGAGAGGCAGGTATGAATGGAAGAAAGCCTGGGTAAACATTTGAAGTAAATGAATGAACAAAATATTCCATCAAAGCCAAAGCCAGAACGACATCAACCAAGCAGTTTACTGCACAGAAATATGCACATCCATTTTTTCTTGATCAGAACAGAGAGGAAACTCGTGATCAGGGCTGATCATTGCTTTATAAATATATAGTAAAAGGAAAAAAGAGCTGAACATCAATGTGATCTCTTTAATTTTAATGTTTTGGGTTTTTTTAATCTGCAGAGCAAAAGGAAATATGAGACCTCTGTAGGTCTTCCACTTCTATTATGTCATTTAAAAATACAAATCAGTCAGCTTTGATTTATGTAACAACTTTTATTTTTATTCAATATTTCAAAACCACTCCCTCTTACATAACATCTGACATCATATCTTCAGTATCAAATATTAACATACAGCTGATGCCAACAACATATATTTTTCTGTAACAATAATAACAAAAATACAACAAGAAACAGAGTAACTGAACACACACAACCCATGTCATTGCACTTCACAATGTTATGTGATATAATTCATACACAAGTGCAACATCTCCCAAAAAACAAACTGATACATACAGTACATATAAAAAATACGTTAAAAAGCATAGCATACATTTCTTGCACACTACGCATTTGTTTGGCTTCATTGGTCCACTATCTGTATAAAGCACTGGTAGCTACTTGGTGTTCACTCCAGGAAAATCATGTCCAGAAATGAGGTTTGCTCCAATGTAAACAAAGATGTAAAGGCATTAGCTACAGGTGTCTCTACAGTCGGGGAATTTGCATGAGCCTGGAATCATACAAACACGGAGATTCTACTTTGAATACTCAAATTGTTGACAAATAATATTATCAGACAAAGGTCAAAGTCAAAGACACTGAATAGGTCTAATCATAGATACAATTACTGGTCTGTTCTGTCCATACTGGGTTTGGATACAGTCATTCAGGACACCCTATATTGCTTTGTGGGTCATGATGAATCCAGTTGCTGCAGACGATCAGGCACTTTAGGTTTTTTTTTATTATTTTTGCATACATATCTTCATCTGACTTGGAGAAAATGGAATAATTTCATGAACAATAACACAAAATTCTGCAAAGCACTTAACTGTCTGATGCAGCTTTTCAGGGCTCAGTTGAATTTTTACATTTACAATGTTCGTACTAGTTACATGGATCATTGAGTTTTAAAAAAAAAAAGCAGTGGCAGTGGTTCCAAGAATAATTATGGGATATTCTGGAGTTGTAAAGAGAGGCACTGTTGATGCACTGTGGAGGAAAACAGCAAAGAGAAACATGAGGTTTTTAAAGCAGATTAGAGCAGCTCCATCTTCCACTGTTGGCTTGGCCTCTCCTCGCTCTCTGGCATCATCACCACATGGTCCTTGTCATAAGTTTTACCACCTGAGGACACAAAAAATAATCATGTTAGCAAAAGTTCAATTGTAGCCCAAATTTTGGAAAGGGAACTTAAATTAATTTTACATCTTCATTTTTAGCAAATTAAGGTAAGCAAAGTCTTATAAATGGTGTATGCAGTTAGCCAACGCCCATGTTTTTACTATGCTTTTGCCGGCAACAGCCGTCACCGGAGGCATTATGTTTTCATGTTGTATGTGCTGTTCTTGTGAATGCATTACCTCGAGAATGCCTTGAGGAAATTTTAGATTTTGGTAGTCAAAGGTCAAAGTCACTGTGATCTTGAACTTGTCTCATTCTCATTAACGCGACACTTCAGAAGGCCTTGAGGGCATTTCCTCAAATTTGGCACAAACATCATCTTAGACCCAAGGACAAATTAGAATTCAGGGGTCAATGGTCAAAGGTCATAGGTCATAACTCAAGAATTTGTACGCTAATGATGAAAAAAATTCACACAGATGTATAACAGTAGGGGAGACATTTGATACGGTACTGGAGACAATAATTTTCGGTGTCCATCTTGAAACTGCTGATTTTATAGATCTTCCGTGCTGCTGGGTTGAAGATGTTTTTTTAAGCATCTGTTTTAGAACAGACTTGCACTTTTATTGTGCCTTTCTAGTCCTCTGACCACTCAAAGTGCTTTTTACACTTCAGTCACATTCATCAATTGACACCCACATTTACAACACATCTACGGCACAGCTATCGGATTCAGTATTTTGCCAAAGGATACTTCAGCATGCAGACTGGAAGGGCGGGGGATTGGACCGCCGATATTCCGATTGGCGGACGACCTGCCCTACCTCCTGAGCCACAACCACCCAATCTTACAGCACTGGGTATTCCCAGGCAGTCGACCGACCTTCACCGACCCTGCTTAGGTTCTAAGATCGGAAGAGATCTGGGGTGGTAAGGCCTCAATCATTACTTGAAGCATTGTCAAATGTCATGGCTTACGAGTCTGGAAGCATATAACTGCCAGGTAGTAATTGTAGTTTCTCATACCTTTGACATCCAAGACGCAGCCAGGGAAGGTAAGGCTGGTGATGAGGCCACTCATCTTGGCTTCCCAGGTCTGGATGGGCTGTCGGGTCTCTGTCCACAAAACCACCTTGGCTCCCGGCTCTATGTTGCCCATCACCTGAAGGCTCATGTTTTGGGCCAACTACAGAACACAAATATCGTATATGATTAGACCAGCTCAATGTAAACAAGGTCAGATGAGGGATGAGGTTTTCAAGATGCTGCCAACATTATGACATTTTAATCATGCATTACCTTGCTCTTGATGAAACCGTCTTGGTAGAACCAGATGTCGCTCATGGGCTCCACTTCTGGTGTCACCACCACTCGTCCTGATTTCATCTCTTCCACGCCACCCTGTACTGACATGAAGTGACCTCTCTCTATGTTCTTGATGCGGAAATAGTGGCGCTTCTGTGGGAGGCAAAATATCACAATATATTGTCTTACAGAGTCACAGATCAGTGGAGTCATGTCTGTTTTTACCCTACACAAGTAAATCAAATTATTAGATACCATAGAATAACATAACAAGTATAACATGTTTATTTTTGGCTTTTCCCTGTAGAGTAGTTAACACTATTTCGGCCCCTTTACGGAGGGGTATTATGGGAAACAAGCTTTGTCTTGTCATGGGCTGCGGTCAAATAGGGCTTTTCTGCTTAACTGAGT
Source organism: Chaetodon striatus (assembly GCA_029783705.1). Lineage (NCBI taxonomy): Eukaryota > Metazoa > Chordata > Actinopteri > Chaetodontiformes > Chaetodontidae > Chaetodon > Chaetodon striatus. The sequence goes on along the minus strand of JAPZEB010000008.1, from coordinate 7,303,418 downwards.
AAAATGGCCCAGAAGTATCTAAGTGGCAGCTCTGATAAGAGCTGGTCGAATTCTCTAAATGCTAAAAGGTGCTTCCTTTCTTATCTCCTTGAGCATAGGGTGCACTGGAACATCCTTTACAAAAGGAGAGGAGATAACGCCGTTGCACAATTCCTTATGGCAGCAACATATAAAATGGCGCACCATGTGGCCATTCACAAAACTGAATGATATGCCTTTCATTAATTTACCTTTTTTTTTTTCATACAAAGGATGTATGTTGATAATAATAAGAGGACAGGAGGGTGAGCATGAGCAACCATTCTCTGTGTGACAACCATTTCAATTCACTTTTGTGGCTAGTAGCCTATATTCCTTTTTTAATTTCAATTCCAACCTTGGTAATGACATAATATTTTTCACCGGGTTATTGGAACATTGCAGTTTCACCACAGCAGACCCACATCAATAACATCTGCCGCTGCATTATTATGGAGCCTAGTGTAAGTGCGGTCAGATTCTCTCAGCACTGCAGTGTTTTTTCCTGGGTTCATATGAGTTCCCCCTCACATCTTTTAATGACCTCATGGTGTTTTCCATCGAGGTCATCAGGGAAAAGACACAGGATGGAATTTATTTTACTATTTGACTGCAGCCATGGTGTCATTTTGCTGTTGGAGATGTTAACTAAGTGCTATAAAAGCATAAAACTGCAACTATAACTCTCTTGAACACACTACAAGCCATCCAAAGCTGGCACTTTGGTAAATGCTCCGCTTTGAGCGAATCATCAGATCGTTAATATCCAATTCTTCTTATTTAGGGTCAACATTTTTTGAACTACTTCATATGACCTTTTTGTTTCATTAACCAGCAACCAATTTTGTCAGGGGAAGTTCTGAGACTGGTGAAGCCAGCCAATTCTAGTAGTTTAGGCTGATTATTTATTTGTTCTTTATACAAAAGTAGCTTCTTTCTGTCTTTTGTATTTATTGTATTTTCCTTTTAAATACATGATATACAACTTTGGTTCATGTTAAAACTTAATATCAGTCCAAAGTAACAAGAAAAATGTACTTGTCAACTCTTCCATACTGTGTCAGGTAAAAACAATTCACTAATGATGGCTAGGATGCATAGTTTGCCTTTTTAAACATGTTTTTTATGACTATGTTAAAAAGCGGTTGTTAAGATGGCTTGTTGACAAACCTGTCTGACTGGGAACATGGAGCCGATAGTCTGCAGTGAGCTAAACTTCGGCCAGTTGGTGATTTCAATTGGTTCCAGAAGGAACTGGCGCCCCCTGTAGTTGCCGTGTTCACATACCACCCAACTGCAAAGGAAGAGACACAAAATTAGAGAATAATTTGGTGCTTAACTATCACATGGCATAAATAGGGACCCACAACAAGCATTTTGGTTTTGTTTAATTCGGTGTTCCAGCTGCCTAACAACAAATGTCCACGACATGTGGTTTACTTTAACTGTCTTACTGTTTTAAAAAGAGGATAAGGTGCCACTCAAAGCAAAAAACAGAAAGTTATTTTGTGAAATGTGTCAATGCAAATAAACTTGTGCAAAGTCCAAGGCCAAACAGTCTCACCAAACACACAGAGAGACAAACACGTACCAGCCACTGTTGACTCTGACTGACAGAATGTGGTTGTTAAAGCCCTCTTCCACCATGCTGGGGATCTCTGTGTCAGTGGTGATCTCTCTGCCCTCCAGACACTCGAGACCGAACAGAGAGATGGAAGGAACGGAGAATTTCTAGATGGGGGAGACAGGGGAGAGATGGAGGTTCAGAGCAAGACAAAGTAAAGAATACAGAGCATTTATTTTATATATGAGTGACTTCTCACCATTGGCACGACCTTGACAGAGCGGATGTTGCAGTCAGATGGACATCCCATGCTGGTTAAATTGGGGTAGTCTCCTTCACTTAAGACATACAAGTTCCCAGAGTACTGTTTATCCTCGTAGATCACCCAGCTGAAACACACAGAATTATGTTATTGATTCTCTATCAGCTACAACATGTCAGCTTTTTAATCTTCCCCAATCTCTAGCGTACCTCACTAGTTCACCATCACATATATTTTGTGGCTCACCCTTTATGTATTAGTCATCTTTTCACATATTATTTTTTACATTCTTTCTGTTTCACAGATGTTTACCCTATTATTTCCTCTCTCTTTGGATAATTATAATGCGTTGGTAAAGACCTCTTACCTTCCACCCGACACTCGGCAGGACTTAGTCTTTAATTTTTCTGGTGTGGCTTCCTGGTTGCGGTCGAAGACGTGACAGTCGCCCTTGAAGTCTGGCTCAGAGTACAGTATTATCTAACAGGCGAAGACAGAATACAGGTAAAGAAAAGGAAATTGAAAGATGAGATTAACACATTTATAGCCTAAAGACTTTATTCTCCTAACTATTTTTGCCTTTTAAGCACTGAATTCAAAAGTGCTACCACTGCAATGTTGCTCTGCCCCTGTGGAGGAATTATTTCCTCCACCAGACATAAACCTCGAGGGGGTCTTGCGTTTGGACCAAGTTTTTCTGTTGATTACAGGTCCTTCTGACCACACAGTATGCTACACTATTTTTTACTTCACTTACAACATTTGAATACTCAAGTCCAGGTAGAGGACATGACAGGAAAAATAAGTGGGTGTTTTTGGCTGAGCCTGAGGTAAATCCACCCTTGTGCTCTAAAGCGCATCAGTTTCCTTAAATTTTTTGTGCCAAAAAAAAAAAAAAGGGATTTTCCCTGCACGGAACAAAGTGCAGGTCCATCACATGAACCAGCCTGTGCGCAGTTACAAAACTCCATGTCCAGTCCTGTGCCAAATTAAGAGAATGTTCTCCTTTGTTTTACAAACCCTATCCACTATATTTTTCTCTTTTCCAAGATTCAAGTTATGTTTTCTATGAAGTCCATTCTAAAAGCGACATAAAACTGCACATAAAATTCAAAATTGGAAAAGACTGAGATGCATAAAACAACATAACACTTAGAAAGTCAAGCCCAGCTACCTCATTCCTGGACCTTGAGTTGTCACCCGGAGCCTGAAAGTCAACACAACAAAAATATCAGCAACATCAGAACATGAACGCACTAATTAAATCAATATTTGAAGACTTCACAGCGGTCCTCACCAACAGGATGGGCTGCACTGAGCAGATGCGAGTGTCCTGAGAGCCCCAGTCAGCACAGTTGTTATAGAAACCTTTCTCTAAGACATACTGGTCACCAGAGAAGTCCACATGGGAGTAGGCTATCCACCTGTGAGGAGGTGGAACAACAACCTGCTTATTACTGTGATATATTTCCACTACACTGAGTGATAAAGTAAATGGAGTGTAGAATCTATCAACTTACGCCCCACTGAGGACGTGGATGGAGCGCGTGGAGGTTTTGTACCCAAACAGCTCAACATCGGGAATGGCCTCCGTCACCTCGAAGGTGTTCTCCTCCTGCATGCCCTCCTGGTCTTCTTCTGGCTGCTCAAACATCACCATCAAGGGGTCTGTCAGGTCCTGCAGGAGAGCATGAAAATAAGTTAACTTGCCTAAATGACACTTTAGCCCCGTGTGTATCAAAGGCAGTCTGGGGACATCTACATCCAGCGAAATAATATTCTGTTGTCATATTTTGACAATGGGAGATGAGAAGCATGCTTGCTAATTTAAACAATCCCTACAGTATACGTTTAAAGGGACAGGTCACTCCCAAATCCAAAATACATATGTTTCCTCTTACCTGTTGTACTATTTATCAGTAGAGATTGTTTTGGTGTGAGCTGCTGAATGTTGGAGATATGGGCTGCAGAGATGTCTGTCTACGCTCAAAAATAATGGAACTAGATGGCACTCAGCGCGTGGTGCTCAAAGCACCAAAAGGGAGACATCTCTACAGCCCACATTTCAAACCCTGTCCAACTCACACCAAAACAATCTAGACTGATTGACAGCACTACAGGTAAATCCCTCTAATGATGTTTAAGATAAAATGGGGTCATTACAGCAACAAAAGGAATGGTGAACAACACACATTCAGTACAGTATATAAACACAGAAAAGTAAGGGAAAATATATAGTGTGATAGGAAGGACATTAAGCATAGTTAGAGAGCTTAGGTAGAATACAGAAAAATACCCTTTTGTTGTACTGTGTGTGATTTTAAGTGGCCAGCATGTCCTTGGATTACTTTAGTCAACAGATTGTTTTATCAACCAGAGGTCTGACAGACCGGAACTAATGTTAATGAGCAAATTCACATAAAAACCTTGCCTTACAACAACGTCCTTGGTTTAGTCAAGCAGTGAGGGGCCACTACTTCCCCTTTTATTTGGATTAAAACATTTGGATTATTATTCATTAACAGACATCAAGTGCAAAAATTCCTTGCAACTTACTGCTCGTATCACCCTAACGGAGCGCAGCTCAGCATCACGACCTCCCCACACCCTCCAGTCCTGGTACTCTCCCTCCTCCAGCAGGTACTGGTGGCCTCGGAAGCCCTCCTTCTCATAGCCAACCCAGCTGCAGCAACAGAGAGATTATTTTGAGCTATGTGACATTGGCTCTCAGCCTCATGTATTACCCCTAACCTGAACTGTGCAGCAGCACTACTTAATCATTAATGATCGCTGAGATGTCTTTTCAAGGTTCAGTGAATACAAACATTACAAAGCAGCACTCACATTCCTCCCGTTACTTTAAGGGAGCCGACAGTGTACATAAAGGCTGTCTGCTGCCGGTCTACTCTGGTAATGAAGTCCCTCATGTTTGTGGTTATGGTCCTTGATTTCCCACTGAAGTAAGGCTTGTCGTAGATCACCATCTGGAGACAAAGAGTATCATTTCCAATCAGGCACACTGTTAATTCTTTAGTGTTGGTAATCATATTGTCGCCGTATCCATGTCACTTCTGTCACATTAGCAAACCCACAGTTTGATATAGTAATTTATTAGCAGCAGTAGTGCTTTCTTACCGTTGGTTCACTGGTATTTTCCACTCTTGGTTCACCCTATGATGAAACAATAAATACATTCACTTACTGTAAACAATCAAGGGATATACTTGTAAGCTTGTAAATACTTCTAAGCATGCCACTTACTACTTTCAGTGGATGGAGTGATCCCACATAGGGCTGTTCCACTCCCCATGCCGCAGGGTTGGAGTAACCCCCCACCTCCAGGACACGTGGCACACCCTGAAAGAAGGGATGTGCGTACACGAGCCATCTGCACAGTAGCAAAGATAGAAAACAATAGAAGCAATTAATTTAATTTTCAAACTGCATTAAATTAAATAAACATTTTAATTATTATGTAAATGACATGATTATGTATTTTCAGTCCTATCATTTTTCCCATAACTCATTTTGCAGAACTCACAGTCCGGCGTTAATGATGATAGAGTTAGCCTTGATAGGGAAGCCAAAAATCCTGGCATCGTCAGACGTATCTCTGAAGATGACCTTCTTCCCTTCTGCGTTCTCTTCTGGGAAAAGACTGATTTCTGGGACGCTGTAATCCTGAGGAAGAACAGAGAGCATCCATTAAAGTCATGTAATGGAGAAGATAACAGGCTTTAATGCTGCAGTCCTGAGAGGACTGAGAAACATAGTTAGTGGTTGACTCAGCCAGAACTTTGATGAGTTAAAGACACAAATCAAAACTCAAAACAGATGATAAGAACCTGGCATTAAACCCTATACTGACTTTTAAGTCTTTTCATAAGCAGAAAAAAGGCTAGATTTTTAAGGTTTTGATACCAATATATAAGAGCTGAAAAAACAGGACGACATGGACAATATATCAGCCACGTTTTCACATAAACACATAAGGTAAACAACCATTTTTGATAAGGATGTCTTTGCTTTTTACAGAATCATGACCAAGATATGTACTCACTACCTCAAACATGTCTTTAACTTTTATGATTTGCAGTTCTTGTTGACTATCTTGTATTTGTTGCAGCACTTAGAAGCTGTGTGACTATAAAAAGTATAATATACAGTGGCTGAGCTGCTACAAAAGTGGATGGCAGAGCTGGGAAAATACAGTTGAAAAGATGTCAACAATTTCAGAAAAAAAAGAAATATTTATATGGGTTTATTCAACGGATCACTCCTTAAAATATTTAATATGTCATACACTTTTGAACAAGTTGGTGCAACAGGTGCTCGCTCCTACTTCTGACACTAGATGGTGCTACTGAGTTGTATAGCACACAGTCACTGAGACGATACAGTGCAAAATATCTGTGCAAAATATTCAGCCCTTTAGAATCAGATAACAATGCCAGGAGATAAGCCTACAATAAAGTGGATTTCTACTGTACTTCATCTTAACTGATCATCATATCATATTTGAATGGCGGGTGCGTCACAGCTATTTTTGACAACAGCCAAAACAACATTATGAACTTGTCTTACCCTGACAGCTCTCCGCACAGACCCGATGATGAACCTCTTGGCAGGCTTGGTCTCTGTCTGCGCATCAGTTGCTTCTCCATTCTGCTCTCCGTTCTGCTTTTCACCCCCCTGTCCGTTCTGCACCTCCTCCTCTGGAGGGTTGAAGGGGTAGGTGAGCTCTATGTCTCCTTCATCTAGAGCGATCTTCTCCCCTTTGAAGTTTGGCTTCTCATACAGCACCCATCTAGAGGGGGGGAAGGGCATCACAATGGCACAAGGTCACAACCTCTCATGTATGATCTGTGTTGCAGTCCCATGTGTTTCTATTTTAAATTCACAGACCCGACTGATGT
>JAPZEB010000008.1:7265945-7280444 GCA_029783705.1 Chaetodon striatus | reverse complement strand
GTGTGTGTCCCCACCGCAATACACAGGCCCATTAACTGTGTCGTTGTGTAGAGTTCTGCTGGAATTTCTACATGTGTGCGTTTCTGGCTACATTAACATGAGGCATTAGTAATGGTCTGATATCCAATGACCAGATGATAAAAATAAAAAAGACGATTAGAAAAAGGACAGAGCTTTAACAACCCGACCTCTAACCCAGGAGTTTTGATGACTGATGAATGACCAATTTGAGGCGCCAGCATATGATTGAGGGCCTTACAGGAAAAGTGCACACATCTCACTTCCATAGTAAAGTGCAGTGGTGTCAACCAATATTGCTAACTTTAGCTAAAAGCACGACCACTGCTGACAGGACACAAATACTGCAACACTCACGAGGTGGTCACAAGGCCTTTAGTTGTCATGCAACCAATCACTCTCTACACGTTTTCATTCCTAACATGCAGTAGCCTTGGCTACTGAAATATAATCATGTCACGTTTGGGAACCACACAAAATGTTTCTGAGGGTCACCATAACATTAACCAAGTGCTTATTGTAATCACATTGTAAACCCCAATTCATCCATGACACAAAATTTTGATGTAAAGTCTACACAAATGCCCCAGATTGTCAATATAACATAAAAATTTTAGGTTTACTTGACTCAAAAACTCATCCTGTGTAACCTTGACATATTATTTTAAGTCGAAACTTTTTGTTTTGAGTTAACTAAAATTTATAAAACCAATTTTGCCAATTAGTTTAAGGCCAGTAAACAACCCTACAATGTTTTTAAGGCCATAAGCCAAATAAAACTGTGTTTAAATGTGTTCTAAATCACCCACATTATTCATTACGCAATGAATAATGTTCAGCTTTTTCACAATGGATACAGTCAGTGTTGTGGTAAAAGATATTTTGCACCGTGACTTAAGTCACAAACACAGTTAGTGATGAGGCGAAATAAAGAGAACTTCCTGGTTCAAAGTACATCTCTCTTTTTATAGTTAAATTTTTTTTATTTTTTTTTTTAAGTTGTAAAATGTGTCCCAGTGGTTTTATGTTCATCTCACATAGAACTGAATGCTCAAATACCAGAAATAGTTGTACTAAACTGACATACAATTCCTGTTAGACAAAAGTCACGAAACACATATATTTTGTGTCTGGTGTACTCAAAACTTTAATATTACTGTAATGTGCTAATTAAAAGTTTTGAGTGCAAGCTGTTTCCGGGAAATTTGTAAGTTGAGTTAGCGTGTTGGGGTTTATGATGGTTGAAATGACCAGTTGTATATTGGTCACTGACGCCACGTTATGCTGAATTCCTGAGGAAAATTTTTCTTGCATGCCACGGGTGAACGAAAAATCTTGATCAACTGAAGTCATAGGGGTCTGCGTTGAACAACAGCAAAACTATATGAAAACACTGGTTTACAAACTCATGCAGTATGATGCATGTCTCCATTTATCCAGTTATATGCTCAGTACTTTCCAAACAGATGGCCCTTTATGATGGAAGCTGTTCGGAAACCCTTTTCTAAACTGAACTGACAGTGAAACTTATCGATGCTCTCCCCAAAGCCAAACTCCACTGACAAAAATAGAATTTTACCTCACTGAACACTGAAGCTACCACTGCCTTGATCAGTTGTTTTGTTTGGTTATTCTGTGTCCTGCTGTTTTAAAGGGTTAGTTCAGATTTCTCACGGTCACACAAAAACACAAAAAAGCTACTGGATGAGGCAGCGGTAGACCAGCAGCATACAGTACATGTTAAGCAAGGTAAAAATTGAAATTAGTTTTTGTCAGTGGAGTCTGTCTTTGAGGAAAGCATAGAAAAGTTTCACTTTCCATTGTCAGTTTGGGAAGTACTGAGCATAAGACTTTATAAATGAGAATTGAATCATGCTGCAAGAGTTGTGTTACACTTTGTAAATAGATGTTTTGGCACAGTTTTGATGTTGTTAAACGGGCACTCCATTGACTTCAATTCCTTAAGAATTCATTCATTCATTCATTTTCCGTTACCACTTGTTCTGTTAGGGGTTGCGAGGGGCTGGAGCCTATCCCAGCTGACACTGGGCAAGAGGCGGGGTACATCCTGGACAGGTTGCCAGACTATCACAGGGCTGACACCTAGAGACAGACAACCATTCACGCTCACATTCACACCTGTGGGCAACTCAGAGCCAACGAACCTGACCTGCATGTCTTTGGACTGTGGGAGGAAGCTGGAGGACCCATGTTGACGTGGGAGAGAACATGCAAACTCCACAGAGAAGGGTTCCCCCTGCCTGGGGTTCAAACCCCCCAACATGGGTCCAAACCAGGAACCCTCTTGCTGTGAATACAAACCTAACCAAACCTTTAACATCACGTCATAAAATATTTATTTTTCCACAGTGATTTGTAACAGTGTTTAAGTAATATCTGCGTCCTGAGAGAGGTATCAGATTAGAAAACACTTATGTGTTGTTCTACAGAGTATGGACAAACAACATATTTTGTTATTTAATTTTGAGGACTTGCCTTGTGGAGAGGGTGAAAGGAAAGCATAACTAGCAACAGCAGCATTTTGAAATAATGACATCTCCCTAATGATGACCTTCCTGAAACTAAATTGTGATCTTGCAGAGTAAACTAATCCTCATCAGATGACTCCTAGAAAGTCATTCATGCACCCCTAGACATAATGCAATGCTTCATTTATCATGGGCTTTCAGAAATGATTTCCCACCCAGTCACTGCATTGTCTCACCACTCAAATCTTACACTGGCATGACAACACACACAAAACACTGGATGTATAGAAACAATATCTTTAATATGCTACATCATGTAAATATAAAAGTATCGTCAAAATAGTCTCTTGCATATAAATTCTCAACATCTCATAACCTGTTTCCAAAAATAAACTACAGTGACAAACATATGTACAAAAGAAAAAAAAAAACACTATGAAAATGATAAAAGTAGTACGTTACAGACTCAGTAGTACAGTTTTAAAGAATAGTACCCTCCTGCTGGTTTTAGGTAATAACCAAAAGCACACAGATCAAGCTGCGTTTTTATTACAGCACTAAGAGACGGAAATATGAACAGTGTTAGAAAATTGTGCTCCTGCGTTGCTAGTTTTTGTCGTCAGATGCTGAATATGAGGTACCGATGTCGGAATTAAGATTTGGATGAAGCTCAAGTTTACAAACATTTACAGTAAAGCTTTTTATGTAAGAAATATCTGAAACATTTGAACCCAGTAAAAGCTATATAGCAATCCACTTGGATACTCAGCATTAGATTTTGACATAAAAACGTTGCAGTAAGAAAAAAGATCTTGTGTACATATCTCACTGTGATACTGTCATTACATTGAATCTGCAGTTTTGTGTTGTGCTGCCACGCTAAAAATAAACAAACAGATCATACATTTTTTTTATGTTGTAACAAGATATTGTCATGCTACTGCGTCATGCAAAGTTAGCACGTTAAAACAAGAAACGTCTCTAGTTATGACAATATACTATTTATCTTGTTGTAATGTAAAATGTTTAATGTTAAAACTTTTAACATTAAAACTACGTAAGTGATGAGAGTTATAACAATAAATTATTTTATGTTATAACAAGATAATTATTATGTTGTTATAACAACAACAGCTTGTTACAGCTTGTAACATTTAAATATCTTGTTAAAATGTGGAAAACATCTTATTATGTCAATACATTTTTCACATTATTGCCTGGTACTGATTTTTTTTTTTTTTTTCTGGCATGGCAGCAAGACTTTTCCGTACATTTGGTTTTGGTGAATAATGCTTTTTTTGAACCTTCTTTTGTTAGAATGAATTGAATAATGATCCAAAAACAGTGCTACACATTCATGTTCTTTGATTGTAATTTTGGCAATTGCTCATTAACACACAGTTTCAAGAAAAAAATACTGTTTTTTTTCCCTTTTTTAAAAATCATAAATAAATAAAACAGTTGCAAACAGCTTAAGAGCAGAAAGTAGGTTTGTGACATCACAGTGCCCAGTCGTCCACGTGTACTTCCACTCGTTGTACACATGCACCCAGAGGCTCAAACACACAAGTCACACAAAGTAAAAGAATGCTCAACACAACAAGTGAAACTCATTCACAGGTTTGCTCCACATAATTACATCATCCTGAGTCCATTTTTGGTTTTCCTAGGAGATTGAATCTCCTAGAAAATATCAACACATAGGGGTAAAAAAATAAACACTAACAGAAAAAACACACTATGATACAACTAAATAAATATAGATGACTCAAATTTCAAAATAAAAGTAATAACTTAAAGCACAAAAAAGCAAACATTTCTCTACCTGAGTGAAAAGAATTTTAAATACTTCACAGTTTAACAACATCCTCCCTCGCCCAGTCTTTGGAATGCTCTTCTTTTGGTGCTGCGCTCATTGGATTATCAAAGTTTTTAATCCCTTTAATGCCCTGTATGGACAATATAGGGAGTTTTATTTGGCGACATCTGTTTTCTTAGTTGATGGTATGTCCTTTTTATACCCCCCACCCCCCCTTTCAATTCACTGTCCCTCTGTCTTCACTGCTGGCCGTTGGTGGAGATGAACAACGCTGGCCCTCTCCTGATAGACCCGTTGAGGACTGTGGTGTGATGTAGCTGATGGGGCTGTGGTCATCTCCGGCGCGTTAATCGCCGCTGTCAGAGCCTTCAGCAGTATCGTGGCCTCCTTCTGGTCCTCCTTCCCCTCACCTTCCAAGGTACGAGCCAACCAGCGCTCTACCGCTTCCTCCACCTGCGCTGCTGATGCCGCCTCTGTGAGCATGTCAGCCTCCTGGCTGGCGTCGAACCGCTCCACCATCTGTTTCATGTGCACGTTGACTGGAGCGTTGGCCAGGCAGCAGCTGCACTGGTGGATGCGGAGAGAGAAGCGGTGGAAGAAGGTCTGTGAGCAGAGATGGCAGCGGTGTGGCCTGTCGCGGCTGCTGTGGAGGCGGCGGTGCAGTTTGAGGTGGATGTACTGGGTGAACTTGGTGCTGCACAGCTTGCACTGGTAAGGTTTCTCCCCCGAATGGAGGCGTAGGTGTGTCTTCAAGTTGCTGGTGCTGCTGAAGCGTTTGTGACACACCTGGAAAGCATGAAGTCAAAGGTTAAGGCCTCTGTGAGCAACACTCATGTGACTGATTGTTAACGCCTTAAGAAAACAGTTGGATCATGTTTAGGGATTATTCTGGGAGAACTGAGAGGCCCAGTATGATGTCATCTTGGTGTCATATCAAGGTTTGACCATGTTATTCCGGTTCTGTGGGGTACTTTCATACAACAGCAGGGACTGCTTTTGTTTCTTTGTAGGACCAGTTCTATGCTCACGCTTAACACTCACACCCACAGAGTGACACTAAACAATTACATGACAAAGTGTGTTACGGCTCATCGAAAATCAAACACACACTGCCTTACCAGTAAGATATGTGAGTCAGAAGGCATTTACATGTATTGTGGATACACAGTGTTTCCTTGTGTGTCTTTCACACTCTCAATTTTACATCAGTGTCACAGTAAGATCAGGAAAGGGTTTGTAAGAAGCTTGTAAAGAGAGAAAGAAAATAGACACATTGTGATTTTCGGTATACCTGACATTCATGCGGCTTCTCTCCTGTGTGGACCAGGTGATGTTTCTGGAGGTGGGCCAGCTGAGTGAAGCTCTTTTTACATAGGTTACACTGGAACGGCCTCTCACCGCTGTGCACTCGGAGATGGACCTACAATTACACAGGTCATAGGGAAATAAATATGAGCACTGTTGCTGAAGAATTGGAATACATTGAATAAAATAAATGAAATTATTAGCACAGGAGAGTGGAACTGAAGCTGTTACCTTGAGGTTTGACAGCTGTCCGAAAGTCTTTGAGCAGATATTACATTCATACTTGATCTTCCCATTCTGCTTCTGCAGCGGGTAGGGCAGGGATTTGTGGCCAGGGCCATTGCGTGTTGCTGTGTTGCTTTTGATCGTAGCCAGGCTCAGGTTCATGGCTTCCTCGCAACCGGAGGGAATCTGCTCAGTCGACTGATGCTGACTGTCAGGCTTGGGGATGGGGGAGAGCTCTGGGGTAGCTGGGGCACCTCGTGGTGGAGACACATTTGGCTTTAGTTCTTTCAGACCTCCCTGTGAAGATGGAGGGTAGGGGAGGGATACTGGTAGCAGGTTAGGTGGGCCGATGGGTGGATACGGGAGTCCGTCTGTGCCCAAATAGCTGCTGTATCGTAGGGCTCCTCTTGAGGGCAGCATCCCAGGGAAGGGAGGGGAGTAGGAAGGGAGGAGGAGGCGAGAATAGTGTGGGTTGTAGGGGGGAAGTAGCTGGTAATTGGGCTGGAGGGGCCTGGATTGGGGGTATAGGGGGTAAGAGGAAACACCTTCCCTGTACAGGCCGTGGAGGTGAAGAGGGAGATTTCTGTGCTGAGATGAGATTGCAGGGTGGGGTTCTGGTAAATACGGGTGATTTAAGCCCAGGCTGGGCTCTCTGTGTTCAGGCTGAGGAGAAGGAATGATCCCCTGGTCTTCTGGATCTCTGTCGTCCTCCTCCTTCTCAACTTTTTTGCTGAAGTCCATGACCTGGTCGTCAGGCGTGTCAGGTGGAGTGTCTCTTTCCAGAATCTCCACATCAATCTTCTCCTCTCCATCTTCATCCCTCTCTTCTTTCACCTCCTCTTTTGTTTTTTCTGTAAGCCATGTCTGCTGAGGTAGGTGCTGTTTGGTGTACTCCGACTCTTCATCAGAACTCAAATATTCTGTGAGAAAGAAAATCACAATTGAGTACTGTCACAGAGTTTGATGAGTAAATGTCAACATTAAAGAGAAAAAGAAAGCTCATTGTAACATCTGGTTAGTTGAAATGCTTCACACAGCAGACACACATCCGCCCACAGAAGGCACTCCCTCTTATGGTAAATGATAGTAGTTTCAGTCTGACTTCACACGTAAAGTATACAGTATAGGTTTCTGTTTGTCAGTCACAGTAGTGATTTTGATGTGGGAGAGTAAGATCGTGGTGAGGCGTGTGGGAGTCCATGTGTCATGTCACAGCCGTACGACAAGATTCTGGGTTTCGTTTGCGAAACCTTTTCTGGGTATAGCTGTCTAACTCGCCACAAGAAGATGTGAAACATCTCTTCCTTTTTTCCTCACCTTTTTTTTCTTTTTGAGAATTTGTCACCACGACTGCTGCTGTTTCATGTCATTCTACTGTGGTATTTATGCAAATCGATTTCAGGGTTTAAATGGCTCTGCTGGTGTTTTTGCCTGGTGTAGACTATTTACTACTATTGATTTGTACTTTAAATTTTCCAAACCAAACCATTGTGTTTTACACATCAAAATTTGATTTTAAATGCCATTGATTTCATCTCTTTTTTAGATTTAAAAGGATAGTTCTTTTTATAGGATTGACAGAATTCTTTTTAAGTAAGGTTGCACGGGGTACTAATCCATACTCTGTATTACATAAAGTACATGTCGGTCAGCATGCCCCTAATTTGAAGAAGCAGTAGGAGTACCAACAAGCTAGCCATGTACTGCTGTCGATGGAGGGCAGTAACAAAACATATTTTAGCCACAAGTCCGGTGTCAAAAAAATCTAAAACAGTTTAAGATTTTTTATTTTGTGACTTTGATTAATCAAAACTAACCCCTTTAAATGCCAAAATCATACAAAAACACCAACAAAATAACTGATCGGGGCAGCAGTTGACCAGCAACTCCTTTGTTCAGCAATGTTACATCACTTTTTTTTTCTCTATGGGGTCTGGCTTTGAAGAGAGTGATACAACAGCTACAGTTTCCTGTCGGAAATCGCTGTTGGACTGTAAAGCAAAGCCGTGAAGATATTCTAAACATAGCACACACTTAAACTGATATTGCCTTTTTTTGGTGGGACTTTTTGTGTTGTTGCCTCTCTGACTAAGGATAGTTACGTCACACATCCCCACATCAAAAAATTAGAATTTCCCTTTAAAATGAAAATTTGCCTACAAAGATTCAAACTGTGCAACATATTTATTTTATGTTCCATCTATGTGACGTTACAGACGCACGGTGATGCATTTGAAAGCCCAAACTGATTCAAAATGTCCTCAGGGTTTGTGCGTTCAAGCGTTGCCACCCGACGCTTCAACAACCCAAGCTGCCAAACTTGATTGCCCTCAATAAATATATCTGAAAAATCAAACCCGGGAGACAAACAACGAGCATACCTGAACTTGAATGAAAGGTGAAAGCTTTTTAGATTAGAATGATTAAACAATGTAATGATACCGCCTTAGCGTTAGTCACAAACATGAATGGCAACGCATCTGGTGTATCCAGTTGGTATGAATCATCAGACTTTGTGGCAACAGACAATCATTCAGGATGATGAGGGTATGACTTGCTGTTCTACTAATAGCTGAAAACATGACTCACAAAAGTACTTTGACCAGGCATTATTCCCCTTCGATTTCTCTGCTCTCCTTAAAAATCCCACATCATTTACCGCATCTCATGAAATACTGAGATTTTTTTTGGTCAAGGTGTGTGTTTGTGTGTGTGTTTGTGTTTCCTATGACCTCTATGGTAAGCCTGACAGGAAGAAATGACATCAACTTTCTTTACTGTTTGTTAAAGATAACATCACGAAGGGAATGATGTGTCTTTATTCACTTTAAAGTGATAGAATTTTGCTGATAAAAGATAACATCTCCTGACGCAGACTTTGTACTTCGTTTAGTCACAGCCACAGATTTAAATCTGTCATTCTGTCAGATTTAGTAAGAAATGCAATGCAAGGTTCCAAAATCTTACATCACATCAATCACAAGTTTGTAAATCTTGTCTACCTCTCCAATGCCTCTCCAAAGACCATTACATCCAAACATACAACTATCAGAAAGCTTCTCCTTCTGCTGCACTCACTTTGTTTGCTGTCAACCTGCTGGCCGCAGAGCCTCTGGGCAAACTCTTGGCTGTACCACACCAGCAGCTCCTGACTGGGCTCCACTGGTCGGATGGTGTAGAAGTAGATGTCCCGGCCGTTCTGGCACGCCACCAGGTTCTGTTCGGCCATGGAGCGGGCTGGGTTGACGTAGCGCATCCAGTTGCTCCTGTGGACGTCATAGCCATCAATGAAGTTTTGAAGCTGCCCGCTGCTGTAAATCTGCAGGAGGATAGGAAGAGAGAAGATTAAATTAAAACAGCAATTAATTACTTATTACTTGTACATTAAATAGTTATTATTTGATAGAATAAAATAGTAAAATTAAGCCACATGTCAATGGCCACAGCCACCATTAATAAAGACACTTCAGTATATGATGTTTGGATTATTAAAAGTTCATATAAATTTTCAAAATACTGATTAAAATCCAGATAAAATCATCAAAACAATCACTAGAAAACAATTCAAATGAGTTAGGATTATAAAGAAAAAAGTCAGAATAATCACCTCTGCCATGTACAGTTAAATATCCTTCAGTTATCAGCTGTGATGTATTTTTCTCCTCTGGTATGCACCCTACAGCTCTCTTCTGTGTTTCACTTCTGTGTGTGTATGTGCCTGCGCTGTCGCTCTATTAGTAGACGAGAGGCGTGGAGACGTGGAGGCGTGGCTGGACTACTCACCCCAGTAGCTGTCTGTCTCACTCTCCCTCTTTCCTCATTTTCTCTTTCTCTTTCCCACCTCTTAGTATCTTTATAATCGTGTTTTGAGCGTGTGATTTGATTGCTGGAATAGATGCCAGTGGTTCACTTAACTATGATCACGTCTTTCAACACAAATGTATGCATTGTCTTATGAAAATAAATGCTGTGTAATTGGCGGCTGCCTGACTGACAAGTGCTGGCAGGCAGCCAAAACCACACACACACACACGCAGGGCAAGCCTTTGGCAGCACGTCGGCCCCCATCCTCCACCTGTGTCGCAACATAGATAACATAATCACTCCCCTAGAACGTCAGACTTTCACTTGTGCACTGGAGCAACACCCCTTTGCACAGGTTTACAGGAAATAAAGCCGGAAGGAAAACACGTAGCATGGCAAGAAAAAAGTCCTTTTGGGAATTGACTCAGCAGAATAGAAAAACTCCTGAATGACACAAGCTAGATGTGACAGAGAGAAAAGAAACATGGCTTGTAGACTTAACAGGGGCGGAAAGATGAGGATTGTCTGGGAGTGTGCGCGTGAACAATAGCCCCTTCCTTTGTGTATGTGACACATAAAGCATAAGACCTGAGTGCCGGTAAAGCTCCGATGAATGTGTGAGAGTGAATCCATTGTTACGTGCCACAAGCATTTGCAACTTCCTCTAAAATGTACACCAAAACCCCTCTACGCAAGTGCAGACTGTTTGAAAGCATTTTTGTTTCCTTATTGACGTATGGACCTGGACTTGATGTGAAACTTCTGTATCTGAGCAACAGATGTCCCTTTTTTTTTTTCTTTAATGAATAACAGGAAGAAGAAAACACGTCCCCAGTTAATCCTCAGCTGTTACCAGGGTCATTTTCTTACATCTAGATTTGAGACTTCCCCCTATTTAACTAATATAAAACTGAGCTGAGTTACTGAAATATATGCATGTTTATGTAGATACATGCATGTGTGTGTATGTTTCCCTTACCCTCCAGAAGTATTTCCTGTTGGCCTGTTTTGGGACATTATCTTTGGTGTAGATGACTCCTTGCAGAGGGCCAAAGCGAGTCCCCTGAGGAATGTATTCTTTGCTGTACACACCCATCACCTGGAACACAGACCAATACATCATTAGATTTAGAGTATTTTTCCCATGTTTTGTCTCTTATGTGGAATGTTACACTGCAGCAGGGGTGAATTATGACACGATGGGCCGCTAGGCACACACACAAAGAAGGCCCACCACCTCCTACACAGGAGCAAGACACACAGACTTTACAGTTGTTTAGGGTCTCTTTGTATTTCGCATCAATTTGAGTCTCTTTGTAGTTGCTTTGTGTCTCTTTGTGTTTGTTTTGCATCATTTGAAGTCATTTTGTATTTGCTTTATGTGTCTTTTAGTCATTTTGTGTCTCTTTATAGTTGTTTTGTGTATCTTTGTGGTCATTTTGAGAGTCTTTGTAGTTGCTTTGGATCTCCTTGTAGTCAATTTGTGTCTCTTTGTCCATTGTTGTCATCTCTGTATGTCTCTTTGCACCTGTTTTGCATCTGCATGTGGTCATTTTACGTCTGTATGCAGAAGGCCTCGGTAGAGGACATAAAAAGTCATGTCTCGGGTCACACGTGCACACAACGGTTAATGTTTCTTTAAGTCTATAAAGATAATGTATCGCAAAACGTGTGTCTGTCACATTGTTTGTTTATGTTCGGCAGGTTGTTGGCCACTTCACGTTGTGTTGGCTTCGTCATGTTGACCCAGACAGCTCTAGAGCCAGGTTAAAACCCACAAGGTGACACACTTTCAACGCTAATGAGTTAATCGAATGAAGAGAATTACACTTTCTCTGACCTACTCCACTGATCTCTGACCTGCTGTCCTCATAAACTCCAGAGACAGGCATGAGAGAGAGGAAGTGGTGTCACCTGTTGTCTTGTTGTCTTCTTCCTAACATTCGTAGAGGACAGACTACTCTTTTAATTGTTAAACCACAAAGGCAAAAGTGTGCAGAGCAATATAAAAGGTAATACTGACTCAGCTTGCTCTCCGATGGGTTGCGTCAAACCTGATTACAAAATGTTACCTATCAATGTGTAGTTGAGTCACACCTCCATCTATAATTGAATTCCCTGGAAAAGGTGTTTCAAAGCTTGTTCAAACATATTTTGCGAATCACTGATGTGCGTGGGATTTCCTTACCTTTTTGCTCGGGGACATACAGTATATTATTATAAGTGGTAAGATCAGAACTTGTCCTGTTCTCCAGGTGACTGAGTCATTTCTGACCTTTTCAGGTAGTTTTTTAGCAAGTTGGATAAGAAAACACTGTGTTGTTAAAAATAATAAATCTAAAGCGGGGGCGTACAGGATATGGCCGTGTCCTCTTTGTTGTGCAGAATAGCTTCATGATTCACACTTTCATAGAAAGTGCACAGGCTTGGGGTCAACCCTCCTCAAAACGAACCCAAACACAAACACACACGCCATCAGGCAGCAGCATCTGTGGCGTACACACAGCCCCCATATCTTGAGGAGCTTTGTGCTCAATCCTTAAGTAACCCCCGCCCACCCCCCTTTCCCTCCTTCCCCACCCCCCCATACATAAACACACACTCTTTCTTCCTGCCATTGAGGAATTGTAATTCAAACTGACTCTCAAAGGGTTTTTCGTGGCTTCTTGTGTAAAGGTCAAACCATAAAAAAACAAAAATGACAAACACCTGAACACCTTGTGATTATTTTTCACACTTTGAGGGATCATTTTGGCTTTTCTAAATGATGTATAAGCAGTTAATTAGAAGAACAACAGGTCAGTGAGGGCAGCGGCAGTGTGTGTGTGTGTGTGTGTGAAGCGGCCGTGGAGTTGAGTGAGGTGATTCCTGGATGCGATGAACCACTGTGACAGGGACATTGTGCTTCGTTGGCGTTGCGTGACTAACGAATCGCTGTGGCCGCCGCCACTGCTTAACCGCTCAGTTCGGCCAGGTTGAGAAGAAGAAGGGGGAGGGAGGGAGGTGGTGTGGGTGGGGTGGGGTGAGGATAGGCGTTCTTAAGTGGACCCACGCTATCACACTCCTGAACGCCCTCCTTTTCCTCCTGCCTTCCCCCATAACCCTGGTCTTTTCTTAACCCTCTCGAAATAGCTCGTGCGCCCGCCGGGTTGAGGCCTGGCCGGCTGCCTGTCCCCAACGAAAGTTAATCATCTGGTTTTAACCTAAATCCCCCCCCAACACACCCTCCTTCTCCCCAGCTTCTCCCTCACCATCCATCCCCTCTACTGCCTCTCTCCCAGCTCACTGGCACCCGTTGCTAACGCCCCATCTGCCACGTGCCCTCCTCCACCCTTCTTTGCGTGTCCTGGCACGCTTCACAATAAAAACTGGGAGGAAAATGAGATTTAGAAAAAGTGTGAAGAAGTTATGAGGAGTATGAAAACAAATTGGCCCAACATTTCTCCTGGTAGCCAAACAGGTGATGAACGAGTACAGCAATGACAATAAAGTTGACAGCAGTTTTCATCCAGACTCTTTAGATTTGACTCATGTGTCAAACTGAAACAACTGCACGCTCACCTGTGTTTAAAAAAAAAATCCCTCTCTCCGAGCCAGTTCCTGTTAACTGTGTGACCTGTACCCTACATGTAAGGTGACACATGGAAGTGTACCATCCCACACACCCAAACAAAGGAGTGGCTGTGTTTTATGGTCATCACAGGAAATTAATTTTCCAGTTTATGCTTTGGTGAGTTTGGGAGAAATATTCACATGACACCCTGTTTGGGAAGAGAAACCACTCAGTGGACTAGGGCCAGTTTGAGCAACACAGATTACTGGCAAGCATATGCTCGTGCTTGTTTTCATGTCTTCTTTCTTATCTGATGTCTTTTTGACTCAGTGATCACATGTGTAGACACATATAGAACATGAGCTCTAATTATCTGCCGGTAAGTTTTTGATATAGATATGAGATTAAAAAAAATTACATTTTCATAATTATGATTGGTCAGATAGCACTGCTGGATGTGAGCACAAGCAAATGGCAAAAATCAAGTTTGGCTGCATCAAGTGTGAATCACTCCCACATTGATTGATTACTCAATCAATTACTCACCCCAAGTTATGTTGGATTTGTTAAGAAAACTGCTTTTTCCCCCCATCCCTCAATGGTGAACTGAGAGTCCAAATTTCCTAATGAATTAAAGTCATAGGGGTCCACAATAAACAGCAACAAAACTACATCAAAACAGAAGATTACAAACTCTCACACAACTCCTGCAATGTAATCCAAGTCTTATTTATCCAGTCATATGCTCAGTACTTCCCACACAGACTGCCCTTTACGACAGGAGCTGAACTGCATGTGAAACTTACCGATGCGCTCTTTAAATCCAGAATCTGTAAATAAAAACAGTAATTTTATTGTTGCTCGTCTACCGTTGCCTCAATCAGACTGTGGAGTTATTTCAGATACACCAAAGTCCCACAATAACACCATCAAACTATCAATCGAGGCAGTGGTAGACCAACACCTCTCGTGTTCAGAGAGGTAAAATTACAGTTTGTGTCAATGAAGTCTGGCTTTGAAGAGAGCAGAGATTCACTTTCCATCTAGTACCCTCTATAGAAAATGGCTGTCTGTCTGTTTGGGAAGAAGGCAACTGAGCATATGACTGGGTAATTGAGACTTGGATCACACTGCACGAGTTGCGTGAGAGTTAGTAAACAAATGTTTGGTATAGTTTTGCTGTTGTTACAGTATACGCAGACCCTTGTAGGTTTAATTAATCAATAATTTTCTCAGTTTTTGGATGCTTTGTTAACTGCAGAGGGATGTGATTAAAAAAAAGACAG
>JAPZEB010000008.1:7214454-7234240 GCA_029783705.1 Chaetodon striatus | reverse complement strand
GATGAAACTTAGACTAACAGAGACATGCCTGAATGAATACCTAATCAAATCTACCTATTACTGTATCTAGTTACATGATTAGTTATATGATTTTATTACTTGATTACTCGTAACACGGTCACAAGTAACAACATTTAGGCGACTTAATGTGTGCAATGTGCAAAGATAATAAACCAAAATGTGTGTTAGTGTAACACATATAGGCGGTGTCCACGGGGAGGGCCGTGGTAGGGTGAGGCTCAAGAGTCCATGTTAGTTGGGGTCGCATGCCTTGTTGATGGTGATGAATCCTCAAAATAATGTGTATGGATTTCAACCAGATTGGGAGAGCTGTGAATATTCCCTTACTCAGAGGAGTGTGTGATGATGTCATGTCCTCCAGCAGCACTACACCACTGCCCCATGCAATTAGTTAAACACACAGTGACCTTTAACATGTGTGACCTTTGTTCTGTGGTACCCAGGTATCATTTACCACTGTGATTTGAGCAAGGCCAACCCAGAGCCCACAGTGTTCAGGGAGGTGGAGGTAAAAGGCATCAAGCAAGAGGACTATGAGACCAAACAGGTAAGATCCTTCTGTTTTATCTCCTTTATTTTTTAAGTGCATCATGCTTTAATGCTTAAACTTCCTCATTACTCCTTCTCAGTACTGTTATTTTCTTTCCTCTTATCTTTAAATTTACTCTTGTTCCTGTTGTCTTATCGCATTTACTGATTGCATATTCATGTCGTGATGCAGAATTCCCAGAAAGCCTTTCACTAATGTTGAGGAAGTGGTAAATGGTGTTTGTATACAGCTCTCTACAGACTATTAAAACAAAACTTCCGTTTAATAACACTGGCATAAGAGATGTTTTTTAAAAGATATATATATTGAAAGATAAACTGATCTTATGTATCCTCATTTACAGGTATTTTATCCCAGTAAAGATGGAACGAAGATCCCCATGTTCTTAGTTCATGCAAAGGGCCTTAAGAAGGATGGAACTCATCCTGTCTTCCTTTATGGCTACGGAGGCTTTGAGGCTTCCATACAACCATACTACAAGTGAGTACAACTGCATGGCTGGAAATCTCTCAAACCAGTGTGGCCATTTTCTTCTTAAACAAACTCTCTTCTAAAACACTAATGAGTTAAAAAATATCTGAAGTGTAAGCGATAAGGACTAATGGATATACAAACTTTCTATAAACAGAAAAGAGCTGCCATATTTTTCTTGCAAAACCCTCCTCTGCTCTTAAACTGATCATCTCTGCTGACTTTTAACCCTTTGAAACCTAATTTGCTTGATTTCTTTCAGAAACATTAAAGGAAGCCAATGAGCAATGAAAGCAGTGACACCAAATATTTACAAAAGAAAAAATTAAAAACAAAAATTTTTTAAAAATAAAGAAGTGAAAAGTGAAAAAAGTGCTTAGAAATTATTTAAAAAAAAAACTAACATAATTTTAAATGTAATAATAAAAAAAATATATATATATAGCTTTCCTTAGATTTTTTTTCTTTTTCCCAAGTCTTTTGTAAATATAATTTTTTGAATCTATTAATTTATTAATTTATCTATTAATGTATATATTAATTTCTCACCAAGTTGCCCATAGCCTTGTTTTTGAAAGAAATCGCACCGGTTTGCTCAGGGTTCAAAGGGTTAAATACTTGCAAAAGGTGTGTCTGAAAGTAGCACAAAAGTTATGCAGTAACTTGCTATTGACGTGATATATCTAGTTGTCATATCATTATGAAAATACAAATGATTTGGAAACAAACATTGCTATTTTAGAAAGACGCACATACATTATAACAAGATGTTTATCAGTGTGGTTATACAAGATTGGGAAGAGATTTTCTGATTGTATCGCACATGAAAGTGAGCTGATTGCTACTCGTTTCCACTGTTGCAAATATACTACTAGCCATGTTCATATACTTCAACACAAGGACAAAAATATGAGGGTCTACTTTGTGTCTGATTCCTCTATAAAGGCCCCGACACAACAAGCAGTGGTCAATGTCAGCCCGTCAGTGAACATCTGTCACACTAGTTTTTGCGGTGTGTCCTGCACCTTTGGGAATAGTCAGCCTTTTTCTGCTTTTTCATCACATTCAGTGGTTGGCAGTTCACCTCAGTGCATGAAAAGAGAAATGAAAGAGAGGGAAGCAAACAAATGACTAATGTCAAGATGGTGTGAGATTAAAACAAGGCTGTTATATAAGGTAATACTTTTTTTTAGCCACTGAGCTCTTTACCAGAAACAGTTCAGAATTGTGTTAATGTTTGCTACTGCGCTGTAAATATCCTTTATTTTTTTAACATCAGGTTGTGTTGTTAATGTGCTAACTGGCTAACTAGCATCTTGAATCCATCCTGTTGCTCTTTTGGTTTTTCTTTTATGAATGACTAATATAAACTACAGCTACCTGCTGGTATGGAGAGTTATTTCCTCCCACAGTAAAGCCTTGTTTCCTCTTGTCTGTGGTCAGTGTTGCTTACCTGCTGTATGTGAGACACCTGGGAGGCATCCTGGCAGTAGCCAACATCAGAGGGGGCGGAGAGTATGGCCTCACCTGGCACAAAGGTACAGATATCATGGGAATACACCCAGAAAGACTTTACTAAACTAAGGACGGTGTCAGAGACAGACATGGACTGTGTTAATTAGGACACATTAAAGATGAGTTTGCTGTTGTCATCTTCTGTGTTTACACAACTTCTGCTGTATCGTGTTCTCAGGTGGAACATTAGGGAACAAGCAGAATTGCTTCGATGACTTCCAGTGTGCAGCAGAGTATCTGATCCAGGAGAAGTACACCACAGCCAGCCGCATCGCTATCAACGGAGCTTCTAATGGAGGACTGCTAGTGGGTGAGTACAGGATCAGCTGTGTGTGATGCGTTTATGTATGTAGCGTGAAAGTGATGCGTTTGCCTCCTACTTCCTGTGCAATTTAACCTCAAGGCTACTAATAATACATTTACTGTACATCTCCATGTTTTTACAGTATTTTAAAATCAACAAATATCCAGCAAACATTGCTGATCCATTGCTAGTCTCAGCTGCATTGATCACAATTCATTTCATTCTTTTTATTACATTTTTGGCATAATTGCAAATGTCAAATTCATCAAGCAGTAGTTAGCTGCTTAGCTTCAATTAATTTAGCTATTAAACAGCACATTAAACAGTGCTTAGTCACATCATTTACCAAAGGCTGGCTGCCATATGGCATCGCACAAACCCAACTAATGCCTTCTTCCCTGGTGTGTAAGTGGCCATTTAGGAGTGATTGTGTGAAGAAAGGGGGGGGGGGTTATGTGTGTGCAAATGGAAGCAAATAGAATTCGTAACACAAGTTTTCTTTACACACAGCTGCATGCGTGAACCAGCGTCCAGACCTGTTCGGCTGTGCCGTGGCAGAGGTGGGGGTGATGGATATGCTGAAGTTCCACAAATTCACCATTGGCCACGCCTGGACCACCGACTATGGCTGCGCTGACGACCCGGAGCAGTTCAAGTGGCTCATCAAGTATGAAAAACACAAAGACACAACAAATCACTCAAATGT
This sequence comes from Chaetodon striatus, assembly GCA_029783705.1. Taxonomy (NCBI): domain Eukaryota; kingdom Metazoa; phylum Chordata; class Actinopteri; order Chaetodontiformes; family Chaetodontidae; genus Chaetodon; species Chaetodon striatus. The sequence goes on along the minus strand of JAPZEB010000008.1, from coordinate 7,230,673 downwards.
GCTTGCACATGAGAACACTTAAAGTCATTGTTTGCTCACATCATCATGTCTCACTGCTGTCAGTTGGACCCAATCTGGGTGCACAGTGAAATGCTACACTCACAAAGAATGTATAAACAGATATTGAGGTGTTTAAATTACAATATAAAAAACAAAATAGCAAGTAAAATAGGACAAACTATATAAAAGTAGCACTATTAAACAAGAAACTTAACCAAAACCAGCAAGCAAACAGTAAAATACTGCACTGTGGCAAGAATGAGAGCAAGGTTATGATATAGTTCATCCAGTTTTTCGTGCAGAGCATCTCGCCTGAGGCTCACCTCACTCTCGTGTTGTTCACTCACCTCCTGCTCTCTCTGTAAAGTTTACAGCCCTTGTTGCCATCATCTCTCCATCCACCATCTCACCCAAATGTAGCAATTTCTGGCATTTTGTTGCCTTTCCTGCTCTGATTGTAGCATTAAGTAGAGAGGAAAATGTGTTTCAATGAATATCTGTTTCTGTGTTGGTGTAGTCAGACATGAGGGTTTGTTGTCTTGCTGGATTTGAGGGGGTTGGGGGTTGTCTAGGGCAGCGAGGGACCTCTTTTCTGTCACTGAGTAATGTGATAGCCTCTGACCAAATTACATGTTTAATGGATATTTCATATTATATTAAATTATAACAACTGTACAGAGCAACTTCTCAACTGCAATTAACCCAAATAATGAACTCAATAACTGCAGGAGTTTTGTATAAAACAAGGGATTTGGATGAATTTTGAGCAGATTATTTCCTGTAAATACAGTATTAATCAGGAATTTTATAAATTAATTCTGTGTCTACCATGTATTTTTTATTATTAACAATCATATGTACCTCATAGGGTTTTTCTTTTGACAAATTTAGTGTTTTCTTCTCCCTCGCACATCTTCATTGTTCTGTTTGCTATTTGGTTGTTTTAATTGCATACTTTCTGATGCTCCACGAGGCTGTTTAGCAAAGAGTGAAGGCTCTGTGAAAAGAGCTTGTGTTCAGGTCTTTACTGTGCCCTTATCCTGTGAGATTTTGTTTAAAAAAAATATTTAAATAATAATCTAAACTTTAAAAATAACAATGTCAGGAAGTTTTTTTTAAATAAATAAATAAATGAAATGCTGATATATATATATGTAAAGAAGATGAGATATGAAAAATGTGCAGTAGGCTACTGTATAATTTTTTATGACGTTTTAGTACTCCCCTTTAAAATAAGAAGGTCCCGTGGCCCCGTGTGAAGCTCTGGCGACCTCTAGTGTCGTTGTTTGTATTTACTCACTTCAGAATTTTTATCTACAGTGTCTGAATTTGTATACTAGAAAAACTGTGTCTGTTAACAGTCATGATGTGTTAGATGTTGGTTTCAATAATCTCAAGGTCTCTTTACACTTTCCCACATATGCTAAAAATATATATATAAAATCTGAATCACATTTTTAAGTTCATGAATCTCTCCCATATTCTCTCCTCTCTCTGTTTTTCTCACATTTTCCTTCCAACCGGTCTTTCCCACCCTCTCTCCAGGTACTCTCCTCTCCATAATCTCCCCCAGCCACCTTACTCTGGCCATCCCTACCCTGCCGTCCTGCTCCTGACAGCAGATCACGATGATCGTGTGGTGCCTCTCCACACCCTGAAGTACTGCGCTGCTTTGCAGCACGGAGTGGGCAGCAGCTCCGTGCAGCGTCAGCCTCTGATGGTAAGGGTAGACACCCGCAGTGGGCACGGTGCAGGGAAACCCACAGCCAAGGCCATATTGGAGGACACACACATCTTCTCCTTCATCGCTGAGACACTTGGGCTCAGCTGGAAGGACTGAGGAGTTAATGGCGTGATGTAAAGGATATACACAACAAGGGAGGTTTTTTAAAGGATGAATGATTTCTTCTTTTAATTTTAAGAAAACACAGATTTAAATTTTTGTGATGCACCGGCACAACGGGAATGATTAGGGAAACTGTAAGAAGGTAAGAACAGGTGAAGGGATATCATAGGAAAAATAATAACTAACAACTACAGTGAGATTAAAAATTGAGATAGTAACTATTTTAAATGTGTACTGTAAGTTTGGAATCAAATTTCAATCTAAAATTAAAGAATTTTAATAAAATCTAAAATATGTTGTTCTTCGATTTCTGTCTAATGTGTTAATCATGGTGACCCAAATGTAAATATTCTCTAGTAAACTAGATCTAATTATATCTGAAATCTTCAGAGTCATTTATAGACAAAGTATTTAAAAGAATTTAACTTTGCAGTATCAAAAGCAATGATGCCGCGGTGATGGTTTTGGAGGTTTTGGATGTCAGTGTACTGCAAAATCCCCCGTTTGAATTCAGCTGGGAAAAAAACTCAAAAAACAAAACATACAAACAAACAAAAAAGTAATATCATAATGTCTCCTTTTAGAGTGTTAGTGAATATGCATTGTTATTATTGGTACATTTACATATAGGCGGCATTTTCTTGTTGCAGCTGTTAGAGGTGGAGTAAATTTTAATGACTTTCATAAAGCTAACTGGTTTAATCTACAGTAATGTGGAAAGGAACAGTTGAAGATTTTGTAAAATACACTCATTTACTTCCTTGACAAAAGTTAATTGAGAAGATCAAGACTGGAAAGGGGCAAACAGAGAATCTGGCTCTGTTCGAACGTAACAAAATCAACTTACCGGCACCACTAAAGCTCACTAATTATATATCATATGAATGATTAATCAGTGCAAAAAACAGCTTAGCTAACTATCTGTCACATGGCTTGTGTGTTCGTGCATTTGACCATACATAATGACTATTGTGTTTTATCTATTTTTACTTTCTATTCCTGCTCTGCGTGTCTTAATGCAATGCAAAGCTGTGTGTTGGTGCTTTGTGTTGCTTGTGTGTCTGTTTGTGCTAACATGCTGTTTGTTGTTGTGTTAATGTATTTTACTTTTGCTCTGCTGTTGCTTGTTGCTTTGCATCTCTCCTGTTCTACCTTGACAATTTCTAATTGTTTTATTTAATGCTTTATGTCTCTATGTTGTCTTGGTCCTGTGATTTTTTTTTAATCCATTTACTGGTTTCAAAACATCTTGCCGAAGAACTACGGTTGAAAATTAGCCAGCTGGCTAACACAGGCACATTTACAGAAATGTTGATTAATGTGCATTGTCCTTAAAAATAAGTCTAAATCTAAACAAAACAAAACAAAATGAACTGTGAAAAGGACAAGTTATGTTGCACCACCCCCAAAAAAAATTCACTTCAAAACTGCCTGTAAAACCAAAATTTGTTGAACTTTCCACTGAAATAAAGTATCATTAAATTGAAAATAAAAGTACCACAGAAGAATAATTTATTACGTCTACGTGCTTTTTTATTTTTATTGATTTATTTTTGTCAGGGACAGTGTGCATTACGTAGCTAATTTTAAAAAAATAAAACATAACACAAAACACTAAAATTAGAAGCTGAGAAAGCAAAACGTTGCATTTAAATAGGATAAAAAGCTTTAAGAAATAAGGCAGCATCATGCAAAGTAGAACATGTAAAAAGCTGGCAATAATACATAACATGTTAGGCAGACAATCATCACAACGGGTTAAATGTTTTAAGTTAATGTGCAAAGTACCAGTATTCATTTTTGAGCGCATGAGTTATTTCTGTAGGCTGCAGTTCTCACATATACCACCTAGTGGCAGTATGGGACTACAAAAAGTAACCTGCAAAACCTGACCCTCTACCAACACCTCAAGGTCAAAGGCTGGGTGTCACTTTGGTGTCATTCTGTTTGGCTGCTTCATTTAGGGGGATTTTAGGGGGAAAACACAAACAGCAGATGCACTTTGCTAAAGCCTTTATATTTTCTGTCTGCCTGCTGGGTGACGGGGAGGATCAAAACACTGCCACACAGAGACCAGTGGGATACATCTGTGTAAAACAGCAGAAATAGAACACAAAAGAACGGGGACTTATGTAAGGGGGTGGACTTGCACTTGTGAAAGAAGATGCAGGTGAAGGGAGACAGATGAGAGAGAAAGATCTGAAGAGATCTTTAAAGTATGTGCCGAAGAGTCGAGAGAGATGGAGAGTGATGATAGACGGTAGCTATATGGCGAGACAGCGAGAGGCAACAAGCAGACAAGCGGAGAGAGACTGAAAGTGCACTTATGGAGAGTCTCAGGAGGCACCCAGACAGACGGGTGTTTAAACTGTCAAAAAAAAAAAAAGAGACAGAAACTCCGCCAGGCTCCAGTCTGCCAGCCAACCACATAGAGTGAGAGAAGTTGTCCGTTCGGTCACTCAGAGTTTAATCTCTGCTCAGTGGGAAGTTCTGATTTCGTCAGACTGAACCCCGGGCCTTATCTAAGTACCCTCTCAGTGGATAGATAGGATGGGAAAAGGAGAGGGGAAAGCAGAGGAGGCTGCAGGAGGAGGATTTGCAGACAATGACTCTTTGCCACAGGGGCAAAGTGTTTGAATGAAGCCGGGAAAGACAAAGCCAGTAATAAGCTGGACATATGAGAGACAGAGAGGTTTAAGACCATGCAGCGAAAAGGCTGTGACGCTCTTCTCCCAGGAGTGTCCCAGAGGATTGAGCAGGCTTTTGCTGCTTCATTTCCTTCATTCACCCCCCCATCACCTCTTGAGCTCACTCTTCCTTCTCGCTGTACACACAAGCACACGCCGCCTTTGCAGCTCTTTTTTCTCTAGAGAAACACAAGCTTTTACCTACAAAAGCCTCACCGTCTCACACTCGCAGGTCCCCATCCTGTCCTCCGTTTGTTTACTTTACTCCCTCCATAATGCAGGGATTAATTTCTCAAAGCCGATTTGAGCTGTGGCACGCTTCGGCAAAGAGCGGAGAGCAGAACTTTTGTGCTGGGGGAAGTTTCCCCTTCACAGTAGCTTAGAGGTGGACTGCGCTCCCCTTTATGCCGCTTGCTTTAATCTTCACACGGAGCAGAGGGAGCGAGGGATAGAGGGAGGACAAGAAGGGGAGAGGGCTCTCAACACACAGCTGGGAATCACTAATGTCTTTACAGAGGTGTCGTCTGCTTTCCCATGTGCCTCTTTGAATCCTTTTGCTTCTTCCACTCCCTGGCATTGCTTCCTCTTACATTTCTGGACTCTTGTTTGCTCTTTTCTTTTCCAACTGCAAATATTTATTTTATTATAATGTTGTATTTGATATTGAAAGAGTAGATGTTGTAGTATGCATAGATTCTATCTGGGTTTACTTTTGAGTCATCTAACAATTTTTTTTACTGATGACAAAATTATTGTTAAGTTTACAAAATGTTAGAAAATAGTGAAAAATGCTCCTTAGCAGTTCCTATAACCAAAGGTGACATCTTTAAATTGTGTTTTGTGAGAAAAACTGTCCAAAATCAAAATGTTTTCCAGGTTTTGATTATATAAAAGTGAAAAAAATCCTCAGATTTTAGAGGCTGAAGTCTGCAAATGATTAATTTCCATTGTCAATAAATCTTTTTTTTTTTTTTTCTTTTGTTACCAAGTAGATCAATTGTTTGGTTTATAAAACTTTAGAAATTAGTTTAAAACCAAAAGCCATCATGATAGATGACTGTTGACCATAGTTCCCCTAAGTGCAGCTCAGGGGCCAGTGCCACATTTTGTGCATCTCCTGAACGTGAAAAGAAATGCATGTATTTCAGTCTAACCATCTATGGTCCATTTCAATACTTTCACTTTCTTACATTTAATACAATACTTGGCTACTGCGCCAAACTACACCCCTCTAACAAGCATCTGTAGGACTGGGAAGACAAAAAGCTACTTGTTGAAAGCCATTTTTTATGTGTGCATTTTTCCTGCAAGGCCCTTAGTCATATGTTGGTTCCCTACCTTTGTATGAAAACTTTGAAAACCCTTGGTGTAGTATGTCAAAAAAGCCATAGTATTGGATGTAATTCAAAAATGTCATAAACTGTCATAGTATATGATGCCATAAAAGTTCTTTAATAATAATAATTCATTTTATTTGGAGGTGCCTTTCAGGTCACCTAAGGTCACCTTACATAAAAAGCATTAAAATGCAGTTAAAACATCAATAAAACAACAACAAAACAAAACCAAATAAACAATGTGAGGTGCAGATAGTCCAGTCAGAGTGAGTAAGCAAGAGGACCTGACCTCCCAAGGAAGGATCCTTGGCATTGAGAAACACCCAGTGGCACTGACGGGGGTGTGGCATGTCAACAGTCACGCACGTGTAGCAGTCTGGACGGCGTGTTGAAGGTTAGCCGCTAGCATGTGGCTACCATGCCGGTTAGGATGGACGCCGTCAGGTCTGTAGAGGGGAGAGCGGTTCCAAAACACATTAAAATTGTCAATGAGTTGCATGTTGAGAGCGGAGCAGGTGGATCGTAGCCACGTATTGAGACTGAGGATTCTGCTAAAACCTTCAACCCCGCGGGCCACGGTAGGAATCGGCCCGGAGATAAAGACTGACTTTCCACAGCTGGCCAAAAAATTAAAAAGGTCCTTAAAATCATTTTTCGTAAGTTCAGACTGTCTATGAGAAGTGTCACATGTTTCCACATGGACTACCATTAGCTTTACGGAGGGCGGAAGCGAGTTTAGAAGCCCTGGGAGTTTTCCCAGTAGGACATGGACAGTGGACCCAGGGAAATAGTGTGTGGCGGCGTTAAAGAAGCGGACACTACGAATTATTGAGTCTCCAACTATTAGTGTAGTTGGAGAGAAGAGTGGACGGGGAAATGTTGGCCGCTGTTTCCGCTCACCTGGGAGAGTGTCGGGACTGGGACGGGATGGAGGGGGAGACTACTCCTGAGATGGAGTGGCTGGAGAGGGATGGACAGAGCGGCGGGCAGCAGCGCCGGACGGAGCCGGTGTAAACAGCGGTATGGAGCGGCGGGTCCGCGCCGCTAAGCGTGAGCAGCTCCTAAGTACAGGAGCAGGGGAAAATGGAGGTGACGGTGGGCCGTGGGACCCCCGGGCAGGCACGGTTGGCAGATGAGAGGCCAAGGGCTCCTCATCTACAGGAGGGAAAGCAAGGGGTGCAAATCCATTCCCCAGCTGGATGCTGTGGTGAGGGGGAGAGCAGGAAGAGCGCCGCCCTCTCCTGCCACCAGCGACCCGGGACCAGGGCCAAGGATCCACTGGAGTGGAGCTGATCGGGGCTGTGGGCTTGGCTCCCTGCCGCGTCCAGGAGTCGTCGGAGACGGTGTCCAGAGGAGGGGCAGTGGCGGTGGCCACCGGCCCCGGAGGAGAGGTTGCTTCCATGGCCATGGGAGTAGCAGCAGGACTGGAGGCAGAAGCATCGGGGACCGAGGTGCAGAGGGAGCCGGTGTGAGCAGGGCTGAAGGTGATGGTATCCATTAGCATTTCGGCTTCACAGATCTGGTACAGTGTGGATATACGTCCTTCCAGTTCAGCAATCTTTTTGGAGAAGCGGGTGCAGCTTTCACAACCGGATGAGGAGGTAAGAGGAGCCATTGTGTGGGTGATACCTGGGGGTGAAAATAGACAGGAGGCCAGTACACGGGCTAAAGGTGCAGAGTTTTTAACAATGGGTTAGCATAGCAGCCGCAGGCAGCGAGGGGGAACGGGCACTTACACACGGGGGCTCCGATAAGAGCCTGCAGCGTTGAGGTGGTGTATAGCCGCTGTGGTCCATGGAAACACAGTGTTGGGGTGACAAGAAGCGGGACTTACCGGGACGGGCCCAACTAGTGGACCCGCTGCGATGATTCAACGTCTGTATGCCGTTTCCAGCTTCTGTAGACACCCAGGATCCATGTAGTAGTTTGTAGCAGTGTACCTTCCTCCTGTAGGTCACTATCTGGTGTGATCTCGGTGGGTTTGATTAAGCAAACGTAAGACAATAAAATTCTATCAAGATCAGAATTAAAACCATGGTTAAAACAAAGAAAAACGCTAAAACAGCCCAGATGATTTATCACTGAGGAGACAGAGCGGCCGCCATCTTGCGTAACCCTTTAGTTTAGACCCCTCTGATTTGTGTACTTGTTATTGAAACTGTCTCTATTAAGCCCACCACTGACTAGTGTTTTGGAGGTGTGACTGCAGAGTGACACTAACACACCACCGTACAAGTAGAAATGCTCACAACGGCATGGGCCACGTGCGTAGGCTCTGTGTAGAGCTGACGCACAAGTATAAATCCAACTTAAATCCTTTAATCCTTTGTATGTTCTTAAGGTGATAGTAGGCTGACTTTGTAATTGTATTCACATGGCTGTTGAAGTTCAGGTCTGAGTCCATGATGACACACAGATTTCTGGCCTGGTCTGTGGTTTTTAACATTGGCAAATAAAGCTGAGTGCTAAACTTTGATCACTCAAACTAGAATACTCAGTGACAAACAATAATTTACAGATATAGAAGAGCCTTTCTATAGCGTGTTTACCTTAAGGGAGTGTGACAATGATGAAACAATGAAGGAGACAGACTGAAGAGCTATACCAGAAGAACATGTTGCATCATTATGCTGTCTAGCAGTGGGATTGCCCTTTGTTTAGTGTATAGCTTCCCATAATGCAACATATCTGACTGTAAATATGCTTAATCTAACTCTGAGCCGAGACAGTCACCATATACTACATATGGAACCCAGTCTCACTCCAAAGTCATCAAATACCGGCACTTGGGGAGTGACTTCTGGCAGTAAACATCAATGAAAAAAGCCATCCTTTCACCTCGACATGATACATGGATGGTTGCCGTTACTGTTTAATGGTGCCTGGCAGTATGAGGGGGAAACATGGCAGGACAGAGATGTAAGATAAGGGTGCAGAAGTCCGAGTAAGGCGAGTGGGAGGGGACTTTCATCGAGGAGGCCGCTGTTCATGTGACAGGGTGTTAAGGGGCTTGTTCTGTATGTGTTGCTATCCTGCCTACCCTGCATGTTTTTGTATTTTTAATGTTTCTTTTTAGAGTGTTGTTATCATGACTCATCATTTGAGTGTATTTATTTGATTTGCTTTATTACCATTTAATCAACTGAATGCCCAAGATTACTGTGCCTCTGTTATTGCATGCAACATTTTTTTCCTACTGCCCCTGAAGCACACAGCAAACAAGCAACAGGTGTGGGATGTGGATGAAAAGGACAATAACAGGCAAGCAGTGAGACTCACCATGGGGGCCTATGGCAGAGAGGAGGCTGTAAAACCCTGGAGCCAGCGCGATTCAAGCAGCGACCTTCCAGTGAGGGGCCACCAGAACCTGAAGCGCAGCCGTTCCATTGAAATACTCCCCAGGAAAACCATGAATATTGATCTCTCTTTTACAGCAGATACTGGGAGGGCTGTTTTGGCAGCGTACTGGTGGCTGTTGTCAATCTCTCCAGGACAAGCAGAGGGCCATACAGAGGGGCACGGCGACAACAGGGCAAGCATAGCTGGATGCATGGGAAGAAGGACAGGCCATTGAGGACAGCACAGCCACTGGCATCAGAGAACGACGGTTTCATCTGACAAAGGGCAGTAATTGACTCGGGGTGTCCTTAGTGAACTGGTTTTAAGGCACATTTTAAGAAGTTTTAATTATTTTACAACTGTCCTTTATTGGTTATTTTATGTAATAAATATTTGTCTATCCTCAGTTGTGTTTTATACCTCTGCTCACCCCAGATTTAGACTTTTTGAGTCCTAGAGCTCCTTTAACCCTAGGTGGCATTGTTAGTGACTTATTTTTTTAACATCATACTGTATGCAAACTGTACAATTCCTAAAAAATAAAAAATAAAAAACAGAAGTGTATTTTGAAAACAGACAATGCATATAACAGGCAGATGTTGACACCACGTCCCAGAATGTCAACAACCAATCCACCCAGGGTAACTTGCATGTCATATGTTTACGTTCAAAGTCCATGACCAAACTATATTTGAGGAGGTTGGAGTGATAATGTGTTGCATAATGTCCCAGAGTCTCTAATCTGATGCTTGACAACGCTGCTTACACTTAGGTTTTAACTTTAACAATCAGACTCCTTGTGGAGGTTAGGCTTTGCAGCCCTGCTGATGTTACATGATGTTGAACCCTGAAATATATTAGCAGTTAATAGGAGATATATTACATTAAATGAAGACTGCAAAGCAGAAGGAAAATATGAGAGACACACTCTATGGCACTGTCTTACTGATGTGTGTCTGCATGGCAGCTTGATTGTGTGCTGCTTTAAAACATGCAGCATTGAAGCATGTATCAGAGAAGCAGCGACACAACTCTGCAGGATCAATCGATCGAGACGTGTGCTGTTGGACCAAGGAACGGACGGCTGGTTGATTGAGAGCAATTTCATCATCTAGATTTCCGCTGTGTCTACCTCCCTCCCTCCCTCCCCCCCTGCATCTCTGTTTATCTCACTCTCTGACACATCAGCCATCCCTCTGTTTCCACTAAAGTCAATAAAAACATATCTTCAGTACCCAGTTCAGCAGGTACACCAGTCATTGAGGACACAACACTGAGGCTGTTCGGTCAAGGGAAGTGCTTTATTTCCTCATAATTTCTGATAATTTCTTGAAGGTCTCTTGGAACCAACTGTTGGTACATTTGGTAGGACATTACCTTTAGGTTTATGCAAACATTTGTACATTTTATGTTTATCATATCATTTAACGCTTCTAAAACTACATATTGTAGAAGCTGACTTTGTCATCTAGAGGCAATCCAGTCTCACTCTGAAGTCGTCAAATTCCAGCATTTGGTCAGTGACTTCTGGCGTCAGGCACCAATGAAAAAAGCTATACTTTCACATCAGCATGATACGCGTCCGGTCACCGTTTTTGTTTAATGGCACCCAACGTCGTCAGGGGGAAACAAAGTAGGTTAAGGGGAGAAATTTCGATAAAGGAGGGTGGGAGGGGCGGATGGGTATAACAACCACTGACTTTTACCCAGTAGGCTGGTGTTCGCTTCTAATATGAATAAGCCAAACCCTGTTTTTTTTCCCCAAACCCAACCATGTGTCACTTCATGCATTTTATTGTTGAAGGAAAAAAACATCAATTTCCAGTGTTGTACCAACGTGATGCGTTTATTTTGAAAGAGACTGTATGCAAACTGAACATTTCCTGCGAAAACAGAAGTGTATTTTTAAAAACAGATTAAACATGTAACAGGCTGAAGTTGACAGGGCATCTCAGAACATTAACAACCAACAAACCCAGTGTACCTTGCAGGTCATATGTTGATGTGGAAAGTCCATGACCAAACGTTGATATGTGACAAGGTCAGGGTGAGAATGTGTGGCACCATTTTAGAAATAAAACTTCAAGCCACTTTAAGCTGCTAAATGCTGAGATACCGTTGTCCATTGTGTAAAAAGCTTGTGGTTGTTATGGGGGGTTGTGTGCTTACTTACCATTGTGTGCTAGTTCACTGCAACCGAACATAACTTTATTTGAGGTCAAATAACCTAACAAGAAGACAAAGTGGAAGGTATGTGGGTGTGGTCCCTCAAACCAATCCTAAACAGAGATTCTGTTTCACGCTCCTTCAACTGATTCCCACCCAACAATACGGCATAAAGCTAAGTTTTTACCCGCAATAACGGGCCCCCGACTTGTGCTGGAAAATGACGTTATTGTTATTATAATTATAATTATAGTTGTCACAGCGCTTGGTGCATGAGGACCTCCATATATCTGTAATTAAAAACAGTTTCATGGAAAGATAGGCAAACCAGGGGAAACAAGGCAATATAAAATAATGTCAGCTGAGAGGTAAGCAACAGTTACAATTGCAGTGCACAACTGCAATGTTTGGCGGTCTGTCCAACATGTTCTCATCCCAACTTGTGTCTTCAAAATACACTTCCGTTTTCACATGAACGATTCTGTTTGTTAGATGCATAGTCTTTTTCAAAATAAACGTTAGTAAATAAATGTTAGTAAAACACCACAGAAAAGAAAAACATAATGGCTTGGCTTAGAACTCACATGGAAAGCAAACACCGGACTCCCAGGAAAGTCCAGGGTTAGTTGGATCCTCCTGCCCTATAGGGACTTTCCACCTCCTCTGAGCCCACCGTTACCACCTGTCGAGGAAGTCTCAAGTGGGGGGGCTCTGTTTCTACATCACCACATGCTAGTGCACAAGCTGTAGTCCAGTGAGCAGCCATTGTTCAGAATCTGAGAAATATCTATTGCTAAAAACGCCAGCCATTTTACCCGCCCTGGGAGTTGAAGTGCAACTTCTTCCTAGAGGCTGTGAGTCTTACGGACTTCCTGGCTTAAAGTCTTGCATCTGCACTCTGCACTGCATGTGGCTATTGATGCACTATTTTTTTTTTTAATATGCTGCTTGGTTTGTAACTATGTGTTCTATTTACAATAGATGTTTAGGTTATTTAATCGTATGTTACAGTGTCTATCTCAAAATGTTTTTTATTTTGTACGCTGCTGGACCTGGGGAACATTCCTTTATGTTTTTAACATGTTTGTATGACAATAACTTGAGCCTTAAACCTTGCTTAAATATTTTGTTAATACACCACCTGGTATTTTGAAGCATTTCGTAACAAACCACACATTCAGTAGAGACGCCTCTGAATGCTCGTAGCATGTGCGCCATCTACGGAAGACTGAGCTACAGTGTCTTGCACTAGTATACACAAAACTTCATGTTTTGCCTGACTTTCCACTGACTTCCACACTGTTTAGTGTCACTCAAACCGACCACAGTCGGGGGTCACTTTGCCTGCAGATCAGTCATGACAAAGTAGAAATAAAGTGCAATCTATTAGCCAATAAAGGAGCTCTCATTTTCAACTTGGAGGAAATCCACCTCCTGCCTTGATTTCATTGAAATTAAACTAAACCCTAGCCTGTAATATGCCCTGACACACACACACACACACACAAAACATAACAGCCACACCGGAGTATCTAATTTTGTAGAGAGGATGAGTGACAGGCTCCATCATCAGCATGATAGGCCCCTGACAGCATGTCAGACACAGCTGAAATGACCCGCCCTGGGTAAATGATAATATGCTAATAATACCCTTCCAAAATAAGAGACAATTTAGGGGACAAAATGGAGCAACAGAGACAAATGATTCACTGACAGACACAGCAGCTGTGTTTCCAACCAACCAAAGTTTCATAGAGTTTTGGAAATGTCGGAAAAATAGAGCGATAAACAGGGTTTTTTTCTCCAGCTGGGTTGAAATTATTAGTGGGGAGAAAAGCCATTATTATAGTTGAGACTCAACTGTCATGCCTCTCTAGTGATCATGGTGTACAGATATTTTACAGACAACATCTCAGTCAGTCTAAAGTCTTGTTGGTAGCTGTATGAGTCCTACATTTAAATGACAGGTGCAATCTCATTCGTATTTCTGAGAACAATTCAGCCTCAAGCAAGCCTGAAAATACCTGCACATTTCACTTTTGTTTATAGATCTAAATGTGACTTTCTCAGTCAGTCTTGATACTTCATTACATCAGATTTTGCATCAAACTAAATTGATGGGAATGCATATACATAAGGGAGGAAGGTGACAAGGGGAAAGAGAAATGCAGACAGAGTCTAAGTTTGTGTGTGTGTGTGTGTGTGTGTGTAACTGAGACGAGCATTACAGAACTCAGGTTACCTTCTAAATAAAGACAAAAAAGGGGATTTTAATCTAATGTGGAAAGTTTTATCGACACAAAAAGTTAACATAATATTTTATTTAAGAGAGCTGAAAGATTTGTTTTGGCTACCAAAACACACACACACACACACACACACACAGCAAACCAAAGGGAGGTGAAAATCAAAGCAGAGAGACAAAAATACATATTAGTTTTAGTCATATATTAGTCATTTCGATCCCTCATAGTTTTAGTTGATGAAAAGTTGTTCCATTTTAGTGATACATTCACTGTCATCATCACTTTTAAATCCTATCTCAAGACAAATCCATTTCAACCTGCTTTTGAGTCTCCTCTCTTGTTATTACTTCATGATCTTTTTTTTTTTTTAAATACTTGATTATTTGTCCGTGTGTATTTTTGATTTCTCTGTTAAGCACCATGGGCAACATTTGCTGGTTTTAAATGTGCTCTATGAATTCTCTTGATTTTTCACCACAATGTGTCAACTTCACTTTGGCATCACACATAAATCTGCAGAACTGTCTGACAGAAATGTCATTTTGAGACTATGTCCTGCGCAGACATGAAGACAAAGAGGACAGACAAGGATAAAGTAAAGAGTAAGTGAGGACAACAGCCCAAAAGGTGAGAAACCAAAATACAAGGAAAGGAAACAAGAGCCAAGAGAAGGGGGAATAGAGGAGAGAAAACCAGAGGAACAGTCTCAGAAAAGACGGGAAAGAAAGACCCGAGAAAAGGAGACAGGAGAGAGGAAGAGAGAGTTGTGTTTTATCACCCTAGAGGCAGCAGCTTTCCTCAGATAAGAGACAGAAAACAAGCAGCAACTGGTAATTGTTTTGCGCAAGCAAGTCCCAAAGGCTTGATGGCGAGAAATCAGCATAAAAAGATAATTAAAAAGTTACTGTGAATGGCTGAGCCACTCAGCCTGTTTATTTGTGTGATAGCAGGAGTGAGAAAGTCACAGAGATTGAAGGAGAGAGAAAATAGCAGTCATGCCCAGGGCAAAACATATGGAGGCCACGTTACTCAAAGTCCATGCAGTCAGATGACAGGGGTTTCAAACCTGCAGTGGCTGTACAGCAGAAACATCCAGAATGACTATGTCTAAGACGAGTAAGAGTTTCACTCAACAGAGGCTCTAACATGCTCAATGAACCTGACAAACCTACAGTGGTATGCAAAAGTAGGGGCAGCCCAGGTCAAAATTTCATTTACTGTGAATTGTTCAGTAAATAAAAGATGAGCTAATCTCTAAAAGGCATGACGTTAAAGATGACACATTTTTTCAATATTTTAAGTAAGATTACTTTTTTATTTCAATCTTTACAGTTTCAAAATGACAAAAAAGGAAAAGGGCTTAAGGCAAAAATTTGGGCACCCTGCATGGTCAGTGCTTAGTAGCACCCCCTTTGGCAAGTATCACACTTTTTGTAACCAACTAAAAGTCTCTCGTTCTTGTTTGGGGGGTTTTCACCCATTCTTCCTGCAAAAGACTTCTACTTCTGTGAGATTCTTGGCCCATCTTGCATGCACTGCTCTTTAGAGGTCAATCCACAGATTTTTAATGATGTTTATGTCTGGGGACTGTGAGGGCCACGGCAAAATCTTCAGCTTGCTCCTCTTGAGGTAGTCCATTGTGAATGTCAGGGTGTGTTTAGGATCATTGTCCTGTTGTAGAAGCCATCCTCTCTTCATCTTTTTTACAGATGGTGTGAAGTTTGCTCCCAGAATTTGCAGGAATTTCAGTGAAACTATTCTTCCCTCTACCCTTACAATGTTCCTGTGCCACTGGCTGCAACACAAGCCCAAAGCATTTTGTAAGCACAAGCCCAGTTGAACAGGTGTTCTCCTCATGAACATATAATGCTGAATTTTGTGGTGAGGACACAGTCAAGGCTTTCTTCTGATGATTCTTCCATGAAGGTCATATTTGTACAGGTGTCACTGCACAGTAGAACATTGTCTGCTAAATCTCTCTGCAAGTCTTCTGCAGTCAAACGCAGATTTTGATTTGCTGTTATAACAATCCTACGAGCACCTCTCCCTGAAAGTTTTCTTGTTCTTCTAGACCTAAACTTGACCTCCACAGTTCCTGTTAATTGCTATATCTTAATTACATTACAAACTGAGAAAACAGCTACCTGAAAACACTTTGCTATCTTCTTATAGCCTTCTCCCACTTTGTGGGCAGAAGTCATAGCCCTAACAAGCTAATTGACCCTTTGC
Source organism: Chaetodon striatus (assembly GCA_029783705.1). Classification (NCBI taxonomy): domain Eukaryota; kingdom Metazoa; phylum Chordata; class Actinopteri; order Chaetodontiformes; family Chaetodontidae; genus Chaetodon; species Chaetodon striatus. The sequence continues at coordinate 7,214,823 of JAPZEB010000008.1, read as the reverse complement.
TACATCCTGGGCCCGGATACAGACTCGCCAACCATAATATAGCATCGGGCCGGCTCAGACCAGGCTCCGACAACAACACAGCTGTGTGAGGACTCCTGTCCTCTGTCCTCCTGTCCTCCGTCCTCTCTGCTGATGTGATTGTGGGTAACATTAGTGCTGATAGAGAGAGGGGGGCTGTTTTGTCTCAGCCAGCAGCTTAGTATTAAAGAATTTGCCTAATTTTAAGATAAGAGTCAAACTAAGTTAGTCTACATACAGACAGCTGTCATTTGAGCTTATTAGTAACAATTCGGTATGCAGATCACGAGTCCCTGCACTATCTGGACACTTGAGATGTTGAGTGTATATTGGAAAACCTCTCCTTAGTGC
>JAPZEB010000008.1:7199473-7210229 GCA_029783705.1 Chaetodon striatus | reverse complement strand
GATCCTCCTTGTGCATATGCATGACATAATCAAAACTTTGGCCTACTCATATAAACATTGCTTTTTGTAACTAGTCAGTGCTAAGTGGTCAGAAACTCTCTGGGGTATCTTTGAACCAAAACATGCAACCAAAACATGTTTGTTTTTAAGTAACTTGGCCGAACTGACCCTTTAGACAGCTGTATAATAAGCTTGTCTGAGAGAGAAAGCAAGATCAAGAGAAAAATTTAATGTGAAATATTTAACTAAAACATCCTGAATGCCAATTAAAAAGTATGTTCCGCTGCTATACAGTTAAATATTCAAAAGTGGATTTTAAATTGAAAATGTGAGACTTAAATTGAGGTTAGCGTTTCGGTTAATCAAAAAATACTTTATATAGAATTACTGCTATAATCTTTGCAATTATAATTTGAATCCTGGAAGATGTGTTTGTAATGTAATTTTGTTTTAAGTATAAAATTGTTAAGTATGTCACAAAAACAGCATTTCCAGTTAGAGTTTAAAATATAATCATTTTTAACTGTGGTACAGCTAGACTTATAAAGATGATCCTTGAGCAGATTTATCGCCATGACTTTATGTCAGCCATTATGTAACATCGTGTAGTATGCCTTAAAAAAAGTAATTAAAAATGCCATAGTATAGTATTTCATAACAAATGTCATAAAAAATGTCACCAAAAGTCACAGTATAGTATGTCATAAAATCTAATTTAAAAATGCCATGGTGTAGCACACCATAAGAAAATCACACTAAGACTGAAATGCCCAAATATTTGAGGTCATTTAGAAACAATGTTGCCATTCTGTAGTTTGTTCACGAGAGCACCAACAACTGGAATTTCTAACCGGAAAATGTCCTGCTTAGAAAACAGCTGGTTCACAACTGTTATTTGTCCGTGAAAAATATAGATATATCTATCAGCTAATGTAATATAATTGTATTTTTCTGTCTGTCTCTACTGTATCAGCCAGGCTATAATGCAAATTCAGTTTTGAGGTTTACATCAATACCAAAATACAAGACAGGGAGAAAAAACATTTGCTTGTATTGGAGATTTTTTAATAACACGTTTCAATATTGCAACAGCCATCAGATTTTCTTCTAACAGGTAAAAATCATCAAAAAACTAACGAAAAAAAAGAAACTTTTTTTTTCAGTTTTATATTCCAAACACCGTTTTTCTTGGCTATGGCCCTAAATTCAAACAAATAAAACCCTTACACAGTGAGCAGATATTATATTCAACACATTGTTCTTCAAACAAATTATAAAAATAGATTTAGCATTTTCAAATACATATTTACAGTATTAAACATATATCATAATGGTCACAGTAACAGAGAAGGGGATAGAGAGGGGAGAACGACTTTTCATTCATCATGGTGACGAGGTCCAGCTTGTTGTGTGTTAGCAACTGCATGTGTGTGTCTTTGTAGTGTGTGTAGGGACCATCAGTGTGTTTCTTCAGATATGTCGACATGTGCGTGGTAACATCTATAAGGACGTATGAGTTTATTTCATTTGACAGAACGGTTACAGAGGGAGAAGGAGAGGAGAAGGAGAAATAACAAAAAACTAATTTTGTACCAAATACAAACCAGTTACAATATTCCCGTCAAAAATGTATGTACCTTCTTTTGTGAAAATGTATGATAGTCAAATAATGCCCCAATAAACTTCATCCTTCAAGTCTCCTGTATTGAAATAGGTCAGAAAAGGCGAGGGGCAGATCACTGTACAGGGAGAATTCTGGGAGTTATCTTGGGGAAAAAAGTGCAACCACGTAGTATGGCAGAGCATGATATTAACAGCAACATAAAATTAAACATAATTCAACAGCTACAAAGAAAAAAAGTCCATATGACATTCCGTAATACTGTATCCATACTGCAACACACACACACTGAAATGTATACAGCAAATCCAATGATAATGGACCTTAAAATTAACTGTACCAACTCCAGTGTTCAAGAATACACAGATACTGTGTGCTGACAGTAAAAACCCTCCAGTGTTCCTCTCACTGCCTGTGTACAAAACAGTTTGTTCAGGTATAAACTCACAGTTGTATAACAAATCAACAAAAAAGAAACAAAATAAGGTGACAACTGCTTTGCTTGCCAGTTTTTTTTTTTTTTTTAAAATACTATAAGTTAAACAAACCCTTCTAACCTCCTTTCTGCAGAGGCTTGTGTTACAGTCTGTAAACATAAATAAATATGGATAAATATCTGAAACAGACCATCTTCCAGAGCTGGCCCGCGCTCTATACAGAGTATTAAGTAGTGAGAGAGGCTTTGGAGAGGAGGATTATGATACCGCGATGACATCCAGCAGGCAAAAGGGAAAATTAGATGTTTTAAATGCACAAAGAAAACAACTGGAGAGAACAGAGGAGCAGAGGAAGTAAATAAAACTTTGAGTGTAGTGAAACAGACAGCGACATACAACAAATTAATGAAAAATCAAACACACGTTTTTAACCTTTACAATTGTATCCTGCAGCTTTTGTTCAAACATTAGTAGCCCCCTCCCAGCACCCCAAAATATCAGGTTCATGTTCCTGAAAGTACAGTATGCCATCAGCTCTGTTCACCCTGTCAGCACACTTTATATATACTGTATACAGGGTTACACTGTATGCTAGCCCTGTTTGTCCAGCCTTATCCTCTAACCTCACTCTTAATGGACCCTTGACATGGGACAGCACAGTCTTCTTAAGCTACTGCAGCCATGTTTTATCTTCACAATTGCTCCTTTACCAACTGGTATGAGATCAGCTCTGACGTACGATGATATGATTCTGTATCTTCATAGTAAATCAGCTCCTGTTTGATGTGAAATTGACTGTGCCAGTTCTGAGGGGAGAGTAAATTGATCCAAGGCCAGTAAAATAGTTCCCAGCTTTGACGACATTTGTTTTTTTTAAGTGAATCAATATTGTGGTAAAGGGAAATTCCACCCAAAATGTAAATGTTCCTTCGAGCACTTGTCCATATGTGGTTTGTTTGCAGTGTAGTACATCTTTGCACCCTCCAGCAGCTCAGAGGTCAGCTTCAGTCAGAGCTCGTCCTGCCAGAGACAATATTTAATTTGTCTTTACGCACTGATCCAGAACCAGTGAGATGGAGCTGACACAGTTATTGAAGTGCAGATGGAGGTCACAAAAACAGTCAGGTGACATCACTCCTCTGCTATGCCCTAGTCGTGACAGAAATGCTGCTCGTCTCTGAGGGCATTCATAGAAAAAAGGAAGGAAGGAATCAAGGAAGGCATGAGGAGGTGTGGGAAGGAGGAGTAGATAGAGTGCAGTTAGCTGAAAGATCTGCTCTTCTTTCCTTCAGTTTAGAAGAGCTCTCTCTCTCCTCTTCTCCACCCCATTATCCATCTGCACACTCGTGTGGGTCTGCAGCAGCAGTGTGAGAGTAGGCGTGTCGACTGTTTGTTAGACCTGCACACCACGGCCGTGCATTTGAATGACCTGGGCTCTGAGGGTCTGGATGGCAGCCAGTATCAGCTTCTGGTGATCAAGGGAAGTGATGCCAAGGCTCAGTACATCTCTGTGAACACAGATCAGAAGATATGTTAAAAAACGAAGAAGAAAAGAAAGAGAGAGAGAGAGAGAGACATTTATTGGACTTTATCATTGGCTAGGGTGAGTGACTCCCTAACTCAGGAGAAATATATACAGCTAATAAATATATGCATGCTACAGATTTTAAAACCCCTGAAAACATTGTTCCAAATCATAAATATTTCTCTTTAAAATTGAATAGTTATCACTAAATAAGAAAATAACTACCAGTTATAGTATAGTACTTCCTGAAAAAGGTCATAAAAATGTCATAGTATTTGTCACAAAAAAATGTCACAAAATGTAGTAGCACAGTATAGTACAGTATGCCATAATGTCATACAAATGTCATGACAAAAAAGTCATAGTATAGTAAGTCATTACTATGCAACATAAAAGGTTGTAGTATAGTATGTCAAAAAAATGTAGAAAAATTTGTGGAAGGTCATAAATAAAATAAATATATAAAAAATAGACTATAAAAAAGTCATAGTATGGTATGTCATATAAAGCCATAGATTAGTAAGTCAGAAAAATGTAACCAATGTATGCCATGTAAAAGTCATGGCATAGTATGCCATTAAAATTTAAGAAAAAAATCATAGTGCAGAATGTCGTCAAAGTACAGTAAGTCATAAAAACAAAGGTAAAAAAAAAAGTCACGGTGTAGAAAGGGTAAAAAATGTAACAGAGAGGGTGACAGTATAGTATGTAATAAAAAAAACATAGTATTGCATGTCACAAAAAAGGTCATAAAGTCATAGTATAGTAAGTGATATTAATGTAACCAAAAAGGTGATTAAAAAAAAGTCATAAGAGTATGTCATTAAAAATATATTGTAAAGTAAGTCGAAAAATCTAACAAGAAAGGTCTAAAAACAACCATAGTAACATATAATGAGAAAAAGTTACAGTATGTCAGAAAAAAATATAGGGGGAAAAAAAAAACATACTGCAAAATGAAACCTAAAAGGTTTTAAAAGTCCCAGTATAGTATGCCATAGAAATCTATAAAAAGGTCATTAAAAGTAACACCTTAAAGTATTCGGTACGTTATTACATAAGACAGAAAAAAAGAAGCAATCTTCATTACTAAGAAGCTACAAACAACATAATTGAATATTGGAAGAATACTTGCTGAAAAGTTTTTTTGCCAATTAATTTTTTCTTTCAGGTCTGATGTATTTTTCCCCCTAAGCACTATTCAACTTAAGACCTTTCTGTTGAGCAAATGTTGTCTTCAATAGTTCAAAAAATTAAAAAACCCAACATCAAGCAAAAGAGTCAACATTATCCCACAAGTAATTTACGTTTTAATGTGTTCTCTTTTTCCTTTACTGTCCATCATCCTTTCTTGACAGAAGGTCACTGAGAGAGAGTTGTGTAAAAACACTTACTGTACAGTCATTCGTGCCACAGACTCCAAGTAGCAGTATCCTGCAGCGGTGAAGTTGTCCTTGTATCGTCCCATGTCTACTGCGTCCAGCCACTCTCCCACTGAGTTAAAGGATGGGAAGGAGGGCAGAGGTCTTTCTGCGAGCGTAATGGATGAGCTCAGGGTTCTAGAGGAAGAGAAATAGGTTGATTGTGTGGTGATAGGAAATTTGGAGAAATTAATTTATACAGCCATCCATTTACTGAGCCGATATATTACCAGACCATACCTGCGTGCCAGTGTGGAGGAACCAATGCCATCAGGGGAGCGAATGCTCTTGCTGAGGGCTGAGTGGATCTGGCTGAAGCTGGGCCTCTCTGTCCTCTCCTTTTGCCAACAGTCCAACATCAGCTGATGGAGATGTGGAGGGCAGTTAACTGGAGCCGGCAGCCTGAAACCGTCCTCGATGGCCTTGATCACCTATGGGATATGCAGAAGAAGGAAAACTGTTATAACAGGTTAGAAAATTTGGAAGTAGCGCTGTGATTTTTCCAGCACTCACACAGTGGAAAGCACTTGTTGTGATCAATCACTATATGGATCATAAAAGCTTATGTCAGAATTATTTGTAAACAAATGCTGTTTAAATAGTTGTTTAATAATGTTCATTTGGTTCTTTCAACACATGGAAAACTAGAATCCAATTGCACTTACAGTTTTCATCCATGTCTGTGTAAACACAAATACTTCACACACATTTCCCGGGCAGTACAGAAGATCTATACAATCAGCAGTTTCAAGGTGGACACCAAAGATGAGTGTCACCAATTCAGTTTCGGACCAAACACCTCCCCTTTGTTCCTGTTTTGGCATTTAATATTGGATAGAAAAGTTTTTGCAGAACATTATGATGTCACGGTAAAGTTGACCTTTGAGCTTTTGGATACAAAATGTCATCACATTAGCATTATATCATATTAGACATATCTGCCAAATTTTGTCATGATTACCATATGAATTCTTGAGTTATAGCCAAAAACATGTTTTGTGAGGTCACAGTGACCTTGACCTTTTACTGTTGACCACCAAAGTCTAATCAGTTTATTCCTTAGTTCAAGTGGACATTTGTGCCAAGTCTGAAGAAATCCCCACAAAGACCGTCTTGAGATATTGCGCTCACGAAATGAGATGGGCACAAGGTACAGTGACCTTGACCTTTGACGACCAAATTCAAATTAGTCTATTCTTCAGTCTAAGTGGATGTTTGTGTCAAATTTGAAGAAATTCCCTCAAGGTGTTCTAAAGATATCACATTCACAAAAATGAAAGGGATGCAAGGTCACGGTGACCTTGACCTTTGACCGCCCAAATCAAATCAGTTGATCTTTGAGGTCAAGTGAATGTTTGTGCCAAATTAGAAAGAAATCCTCTGGAAGTTCTTGAGATATTGTGTTCACAGGAATGGGACAGACGGTTGGACAGACAACCCAAAAACAGAATTCCTGCAGCTACAGCTATCACTAGCAGGCCCGCCATCAGGGGGTCTCAAAAGGTACAGATGACCCCGGCTCAAGGCCAAGGGGGGCCCATGAAATGGTCTATGGTTGACCTTAAAAGGGAATCAAGCACAATAATTTACTGACTGACTTAAATCACTGAAAACAGAAGTTATATTTATTTACATGTTAAATAAATGTATTTTTATTATTAAAACACATTTCAATGTGCCGTCCAGTGTCAATGTCCAAAGTCATAATGCCTCACCAATAATGAGGGACCACTAGAGGAAAAGTCAGGAAGAAAATGAGAGGAGCAGAGAGGGAATGACCAAAAGTTTGGCAAGGGAAATGGAAACATTTTTAATGGTGTATTTAAATACTTCTGCAAACTGTGGTCACTGAACAGTCTTGGAATTGCATAAATTGAGTATGACTGGAAAACGGAGGGTTCACAACCATAAACAAACAACCAATATTTAATTGAAGTAGCCTCAACATTGAATGAATACATTAAGAAAAACTTAAGTCCTTTTTGTTCATGCATGATTTGATGTTGTGATTTAATACCTTGCCATAATTTATTCAGTCATTGTTCGCTTAGGCTTTTCTCTAATCTCTCATTAAAGGGCAGTTTTTTCAGCCCAGGACACATGTGACTACCTCTGCTTTTCAAAATATAAGGTTTTAACACAGAGTAGAAACAAAATACACCTGGAAATATGATTAATTGGATACTATTCACAGGAAGCATAACATTTTGCATAATGGTATGTATAATGTTTTTGAGAAATGTCACTGCCGAAAACAAGACTAAAATGTTGTTAGTTTTATATTATGTTTATATATCAATGCTCCTTTTGCTTTTATTTACGTGAAGCATACTGAATTGCCCGTGTGCAAAATGTGCTTTAGAAATAAACATATTTTTGCTTTTTATTGACTAAAATGTGACTCAGCCTTTTCGAAATGTTTGTCAAAAGACTGAGAATAAAATTAAATCTGAATCAATCCATATTATGTCCTCAAGGACTCAAAACTTTCTATACTGAAGCTGATTTTAACTATAATGTTCACAGTGTCTAATAAAGCGCCACTCAATGTTGCCAATCGTCTCATATCCATTTCAGTATTTCTGAAAATGTAACGGTAATGACGATAAAGATTCCGGATGTGTTTGACTCACAAGATTCTGCATTGATTTATCCACCATCATGCCTGGATTGAGCGGTAAAACAAAATATAAAGCAAATTCAAAGCCAGCATGCTGGAAGCCGCATGAACCAGTTGCTGGCAGGAGCTCAGCACCGAGGCTGTAGTGTTGCTAAAGATGATGATGTCACAGAAAATACCATATGTCAACCTCTGAGTCACTGCCTGCACTCATTATTTTTGGGCCGCCTTTATTTTAGACACAACAAAACACACTCACACACACACACATGCGCGCGCGCGTGCACGCGCACATACAAAGATTCACTCTCCTCAAGGGATTTGTTCTCAAACATTCATCAGCATGACGCACACATAACCCACGCATGAATACACCTACACTCAGACACACATTCGTCAGCAGAATATCTATCATCCTGTGAAGCCTTTGACAGTATTGATGATATACAGGTACTCAGTATGCTATAATCTCACCGTCATCCATCATTACACCGAGATAGACAGGACGATATTGATCTATTATATCAGATATCTATCACTGTCCAAACTGGTTAAACCACACATTAGGAAAGCCTGTGGGAGGAGTCATTACAGAACTGAATACAGTAGATTTTATGCAACTTTATACTCCACCATTATTAAAACCAGCATGTGGCTATTTTTTCTTACGTCTCTTTCATAATTAATCATCACCATTAAAGGTTTTGTATGTAACTTGTAACTTTCCAGTGTATGCACTCCGTAGCACCGAGCAAGCACTTGGCAATCGACCAGTGACAAACAAGAGACTGACCATAATTGACCGTTATCATGTTTATAGAAGGCTGGAAAATAAGTCATAATCATGTTTGGAATATTGTTACTATCTGCAGTGTTCCTATATTTCATTTGGACAATTGGATGGAGCCTATCCCAGCTGCCATTGGGCGCGAGGCAGGGTACACCCTGGAAAGGTCACCAGACTATCACAGGGCTGACACATAGAGACAGACAACCATTCACACTCACATTCGCATGTCTTTGGACTGTGGGAGGAAGCTGGAGTACCTGGAGAAAACCCACGCTGACACTAGGAGAACACAATTTCCACACATAACCCTCTTGCTTTGAGGCGACAGTGCTAACCACCACCAAAATAATGAGTTAGTATCTCAAAATAATGACGTAGTATTTCAAGACAATGTCTTAATATTTAAAGATAATGACTAAGTATTGCAAAATAACTTCCATGCTGTGAGGTATTAAGTCAATATTTTAAGGAAGACTCATTATTTTGAGATACTAACTAATTATTTTTTGTATACTTGATAATTTTGAGATGCTAACTTATTATTTTGAGAACATTTCTCATTATATTGTGATACTGTGTCATTGTTCTGACGTATTAAGTCACTATTTCGAGAACATTTCCCATTACAATGACGTACAGGACTTTTTTTTTCTCATTGGCAGACATTGGTTTTGGACACCACTTAACATTTCCATATATTTAGAGCTGATTCTTAAAGTCAGCTTGTTGAAGGTTTCTGGGTGGTGTTGTGAGACTTTGTATGAAAATATCTGTCCTGCCAAAGTGTCCTTAAGCAAGGCACTGAATCCCTGTTATACAGCTCTCAACTCTGTATATAGAGAAAACAGAGTATCATCATTTATCAAAGAAGAATCTTGTTATCATTGCAGTGGAGCTGCAGAGACATAAAACTGAATAAAAACAACTTGAACAGATAAACACAGAGCTCATTTATATATTTCATTGTGAACTCTTATTTTTTATCTGTGTCTCTCTGTATTAGCCTAACCTTGCTGCATTATACATCGTTGAATAACTGCAGCTCAGATGATGCAAGGTCCTGTGTCTGGGACTGTTTTATGTATTAGAGAAATCGGAGAACCTTATGTAATATTGAACAGTTTCCCATGTGGTAAAAAATCCAGACCTCTCTATTATAGTTCACAAGGACACCGTCTCCCCACCTGTTCAGCAGGACACACTGTCGCTCAGGATTATTCAGACTTTCCCCCGTTTCTCTTTGGAAAGGAATTTCTTCTGAATTGGCCTCCTGTGTTTGTCTGGACGAGAGCTGCCGCTGGTTTCTTTCCACACGTTTTGATGAGAGAGGAGAGGAGCCAGTCCCCACACAGACCTGCTAAAGGACCAGAGACAGGTACTGCCGAGCAGAGAGAGGCTGTAGATGGTAAATTAACAGGATTATTTTGTTGTTTTTAGGAGGTGTTACGCAGGCTTGAGACACCAGAGGGTCAAGAGTTGAATGGTTTTATGGATGTTGGCTTTCTGGCTCAGCTACTGCCTCAGTATAAATCCTCCACGTCAAGCTGCCTGATGACAAAGCCAGAGCTCTCACGTTTAACAGAGGTTGTTCCATTGAATACCATCAGAGAGCAAAGTCAAATGTATAAGAGAACCACTTTAAATGTGGCGTGTGTAAAACAAAAGAGACACACATATGAAAAACAATTTCAAATGAAAGAGAAAAAAACTTGTTTGAGTATAAGGGGTGAAACTTTAATCAAATTCGGGACTTTTCAAAGTTATAAACTTAGTACATTTACCCAAGTGCAGTACAGCACCGAAGTACTTTCCATCTAATATTGATTCATACTTCTCAACATTTGATGGAGAAGTATTAAAATTTTATTTTTTTAAATCCTACTTTTATTTCACAGCTTTTGTTACTTTGCAGATTTACATGTCATATACAAGACAAATGATGAACTTTTATAATATTGTGCATTTTGTTATATATTAAGTTACACACGTTTGTACAAAGCAGATAAAATTACCTGCACCTGTTCTCGCTACAGCAGTGTAATGCAACTTGAACACATCATCAGTCCATTATTATTAATAATCCAGTACAATAATAATGATAATAAATATTATATTATATTATGTTTTATTTTATTATGTTACGTTATATTAAATTATATTATGTTTTATTTTATTATGTTATATAATTTTATATTATTTTATGTTCTGTTTTATTATATTATGTTATATTAAATTATAGTATATTTTATTATATTATGTTATATAACTTTATATTATTTTATGTTCTGTTTTATTATATTATGTTATATTAAATTATAGTATATTTTATTATATCACATTAT
>JAPZEB010000008.1:7186780-7199373 GCA_029783705.1 Chaetodon striatus | reverse complement strand
CTCATGTTTTGTGAGGTCACAGTTACCTTGACCTTTTAGATGTCATGTTCATAACAATGAGAAGGATGCAAGGTCACAGTGACCTTTAGCATTGCCTACCAATATTTAATCATTTCACTGTTGGGTCGAAGTGGACGTTTGTGCCAAATTTGAATTAGGTGTTCTTGAGATGCCACCCTCACAAAAATGGGATGGACAAACGGACGGACAGCCCAAAAACATAATGCCTCCAGCCACGGCTATCACTGGCATGGAGGCATTAAAATTTAAAACTACAAAACTGAAATCATAAGAGTCTTTTTCTCTCGATGAAACATGTTGTCGGTGTCCTTGAAACTTATGAAGAATTCCAAAAGCAAGCCAAGGAATTGCAGAGGTATAGCTTGGTGTCTCGGCTACCTTGTGTAGTCTACTCAAACAACCATTAACAGTCATGGCTGCTAGTGATATAGACAATAAACAAATGCAATGGGGAAAACACCCTTTGGGTGAAGCCGCCCTCATCAAGTCGATTGATCATGATCAGGATTAATTACGCAATGCATTGCACTGGTCATGAAATGCACCCTTACACAGGCCTTTGGTGCAGTGCAACGGTCAATGAATAGCAAAGCTGTCCATTTCATTACTTCATATTCATGTAATAACTGACAAATGTCAATTAGGTGGTAATCTGCATGAGAAATCTTCTGCTTATCTGTTAGGCCCGGACAGATGTGATCACTTAAAGAGGTTTCCGCTGGACTATAACTGGATAAATTCCCAAAGAGCATGTGTGTGAAAGTGAATAAGAATGTAAAAAAGTTTTGTCCTACTTAAAAAAGTTGAGTAAGGTATTTAAAACCCTATTTCTTTACAGTGGCTTAGTTGCCAAGAATAGAGGCCTTTGGACAGTACAGGTCCTACGTGGATAAATAAGAGGAGAAAAGTGCTGGTGCTTTCATTTTCCCATCACTAATTACAACACCTACAAAGTTCCGTTGCATTGTTTTGCTTTTTGGTAATTGAACGTATTTTAAGGACTGCAAGTACCAACTGCAAAATAAACAGAATGTCACTGAGAGAAATTGCTAACCTAAACAATATGAGCTCAGTACAAATCTGCAGTAATGCCCTGACTGAGACTACTACAAAAAACTCAAACCATACAGCCAATGGGCAGCTATTATTGAAGGAGAAGAAAAGCACCCCTGCAAAAACTGAACAATGCAAAATCCGTCACAACTGACTGACTGACTGACTTTGTCTGCGGATTGAAAGGTCACTTAACAGGATATTCAATGTCTCAGTGTCACTTTACAGGATATTTGATGGGGTATCACAATAGTTGGGCTTCTATCGGCAGAAAATGTATTGTGGCATTTTAATTTCCGATAGTATAATATGCTGTAGGCCTGTGGAGGAAAAAAACAATCCTGCGAGGTATGAAAAAGAAGAAAAATTAGATGAAACAAACAGACCAGAAGAGCTGACCCACTCCAAAAGATAAGCTACTAAATACAATGACTCATCTCAGCTCAGCATTTTTCATCTAGCCCTGTGAAACTTCACTGTCTTCACACAGCAGAGCATGAAAGCATCCCTCCACAGCTCCTCAATGTTCCTCACTCCTCCATCAAACTAATGCTGTCCCCATTCATAAACCATTCACTATTACACCTCACAAGAGACTTCCTCTCAGTATATCCAGGAACATGCGATACGTCCTCTTCCTGTATCACTCTAAGAAATACAATCTCCTGAAAGGAGGATATAGTCGGAGCATAATCACAAAAATGACATCCATCAGCGGCATTATTTCCTAAAACACTCTTTCTTCTCTCTACCCACCCACCCACCACCCCACTCCAGCGTCCTCTCAGCCCCTTAAGCTCCTATCTCACTAAAGAGCATTCATAAAATGCTTTTCAGCATTTGACATTTTCCATTTAATCAAAGCGGGTAGGTAAAGGGCACGATGGATCACAGGTGGACAGGCCGACCAACAATTCCGTTATGATATAATGTATCAATTTAAAGTGGATTAATATCCCTGGCGCTCTACAAGCTTGACCTTTGCCCTCTCAATTGGAAAGTTTGATAATATGAACCAGGCTGAGAGGAAACTTTCTCCTGCTTTATGAAAGGGCACCGGGGAAAAAAAAAGGACTCTAAAAAGCAGGCTATTCTTGTGCCTGCTGAATAACTCATGCATATTAATTTTGGACTTTCAAAAATGGAACATGCTAATAATCCGTTGCTTTTTTAACTATCCACCTGCCTGCATTAAGTGAAAGCATTATTTTCTGATGACAGTAATTTAAGAGGGCATTAGCGTGATGAAGGTTTTGGACTTGATGAATGATAATAATCCTTAAAATTATCTTCTCAGTGCCCTGTGTGTTACTGGCCTTAGTGAAAAGAAAGAGTCACAAAGAATAATCTGCTCTCTCGTCTCTTAAGAAGCACGACTTCCTTAAAAAATATTGAAAAAACAACCTTTTTTTTCTCGAAGGACAGAGAGGTGGGAGTGACAACAGCAAAACAGAGCATTCACCCACATTGACTTGGAAATGATAGGTTTCTAGGGACAAGCTGCAGGGTCCTATCAACTGGACAATCTCTTCAACCCTCAAATAGCAAGCACTTTACATTTCCTGAAAAAGGAATTTCTCCAGAGGGATTTTTAACACTTTTAAGAGCAGGATGGCACTCTGGGACAGGCGGAGGCCACTAGAAGGGGGTCAATGCGTCCTTAAGAGAAAACAGGATTGGTCATGGAGCTGATGCAGACTTAAAGAGGGGGACTTAGGCCCTGCAAAAGCTTTCAGAGGTACTGTGGCTTCTTGGCTTTCTTTTAATAAGATCCAAGCTGGGCATGGTTACAGAGTTCATTGATAGAGGGAGTCGAAAGAGAGAGGGAGACTGGTAAAGTGCAGATATTCTATGAAAAATGGAGGGAGGAATAAAAAGGACATGACTGGGGAGATTAATGGAAAGCACCCTCCTATCTCTAAGCTTTTCTCACACACACACACACACACACACACTTACATCTTGGTTGCCCATATCCCAGTAGGGTCTCTCTCCATAGGACATGACCTCCCACATGACAATGCCGAAGCTCCAGACATCTGAGGCCGAGGAGAAGCGATGGTACTGGATGGCCTCCGGAGCGGTCCACAGCACCACACTCTTCCCTCCGTGCTGGAAAAGGGAACGGGTGAGGTAAGACATGGAGTAAGAGGGTGTGGAGAGTTCACAAAAGTAAAGCTTTAATATTCTCTTTGAACAGCTTTGAACATATTTTCAGTAGATCAAAAGAATCTTTAGAGGAGTGGGTTCACCTTGAGTGGAACCCCAAAATATCCAGGGAAATAATGCACCATTTTTTTTTTTTATATTTTTCTTTTCCATGAAAGCTTAATTACATGACCTCAGCTGAACCTGACATGTGTTAACTCTCATGTGGTTCAAGCCTCATTAAATATATCGTACATGTGTGAACTGCCTACCTACCAGCTTTGTGCCACTTTGTCTTGAAAGCTAGTTTCTGTCATATTTGATAACAGTGTCACTATGTCCTGATAGTTGTAGTAAGTGTGACAGATCATCTTTGAAAAAATTATGCTTCTCTGCCTCCTCATAATGCTTCTAATGGCATTTGCGAGAATCAACTGCGTCTGAACGAAAACAGCCAATCAAAGCTGAAGAGACAGCTCGTGAACTGTGGTGAAACTGTTTTTGTCTTTCTCACCTCAAATGCTTTCAGAGACCTATTTAAGTGTACTGTTTAGCTGTTAAATGAGAAACTTTGTGACCTGGGACCAAGTTGGCCACCCACTGGCCTGACCATCTTTCTCATTTTACAGCTAAACAGTACACTAAAACATGCTTCTGAAAACATCTGAGGTGAGAAGCAGGCAATGCAGTAACAGAATATTGATTTATATTTGATCTGCGCTGCCTAGTTTGACAGTTTGACCACAGTGTGGGCCATGATTGATAAGATTAAAAGATGGATTAGAGACTGTGATTGGTTTTTGTGCAGACGCAGTCGATTGTAAATGCCATTCAAAGCACTCTCAGGAGGAGGAGGAACATAATTTCACTCACAGATTACCTGCCTTATGTACTACTGTCAGGATACAGTGACAGTTTTAGCAAATTTTATATACAAGTTTATACAAGTTACCAACTATAGCTTTAATTAGGAAAGTAGAATGCAAAATACATTATCTAAAAAGTTGACTGCCTGGCGCACACACACACACACACACACATTTTTCTCTTACCAGTGTGGTGTAAATGGCCTCTATCTTGTCCTCCTGAAGAGGTCTGAAGCCGGATACCTTGCAGCCCAGGTTGGAGTTAACCAGCACCTGAGGTTTGGGAAAACAAACTGATTAGCATTGGTTACATTAGAGAGGAAACAATCTCAGTGTGAGAGCTTGCCACCCTGGTGGGCAAAGCTCTTATCGCACCAGGGACAATTGATTGTTTACAAGCACAAATGGCCCTGTTCTTCATTTTCAGCAACGTGACCACTGCATTTACAGTTTGACGGATGGGCTCTTTTAGGAAAATGCAACACAGTGAATCCTGAATGTGGCAAAATGATTTCGACAGTGTTGTCTAGTCATTTTCAGCTTCGTGTATTACTCTAATAAAAACCTACAGGCAAGTGATTGTCAAAGATGTTTGCAGGCGAGGACAAATTGTATTCTGTAAAACCCACCTGCGAAAACTTGCAATAGCCTGGGAAATACATCACCCTACACTCTCGCCTCTATCACCGCCTCACACCTGCTCTCTTACCTTGTGTGCGGCCAGCCGTTTGTGGATGAAGCCCATTTCGGTGAGGTACTTCATCCCAGATGCCACACCAGTCAGCATATCCATCAGCTGCATTACACTCAACTGGCCTTCGTGTTTCTGAGGTTATGGGAGGCGAAAGGAGGAAAGGAGATGGAAAATCGGAAAGAACAGAGAGGGAGGGAATGGAAGAGGAAATGAAAGAAGAGAGGAGAAGGGAAGAGGAGGAGAAAACAAGTTGAGTGTATATAGTATGTATGTAGTGATCCAAAAAAGGCGGCACATCTGTTACTACACTACAATGTTGTGCTCACTGAGCCGAATCCCTTTATTTGGAGAATAAAAACAAACAGGCCATTAATTCATATCATTATAAACCACGCTGCAGCGGTTCACAGAGCAGAGGGGCACAATAACAGTTTACAGAAGCTTACAGCATCTTTAAGCAGGAACACTCCATTTGTGCTGTTAATTATGCTACGTTTCCCTTATTACTGTAATAAGCACAAGTATTGCTGCCCTAGGACTGCACTATAATAATAGTGAATTTAGGATCATTAGAACAAAATGCCTTGTTTGTGAAACGGCTCCAACACAGATGATAATGATGAGGCTTAATTTAGTCATAATACGATAAGTAAACATGTCTGCTATAAACACATGTTAAAATGACACAAAAAAAACGTACCCTAAGGAAGGAATCTAAGGCTCCGTTAGACATGCTCTCCACTATGATCATCATGGTGTTACCTGGAGTGAGACAAAGAAAGCAAAAGTTAGCGTATGAACACGTGAAATTGGGGTAAAATGGAGAGAAGAAAGTGAGAGAGGTAATAGAGACAGAGACACAGACAGGGAGGGAGGGAGAGAATAAAGTGAGTCTAGTCCACTTGGCAGCACGGCAGGCATTGTGCAAAGCCATTCCTCACCCAGTGAACTGTGGTGAAGCCAGGAGAACCTGTGTGCTGCCCTGGCTGTCTCAGCAAGTTTAACGACCCTCAAACACACACGCACACAGTCTAGGCACGACCGTACACACAGACCAACACAGCCCAGGTGTGCATGTTTGTATACACTGCACACATGCATGCATGCTCGCACGCATACACACTGCGCCCAGGCCCAGATGGCGGGGATCCAGCAGTGCTATGAAGTGCAGAGAGGAGGAAAATAAGACTGCAGCAGTTGGAGAAGACGAGAACAAGGAGAAAGGAGGAGTGGATTATGGGAGCTTGAGAGAATACGACAAACACTCATAGATATGTAAACAACTAAAAATCCTAGCTATGTCCAAAAAAAAGGATGTTACTGTAGGCTATCAGCGCTGACAGTTTTTGCAGGCATATTACAAAAATGACAACTTGGCATTGTAATAGCCACAATTCATGCTTTGCCAGTATTACTGGGCTTTCAGGAAGCTATTTGGAAAGGTAACCAACAACATGAGGGAACTGTGAGTCAGCACAGAGACACTGCCATCGTACGGCAGCCATCATGTAATTAATGCGAGCTGGAGAGTGTGTTGGTGGGTTGAGCTGGGCTGGCATGACAGATACATTTAGCTACAAACAAGGACCTAGTTAAAAGGATTATATAATTTGTGTTATGTGATTACCTACTAAAAACACTGTATTTTTTAGTCTGACAGAAATGCAGAGGAAGGATGGTAAGGGAGGGGGGGGGGACTGAGTGTGTGACAGAGAGAGCGAGGGAGTAACGAGCGCTTTCTGCTCCCTCACACAAATACAAATCCATACAAGTCATACACACTTGTATGTCAGAATTTGAATACATATTGAAAAGCAAATCCTTGATATTTTACTGTACGCTGCAGTTTCAAACCGTGCGCAGCAAAACTGTATCTTTTATGGACTGGATGAAAATTGAAATATCCACGTTCTGAGAAGGGAACAAAATTACATTCTCCTTTTTTTAAGGTCATTTTTGGGTGTTTTTTGCCTTTAATGATAGCAAAGCTGAAGACTGACGGGAAGGATGGAAGAGAGAGAGAGAGGGGGAATGACACCAAAGTTGGAATCGAAACCTGGGCTGCCACAAAGGACTCACTGTGTATGGGGTGCATGCGGGTGAGCTATGGGTCGCCCCAAGATATCACATTCTTATTGGAAAAGATGTGCACTAAAATAGCAACCACAGTGGACTCATTGGATTAAGACCTCGGTGGAGCTGCCCTTTGATAGACGAGTGCAGGAGGTGTAGCAATTCTACCTCGAGGTGTCGCATGTGGAAATACCTCCTAAGAAGATCACCTTATTGCATTTCCTATTAGCAGTGATGGAAAGTCTCAGTACTACTGTACTTCTGTTCAATTTTAAGGGACTTGAGCGTCTCCATTTTCTGCTACTTTAAACCTCTACTTCACCACATTTCAGATGGACACATTGTACTTTTAACTTCACTACAGCGATCTCACAGCTAGACTCACTGGTTACGTTGTATATTAAGATTTTACATTATACACATGATAATCTTACAAAATACAACACATTTTCATTTTAACAGCACTTCAAATTTTTACACTGTTATCAGAATGAGCACTATTCTTTTGATACTTTACAGGTTTAATATACAGAATTGTCAGTTAATGTCTGTAAACATGATCACTAGCGACCCAGAGTCACTCTCATTAGGTGTTTTGCCTCTCTATATTTGAGTATATTTGGCGCAGTGTCACTTGAATGCCTGTTGATTACAGTCTGGCACCTAGTCACTACCTTTTTATAAAGTCCTGACCTCACCTGTGTGCCGTGGCACATGCCCATAAAGCTCCTGAACACAGGGAATGAAAAAAGAAAATGCAGACAAAGGGCAAAATCTCTGTCGAATAATACACCACCACACACTTCTGGGGGGTTCAAAGTGATGACTGAGAGGGGATACTTCTGTATTCGTCTATAACTTGTTTTCACATACTGTATCTATTAGTACATGAAGCTGATGATACTCTGCGCTTTTCCATCTTTTGCGCTGGATTTTAATGCTGGACTTTTACCTGTAATTGAGTATTTTTTACAATGTGGTATTCGCACTTTTACTCAAACTCAAGGAGACAAAATAAGAAGCTTTGTAACCCCTTAAGATCACATCCCCATCAGACTGTGAAACGTATTTAACAATACTTAAATACGACATAATTACATTAGCTAGTGCCAACATATTTCTATTTTAACCACTCTAAACTGATATTAAGTTAGCAAGCTAGCGACAGCATGCCATGTAGGTGTGTTTTCAGATTTCTGTCGTGACAGCTCCAGATAATGTGCAGGGCATCTTACAGTGGACTGCCTCAGCACCTACATGGAACATACAATGGGCTTTGTCTCTCTTTCCCTGATGGATACTGCTATCTCGGCAGCTTACACAGTCAAAGCCTCTTCCTGTTTTTTATGACACGTGCAAATCAAATTCATCCCGATGTTATATCCTGCCTGTCAATCCTGTTTCACTCAGAAATACGTCACAATACTGAGCTAGATACTGTAGACATGCCTTTTGATCTGGACTTTAGGTAAAGGATCTCAGTACTCAGTGCAGCCTACAATCCTGGAAATGATGGTAAGAAGGTGGAGCGAATGGAGGGTCATGAAATAAAGGAGCATATAGAGGTAGAATGGAAAGGTGGAAGCTTTTCAAATTAACGGGACACGCCCAGGTTTTCATGTGGCCTTGAATTATAGGGAAAGGATGGGGAGATAAGTATGGAGGTGGGGGGTGTTTGCAGGTGGGTGAGGTGTGTTGGAGGGATGGAGGAGGGCTGAGTGAGGATCTGGTGGGGGGTAAGTGATGTAAAGCAGGTGATTTGTACTCTAACAGTATGTGGGTGTGTGTTTACTGTTTGTGTGCACGGATGTGTGATTTCATGCCAAGTGAGGAGGCAAGCAAGCAGGTGTGTGTGTGTCGATGATAGTGAATGAGAAAGTGAGCATATGGGACCGCCTTTTTGTGTATGTGTGTGTGTGTGTGTGTGTGTGTGTGTGTGTGAGGGAGCATGCACGTGAGTTGTGTGTGAATGAGTGTGTGTGTGTTTGCGCACGTGATGGTGGGAGAGATTGGAGTGGATCTCAGTGCCCCGCTGGGTCTCTAGCACCAATTACTGTACCCTGCACATCTGCTGCCATCCTACTGAGCGCAGAGTGTGTTCGGGCACCGTGCCCACATACACACACACACACACCTACACAAACACCACACTGAGCATCACTGCGGCAGTAACAAAAACTTCACAAACTCTTTAAAGCTTCTCCCTTCACCTGCCATTCCCATTAACCTCTACCTCATCTTCTCTGTCTCTCATGTCTCTTTCCTCCGTCTCCTCCCTTCAAGTTTCTTTCCTCCCCCTCCTCTCCTCCATCCTGTTTTCGCTCTAGGACCTCAATTGCTATCTGTCAGCGGAAAATGGGCCTTGATGTAGCTCAGCTGCTGCTAGCGTACGGCATCCATCCTGCCACCCTGCTCTCTACTCTTCAACCTCTTCTTCTTTCCCATCCTCCCGTCCCGCCCTCTTCGCTGTAAGCGCTGACCCCCTCCGTGCGTGTGATATTGAAGTGGTCGGAGTATCGCAGTGCTCTTCCCGATCCTGTCTTCTCCTGTCTGTGCTCCTCTTCCAGTTTTCCTCCCGTCTTTCTCCGCTGTTACAAAAAGTGGTGACCCCCTCCGCACGTGCGATATTGAAATAGTCAAATTCCAATTCCCTTGTTTACCCCATTCTGCTTCCCCGAAGCCTTTGCTATCCCTTCCTCCTTTGTAATGGAGGTGATAAACCCCCTTTATGATCGTGGAGGTGGTCATTCCCATACCTGTCCCATTGTCCTTTGATCCTTGGATGACCAGGATTTTTTCCCCTTCTATGCTTATTTTCATCTTCACCCCCTCGTCTTCCTCCCAAACTGCCTTTCACCCTCAGCTTGATCTCCGTTCCCATCCTCCCTACCATGGGTGGACTATGAGACATGCGAAAGGCCCCAAAGCTCTCCTACATATGACAAAGACACAGACTTTGTGCTTGCTTGCTTCTTTTTGTGATTTTGTGTCTCTCTGTGTTAACTTTGTGTGCCCTTAAGGTTGTTCTGTGTTTCTTTGTAACAGTTTTGTGTCTCTCAGGGGTATATTTGTGTCTTTTTTTGGTTTGTTTGTTTCCCTTTGTTGTGTTGTGTGTCTCTTTGTAGTTTATTTGCATCTCTTTTCAGTCGTTTTGTGTCTTATTGGGTTGTTTTCTTAGTCTTTGTAGTTGTTGTGTGTCTTTTTTTAGCTGTTGTGGTTTTTTTGTAGTCATTTTGTGTCTCTTTGGAGTCATTTTCTTTCTTTGAGGTATATTCGTGTCTTTTTTGTAGTTCGTTTGCATCTCTTTGTAGTTGTTTTGTATCTCTTTGGTTCTTTGAGGTATATTTGTACCTTTTTATGGTCATTCCGTGTCTCTTTGTAGTTCACTTTAAAGGCCAATTTGTGTCTCCTTGAAGGATAGTTGTGTCTTTTTCTTTGTCATTAAGTGTCTCTTTGTAGTCATTCTGTATCTTTTTGTAGTTCCTTTGCATTTTTTTGTGGTCGTCATTTTGTCTCTGAGATATATGTGTCTTCCTTCAGTCACTTTTCTCTTTGTAGTAATTTTGTGTCTCTCTCACACGTCATTTTGTGTCTCTTTCGAGTAACTTTTTGTCTTTCTTTTTGGTTACTCTGTCTCTTTGTAGTTCCTTTTTATGTTTTTGTTGTTGTTTTTTGTCTCTTTACAGGTCAATTTGTGTCTCTTTGAAGTCCCTTTGCATCTCTTTGTAGTTGTTTTATGTTTGTTTTTTTTTTAATCATTTTGTCTCTGAAGTATATTTGTGTCTTTTTTATTTGTGTTTTTCTTTGTAGTCATTTTCTTTCTCTTTGGAGTCATTTTGTCTCTTTGATGTATATTTGTGTCTTTCTTTTTGGTCATTCTGTGTCTCTATGTAGTTCCTTTTTATGTCTTTGTTGTTTTGTGTCTCTTCGAAGGTCAATATATGTCTCTTTGGGGGATAGTTGTGTCTTTTTCTTGGTAGTTAAATGTCTCTTTGTAGTTGCTCTGTGTCTCTTTCTGTTTGATACGTGTTCATTTAAGTGACATTTTGCAGGTAAAGTCAGAGGCCCCTGATGTTTTGGGACCCTGGCCTGTGCCTGTTAGGCCTTTCCAGTAATCCATCCATCCCTTTTACCTGTGGTGATGACACCCTCCAGCCGGATGATGTTGGCGTGATCAAACTGCCCCAGGATGCCAGCCTCGCTGAGAAAAGAACGGCGCTGTTTGTCAGAGCAGCCGGCCCGTAACGTCTTTATGGCCACCGGCAGCTCTCTCTTACTGGGGAGCTTCAGGCAGCCGCGACACACCTCCCCAAAGTCGCCTGTAGGGGGAGACAGATAAACAGAGGTCATGATCCCTATTGATTGATGAAATACTAGAGAGAGCTGGGGGAGAATAGCGCAGGGTGTTGCAAGTCAGACTGATGACATGGAGTAATATCTGAGCAAAGTTTGAAAGAAAGAGAGAAGGACTGAATGGGAGTTAGACGGAGGGGGAAACAGGTCAGAGCAGATTCAGATGGAGAAATACCAACTCATTGTGGAGGAAGAGAGATGACGCAAATGAACAGACACTATTGAGGGAGAGAGAGACATGAAATACAAAGGGATCAAAGAGAGATCAAAGATGGAGTAGGGTGCAGGTGAAACAGTGGAACATCAAGTGCAGACGAGGCAAACAGTGGAGCTCGATTTTGGCAGATCAGTAAGTTGCCAGACTGATTGAACTGGTTTCTCCAATTTGTCTCAAGGCAGGGTGAAGGAAAGTGCAAAAATAACTTGAGTTGCCTCGAGATTACTGCAGCTGTTGATCGTCCCCGCTCTGCTGTCTGTCTTTGCCTCACCTTTCTAGATTTCACAATAGAAATGGCTGCAATTATTTTGCTTCTGTTACCATTCTGGACAATTTAAACTGAATTGCATCATTTCCACTGTGCCATACACCCCATACTCATTATAGTCTTTGATACCCCATGTGGTGCTCATATCCTGCTGTAAATTTAAAGGGGCAATCCCCTGGTTTTACACACGAAGATCATTTTAGTTGCTAGTCATCCTGTAAAAACAGATGTGAAGTGGCTTCTATGGTTCTGAAGAGAGCTTTCTAAAGCCTGTAAAAACAACCCTGATGATGGGCTTGAGACTGCCTGCGCAATGAACTTGGGATGTGGAGTTTGAAAGACATGTCTAACAAGAAATGCTATTGCATTCTGGGAAATGTAGAGTCCAGTGTATTAGGAGTTTGACCCATAATAAAGACTAAGATCCCCTTTACACCTTGCATTAAAATGCGTTTTGGGGGTTAGTGCTTGACCACATGAAAGAACTGGTGTAAATACACCCAAAATGCATTGAGGATAGTTTGTGATCCAATTGACCAAACCCTCTCCAGAGGTGGTCAGGCACATATTGTGACTAAATTGTGACCACACTGAACACAAGCATATATACAATTACACTGTCAGTCCACATATAACAAGTACATGGGTGAAAATACATAATTACACAGTAGCAGTGGCTCTCTCTCATCCTAAAACTGAAGCTGCAGGGTGCAGGGTGGTCTCTCTGTCATTTGATGCTAACACTACAGCAGTGTCTCCCTCATCTATAATATATTCTTCCTGTAAGTCACTGTCTTTACAATCAGGCAGGCTTGTTTAATCCTCCTGGACCTGGTTGTTGCCTTGTAAATCTTTCTGACTGGCTCTGACATATATAACAAATAAAACTGTAGAAAAGCT
>JAPZEB010000008.1:7175655-7186680 GCA_029783705.1 Chaetodon striatus | reverse complement strand
ATATATAACAAAGAAAACTGTAGAAAAGCTATGTTTTTTTTTTCCAGAATATTGGTTTTATTTTTGTGCCAATATTGACTCTAAAAATGCAGACAATAGCATAAAGTCAAACCCATGCTTTTCCCCCAATGATACAACAAAACATTTTGTTTTATTTTTAACACAATAGGTGTTGACAGGCGGGGGCGGGACCTGTTTGGACTGTGGAGGCCGTGGGGTATATTTTACTGAGTCAAGATGAGACCAAGTATGTGCTTTCATTTTTGTCCAATCGCAATTTAAATAACAGCTACGCTATTTATGAAGCAGTGGCTGTGCAAATGATGGAGAAATGGCAACTGCACACAGCCATTGGATCTCAAATAGATCTCAGTGTGGACACTGGAGACACATATTAATACCAGGAGTAACTGCAACCAGATTAAATCATATCCAGATACAATCTGGATACCAGACACATTTTAGTGCAAGGTGTAAAAGGGGGTCTAAAACTCAGGATATTTACGACTTTGCTGCTTTAAATGCAAAATACTTGTTGAAGTAATTCTTCAAAAACAGGAACAATTCTGCTTTGTTTCCGTACACAGTTACGCACCTGTGTGCACAATTCTCTCTATCTTGATGCTTGAGTTGTCCAGCTCCTTGGCGAAGGCGTGCACGGCCTGCAGGAGGTCCTCGCAAGTCTCTGGGTCAATGTAGGTCCTCCGTGTTGGGATCTTAACTGAACACACAAACACACAATTCATCAGAAGTGTACTGGTGAGGAAAGACTTTCCACAGTCCATCAAATCAAAAGGACAGCAACAGAAATTGTATGGCCCACATGCTTGTCTGCACAAAGAAACACATTAAAAGATAAAAGTCTGTAGTCCCAGCAGCAAAATGTCCAGATGAGGCACAAAATAGATAAAAGAAGCCACTCTCAGATTGACATACCATTAAACTGTGTATAAGCAAGTAAATCCAGATAGCTAGTCAAATGTTTTGTTAGCATAAAGAGAGTCTGCTGCCCTGGCGGTACCTCTCTCTCAACACAAAGCAAAACATTTCTCATGTCTACATTGCTTTGTGCTCTATTGAGACTAGAGTCAGTGGAGAAATTGGTATTTCTGCCTCCTCCAACAAAGAGTTCCTCTCTGTATGATTGTTGAACATTAGACCAAAATGTTGTGTCTAGGAAGAAGCCCTTGCTCTCTGATCTAGAGAGGGAAATCAATACCTCAGTTTTACTGTTGATGTCTGAGATAGTTGGAACATTTTCTACTATCAAACCCCACTATATCTGTAGGCCTACTTTAAACATCTCAGATTGGCATTTTTAGACAGTTATTTGTGGCTATAATAACTAAATATGACAAAAAATTCACTACACTTCGAAAGTAGCTGATTTTTCCAAACCGTTTTTTTTTTCCATTAAAAGATGCTTCCGTTTATGTATTCATAACTTGTCTAATTCTCTGTTTTTGTTTGTTTTGACCTTGCGAACTCCAGAGGCAGAGAGAAAAACCAAGATCAAAGGCTCCGAGCGCTCAAATCTGACTTTGGGTTTCCTCCACACGGCTTTAGTGAGATCACAGCGCTTCTTCCACGAGGCTTTTTGTCTTTTCTGCTTGCTTCTAAATGTTATCTCACCAACACACACACACATATGCAAAATAACAGACACGCACAGACACAATATAATCTTCAGGCAGAAATTGGGACAGGACATAATAGACAGTGAAATGCTGAGGCAGAGGAACCTTAAAGTGGCAGGGTGCTTGTAGTTGGCTTGCTGCTTTGTTGTTAGTTTTAGAGTTTGGGGTGCTGGTACTTCCCAAAAAATAATGACAGTATAGGTGACAGCTCAGGTACCTCTGCAAAAAAAAAATCTCCCAAAATAACATGTCTCTGTGTCCTCTATCCCTAATGTGACATTTGATAAATAGCCCAGTTAGTACAAAAGTGATATGTTGTTGGCTAAATAACTTGTTAAACCCTGGTCTTTGTTAACATCAGTAAAAATAGCAACGTGCTGGCCTAAATTTCAAGACATTTCACTGTTGCAAACAAACTTCCAATGTTGGAATAAAGTCATGAGAGTTGTTCCTCAGCTGGTGTACGCTCCTGTGATCTCGACCATTTGGTGTACAGTGGTCATAAAACTGAGCTGGCTAAGGCCATGTTTACATGAAAACAATCCGCTGAAAAACGGAATTGTTTCTCATTTTAGTTTTGAAAAAATTTCCGCGTTCAGACAACAACGTTTTGATAACAACTGTTGTGCACACAGATCTCCAAAATGACCAAAAACGCTGTAGTACACATGCCAGGCCAGTAGTTGGCGGTGTGACTTTGTAATGAAACAACACGCACCTGCACACATGTGCTTCCTTCTAAAGAGTGGTGATGTATTTACAAAAA
The DNA here is from genome assembly GCA_029783705.1 of Chaetodon striatus. Lineage (NCBI taxonomy): Eukaryota > Metazoa > Chordata > Actinopteri > Chaetodontiformes > Chaetodontidae > Chaetodon > Chaetodon striatus. Next base: position 7,184,277 of record JAPZEB010000008.1, on the reverse strand, counting down.
AAATGGCAACCGCATGAACGTTTGTCTGGATGGGCGATGAGGTGGAGTTGCAACAGTAAATCTACACTTGGCTGGAGAAGCGTTGATAAATTCAACAGGATGAGCAGCACAAACAGAGCTTGGGAGTCCGCCATTGTTGCTGTGATGGTCGACTTTCTCGTGCATACCTAATGCCTGGAACCATAATGCACATGTGAAAAAAGTCTCAGGTTTCAGAGGAACTGCGTTTTGCTAATTTACATAACAACAGAGAAGATGCTGCTTCCAAAAAATTGCAATCTAGAACCCGTTTTCAGGCACCCAAAATGCCGCTAAATAATCAGCCAAAACACAACTACAGTTTACCATTTTCGGTTGAAATTGTCGTTGTATAAACAGGACCTAAGTCAATCTTTTCTTATTGTGCTGTTCTGACAAAATCAAATGTGTTTAATATTATGGTACGGTTATAGTGTTGTCTCGTGCAAATACTTAAGTCCAATGACACTGTAAAGGACCAATAGCTGCACTTTTTCTAGCACCCAATAAAAAGCAGCAAGTATTTCTGTCAGCCTGTATCTGATCCACCACCTGGCACTTCATTTAGTGATAAACATTTATTTTTTTAAAACAGTTTGACTCTCATTCCCACAGTCTCCTCCCACTGAAACAGTGCAGCTACTACGAGGAAGTTGGTGGTTAGTGGAGGCTATTAAATCTAAAATTTAAAGTTTGTATACAAATACAATTAATCTTTATGGATTAAACTGATGCCGAATTGATGAGAATAATGTCATATGAAACCTTTTATCTTGTGTTTCTAAATTTGTGTCTTTTTGCAGACAGGTACGAACTTGTTAAGTATATTTATTAAAGGGACTTTGGCAGAATAATCTCCACTGAGTGCAGGATGGGAAATGATCTCAAAAGTATTTCAGTTATAATCATGCAAATAGTGACACTGCAAGATCCCCGGTCTTTGTAAAATCTGACATCGTGTGACTGAAGGGAGACATTGTCTTTAGATGTGAGAGGGTGTCAGACTTTAAAGTCTCAGTCTTATAAAAGCCTCTTCAAAGTTTATTAGTGCACGGTAGATATTAGAATCTAAATTCAAAATAGATGAATTATTATTCCCTATCCACTCCTCAAAGAAAAGGTTGTTGTTACTTACTAATGAGACAAAACAATTGGAAATTTCAGGTGACATTTCAAACTGCGAGTGATATTGACCCCGACTGTTTGACTGTACACAACAAAACAAAGGCACTATTGCTTTCTCAATGAGCCTCTTGTTTTCTTTATCAACTGCCAATGGTATTTACTGAACACTAACAAGTGGCAAATAAACTTGCTAGCAGATAGCCAATAAGCATTAACCAGTGGGCTATAGTTCTCAATTAGTTGACCTTTGACCCTGGTTACTACATGTTAAGGCTAATCTTCCAGGAAAAGGCCTGGTAGTATTCCCAAAAGCTGGCGCAGAGGCTCCGAGATGTGATTACAGCCCTAGATCGACTGGAGGGACCCTATACCGGCTGCCTCATAACGGCTTATTGATCCAACACAAACACACTCACAGATATGTTTGTGTACAGGCACACGCACACACACATACATCGACAAATAAAGCCAAAAGTCCAATTATGAAGCAAATGAAACCTTTTCTATTCAAGGCCAGGAGTGAGTGGAGGATCGAAGGCTCTTTTCTGTCAAATAGGGTTTTCAAACACACTCTTGTATCTAACAACCAGCTGTGCAGTACACACACACACAGATGAAAGGGGGTGCTCACATGCCTCATGAAATGAACAATATCAGCTGAAAATGACTGCGAACGCTCAGAAACACGTATGACACACAGGTGCACGCTTCATTGGCTCTGTGGCTGATTAGTTTCAGGGTTAACTGTGTCACTGCCACGAGCGATTGAGGGGAAACTGAAGCATGTTCACACTCGGCTGCATAATCTTCAGTGGACCATAAAGTGAGCATGCCCAGCCCCAAATATTTTCATTCTAAACAAAAGGCCACAGACTCCATTGTGCTTTATTATCTTTCTCCATTGTTTCCTCAGACACCATCCCTATCTGTCGCTCTTAAACTCGGGATGATATCTAAAAATTGGAGAGTGCAGATGATCCATTCCTCCATCCTTCCCATTGCATGTTTCTAGGTCACACACTCCGACATAAAACTAATGTTCTGAGCAGTGTCACTTATGATGAGTCTTTTTCCGTCTCCGCCAACTCACCTCTTCATACTCCAACTCTCTCCCCTCTTATTGCGCCCTTCACTCCTTCCTTCCTCCTCTACTTTATTACCCGCACACTCATTTATTCACTCATTCTCTCTTCCCCTGTCCGTCTGTGTTAATATATGGTCGAGGAATGTGTTTTTAAGAGTCTAGCGGGCGAACAGATGGGGAGGAGAAAAAATTTTAAATCAGGCTTACATGACACTCTCACACACTCCATGGCAGACCTGCAGTGCCATGAGAGCATGTTGTACTCAGTCCACAGTCACGGAACAGGAAGTGGACTCAAGAGAGTGTGTGTCGGATAAATACAACAAAAACGTGTCTTTGTGCCTATTTATGCGAGTGTCCTTGTTCTACAAAAAAAAAAAAAAAAAAAAAAAGATGTGTGTGTTTGAAGAGTGGGCCAAAAGTGTGTGTTTGTGTGTTTCTGTGTGTATTGCGTGCTTGTCAGCTGTTGGCATGTCTTTGTTTGGGCAGATTTAATTCCCAGCCGCATGGCTTCGGCTCATTATTCATCAGGCATAGTGCTCCAAACCTCTCCAGAGGGCTCAGCATGCTGGGAGATTAAACAACGCAAATGAGCACGCACACACGGGTACCCACGCACACACTGAATTTACAAAACTGTGTACACACACACACACACACAAAAGGAAACTCTAAAATCGCACGTACATCCACCACATTAGCAAAGCATTGGCACACACTCGTACACACAAGCAGGAAGAGATATGTCAAACTACTTCCATTCTGTCACTGTCAAACAAAAAAAGCCCATTGAGAGTTTAGTAAGTGGAGATTAAAAAAAAGCAGCATTTACGACCTTGTACAACATAAACAACAACAACATTTAAAGTCTGTTATGGAGACGCAATCTCAGCTGCTGCCTGCCTTGTTCTGGAGCTTTTACCCTCTTTCTCCTTCTCCCCTCCCCCCTGTCTCCAGCTCTTTATCTCTCTCCTCCTCCTGATCTCAATCTCTCTCCATCAAACTCAGCCGCACACACCACCTAATGGAGTGTGTCAGTGTGCTCAGAGTTGGCTAAGCATGCACTCAGAATTAAGAATTAATGCCGTGGCACTACTTAATGCCTCAAAAGTCATGTGTAATGCACACGCATACATTCCAGCACATAGCATAACAAAGACAAGACATTTATTGACACTCTCCTCAACATATCCTCAGGGTTTGACAATAAACACCCACTGTTGCAGTCCGGGTAAACAATTATGTGTACTGACTTCCATTGTGCCACCAAAAAATGTCTCCAGCCACCCAGCCAAGTTTTAATGAGTAAAGAAATGGTCAAGTATGAACGTTTTAAAATCATGAAAAAAATTTTGCAGCTGAAAGAAAGATCTAGCTGCTGCTAAGTGACAGATTTCAAGTAGCAGCTAACTCAGCAGCATGAAGCACACACACCCTACAAGCTAAAGAACGAGCTGCTCACATGCAGGGGCTTAACGAGACACACTGGGGCTGTGCATTCTAACTTATAGTTGTGTGGCAGACCCTACATCGTAGCCTACACAAGTTGCCTTCACCGTTGTGAGCATTTTTATTTGCGTGGCGGTGTGTCTGTGTCACTCTGCAGTTACACCTCCAAAACACTAGATCGCAGCAGAGGTTTCTGTGAAGTGCTGAAAAGTTTAGTTGATTCAAAAGCCACATTAAACACACATTAAACGTGGCTTAATAGAGACAATTTCAAACACAAGTACACATATTGGCTTCACTATAACTCGCAGTATTCACAGACAAAACACAGATTTCCTCTGTTCATATGAAGCCAGGAAAAATCCCCAAATATAAATCTCTGAAGGATAAATCACACACAAGCTTTATTGTTCTCACAATCTAATGTTTCTTATCTGTGAAATTAAAGGAAATAAAACCTTTGTCTCCACTGAGGGAAATGGTTTCAGCTTATAAAAATAGACAGGAGGCCTGTGTCGCCATGGCCTGTAGTTATATTTCTGAGGAGGTGAACCTCAGGCTACGGCGAAGGCTCTACGTCGATGCAGAGCCTACGCTGTAGCTAAGGCATTGATTCAATACAGAAGTATAAATCCCGCTTTAGTAGTAACATGGTTTTTATATAGAGGGGAAGGGGTTATGTTAAGATTGGCTTCAGTGCGTCATGGAGCTTATGATTTCAGGCCCAGACACTAAAGACGCTGAACAGTTTTATTGGTCCAACACCATCTTTAAGTTCTACACAGTTCCCATGTCACATTTCCAAAAAAGAAATCACTGATTTTGCTTTACCTGCACATTAGCACACGCACACAACTGTGATATCATTAATTGATGACTGTCACTTACACTGGAAGTAAAGTTCCTCGTCTCCTTCTTGTGAAGCTTTGCTGTAGCCGCATTGTCTGAAAAGAGAAACAAAGAAAGGCATCAGAGAGTTGTTTTATCCCACAGACACAAACAAATACAAGCATCAGACGCTGTTTATCTCGCAACGTAATAGATTACATGGAATGTGCAAAAACTGTGAGATGAGAGAAAGCGAAGACAAGAGTATCGACAGTGGAGATGGAGAGGATACGGAGAGGCATTCAGAAAAACCCCTGATGCGACGGCACTGATGAGCAACACAAAGATCTGAGGCTGAATAAGTGGAAATCCTGCCTGATTTGACTGAGCCAGTCACAGATACACACAGATAGGCTGGGAATTGATACGCTATTGTTGTTTCACCCTGATGGAGTTTTTATGAAAAAGATGAACCCACACACACACACACACGCACACACGCACACAGGCAACGGTACTTTCAACACGTATGTGCACACTGTTATCTCTCATCCCTTGCCACCATATGGGGTCTAAAGAGGAAAGAGCTCTCTATGATCTGACTGCTGACGGCTTTTCGGCTTAGAGGGAAAACTTGGCTCTTTGTGCTCACACACACGCACACACACACACAAACCACAAAAACACACACATACTGTAAGTGAGAGATTAACAAGTGATGAACAGACATTCTGGATGGCCAGCGTCGTGCTTACTTGGATTAGAGAGCGGGATAAAAAAACAAGACAAGAGGGATACAGCCAAGGAACTGGAGAAAGTTTGGATGGTAAAATCGACGGCACATCAGAGGCTCCTCTAACAAACAGGGTGTGGATAAAATATATTCTAAATGCATCCCAGATATATATATCGAAATACTGTGTTCATCTTTGCAAGCCTCAGCAGCATTTTAGTTTATATACTGTGTAGTTTATGACATATTTGTCGATGTGTTTACGTCTGCGAGCATCATATCAACAAGTGAACGTGGAACATTATTACTGTGTCTGGTTAACAGGTTTTCAGAGACAGTCTGGCAGGGGTGAGTAGTAACACTGCTACTGTGCTTCTGCTCTTTACTCAAGAATACTTTTGAGATAGTAGTCTACTTTTTACTTCACTACATTTGCCATGTATACCTTCATTATGACTAGTCTGCGTTAAATGCAGGGATTGAGAGTAGTGGGGGAGGAGTGCATGAGGAGCATCTCTACTTGCTGCCTGGAAGGAAAAAAGCACCCACGATGCAATGATGAAGGAGCAAAACCCAGAACAAGAGGCAGCTTCCAACGACACTCCCTGGCTATACTTTTTGAACCAAAATCTTAACTGCAATTACCGCCTCGTGGTTTTATGCATCCTCTGACCAGGTAATTTGCAGCAACAGTTTAGATCCATGTCTGTCCAGACTCATATGTAACCATGACAGTTGACAATGCTTTAAATGTTGCTGCTGCATAAACTAAAGCATGGACGCTTCACAACATTTTCAACTCAACAGCACAAAGATCAGCACAGTTTTAAGGTGGACACTCAATTCAGTATCTGACTAAATGTGAGTAAGAGCCAGAAAAGTGTTTAATGCAGAGCATTATGACCTCACAGTGAAGCTGACCTTTGACCTCTTGGATATAAAATATCACCACTTTATCTTTTTTTTTTCCCAGTTAGACATTTGTGTTAAGTTTTTGTGGCCACAAACACGTTTTATGAGGTCCTCTTCTAAACTTGACAAGCACATTGAATTAAGTTGCAAATACTGTACATGAAAATGTAGTTAGCTAGCTAATATTAGCTATGTTAATGTTTCATATCCAATGTTAAACTTTGATGTTATGATAAAGATCAAGGCATAGAGGGGAAGAGTTGGAGAGAGAGAGAAGGTTTTTCAAATCTCTATTCTATAGGCTATCCTCATTTGTTTAACTAGCCTACTTATCAAACAAGTGCTGTTTAAACATTGTCTTGCACTTGCCCTCACTACAAAATATTAAAATGGAATGTAACTTTTACTGTGAGTAATTTATTAACTAGGTACTTTTTTTAATTGCACTTGAGTCATTTTTTATGGGACTAATTGCACTTTTAATTGAGTATAGATTTTCAGTTCTCTACCCACCAATTGAGCTTTGATTGATGACACTGGGGTGCTCAGTCTGTACCTGGGAAAGTCAAAGAGTGAGGTTGCCCATGCATGTGTCTATAGACCTGGATATGTGTGTGTGTGTGTGTGTGTGTTTGAGTGAAATATAATATCTGCTCAGGGAGCCGTGCGTTAATATGAATGTCAGAACACATCAGCACTTCACACAGTACCGGTTCACAGCTGAGAGGGAGCTCACAGAGAGCCTGATGGACCCGCAATGTGGGTCTTAAGCATGTGTGTTCTTGTCTCTTTACGTGTATGCATGTGTGTGTATATGTATGTGGTTATGCACACGTACGCGCAAATGCTTGTGTGCGTTTACAGGGTTGTGGGTTTTTTTTTTTTTGCATGTGAGTGTTTGCATGGGGAGATGTGATAGAGGGTGAGCCTGACACATCCCTCAGCCTGTGCAGCAGCAGGGCCTGAGACAAGGTCAGGACCCTGTCTGTCAAAACACACCAGCAGACACATGCAGCACAGATCCTCAGGGCAGGAGATACCAGACAGGGGAGAGGAGACAAGAATGAATAGATAAAGGAGCACAGCGGAAAAGGGAGCGATGGGGAGAAAAAGGGAAAGAGATGAGGACGGAGGGCATGACGGTACCAGGGGAAACAAGATGCAAGAGACCAAAAGGGGGGGGAGAAGAGGTAAGGGAGCAAATGGTTAACATGACAAGAGGATGAGGGCAAAGCAGGGGAAAGAAATCAGTGAGACAAAATGCGAGGAAGTCGAGAGACGGAGAGGCAGAGGAAGTGACAAGAAAATATGAGGTTACGGATAAGAGGATAATTGGGCAGAAGGGTATGCAAGGAAGGAGAAAAAGTTGAAGAGGCACACAGAATAGCCCATAAAGTACACGGTTAGGGGGCAGAGGAAGAAGCAAGGAGAGAAAGACGGGATGAGAAGTGCAGGGAAAGAATTGATGCTAGAAATTAAGGAAGGAAGGCAGGGGTGGAAAACTGCAGTTAGGACACAGCACGATGAGTTGACGGAATGAAGCCAAACAGCGAGCAGGAGTACAGGAATATAAAATTTAAGGGGACAAGTTAAGTGATATAAAGAAAGTGAGGAGACAAGGAGGCAACTAAGCCTTGGAGCAAGGAAATAAGGAAGAAAAAAAAATAATTGGCAGGGCTGCATGAAGGCAAAGTCGCATGACTTGATTCCATTTCCATTACTTCTTTTGAAATGTCACAGATGTGACAAAAATGAAATAGCTGATGCAAAGTAGTTCTTTTTGGACGGTGGCTTCTTTTTGGAGTATGAATTCAACGGTAACAGTCTCCATCACATTTTCAAGTTCATTTCATATTGTGGTAGACCGCAGTACTGAGGATATAGTATATGGAATTGGGCCAAACAGCTTCACAAAAAAAAAAAAAAAGGAAAAAAAGGGGAAACGGTTTTGGCTTATTATCATTCACTTGGTGTGAGGAAAGCTAAAAGAAGCGCAGAGGTAGAGAAGAGATGGCAGGACAACTGGGAGGAAATGAAAAGAGGAGAAAAAGGTAGGGGGAAAAGAGTAGGGAAGAGGGGAGTGCAGACATGCCAGTGTACCTAGGCATCAGCTGTGTGAAGGGAGGAAGAGGAGAAAGAAGAGGAGGAGGAGGAGGAAGAGTGGAGAAGGAGGTCGAGAGCAGCACCACGCTAGCAGGAGTTACATTGGAGGAGCTCGAGCAGACGCTGCTGGGGAAAAAAACAAGGGAGGGGAGGGGGGAGCGCCGATGTCAGTGCTGGCTCTCTTCATTACTTTAAAACACAACTTTGGTTTGACGAACAAGAGTCTTTTCTCCCAAATCTAATCGCTGGAAAATGGCGGACGCTGCCAAGAAAACATGCAGAAATGATAAAATGATCAGAAATAGGCATTGCTATGAAAACATATACTCTTTATTTTGAAAACACAGCCTAAAGTCTACTTAACCCTCCC
>JAPZEB010000008.1:7147110-7161876 GCA_029783705.1 Chaetodon striatus | reverse complement strand
CTCGCCCTCAGTTATCACAGAGGCACCTCATTCTTTCAAAATGCCACACTGTATACCTCTTGCTATCTCTTCTCTTTTTTTCAAGTCTTCCCTCACCCATTCCTCCTGTAAATCTTTCCCTCTTTTTTTTTTTTTCAAAAGCTGTGGGAGTAGAGCAGTGAGGAGCAGGGCTTTATTAAATATGGTGAAGCATAGAGAAGAGTAGGTGGTGTGAAAATGGATGCGAGTGTGACACAGCCAAACACAAAGACCTGGCGTTGCCAGAAAATGCAGCGTATGAAAATGGAGAAGTGCAAGCGTGACAGCTGTGGTTTACGTGCATGACAGATTTACTGTGAAGACTATGACTTGTTGACGTGGTGGCCACAATCTGACTAAGTGCTGTGTTAAATGAGCGTGATAAGGCCGATGAAATTACAGTGGTTATCCATAAAAGCAAAAGAAAATGTGGCAGTAATATGGACTCAGGGTTATACATAATTGGCCCTTGAAATTGACAAAAAAAATACACATTTTTAACAGTTTCTCAGTAGCTAGGTTTTTAAGACAATGATTTCATCTATGGAAAGGGTTGTAAAAATACTACCTCTAATTGGCTCCAAAGTCACACAACAACTGTCACTAAATTACTTCCTTTGTTGACCTTGTGGAAAGTTTCTATTCTCCTAAAATGTTTCATCATCACTGAACATGCATTGTCCATCACTCATGGGGTTTGCTGCTAAATTAGCATTGCGCACCAAAGGACACATTAAGATGAAAATATCTGATAACTATAGCAACAAAAAAGAAAATATTAAAGGGACTCTATGGGTAATACAGAATGTATAAGTTGTCTGGAGACAGTTTTCAACATGGAGGTGGCTGGGTCGCCAGCTAGAAGCTAACTGCGCTAACTCCGTAAACCGTGCGATACAACGGTTACCCTTTTTCAAACAAATAAGCTCTGGACCGTGAACTGGGCCAATTCAGGATTCTTGGAACCTTGGTGCTATCTATAAAGCCAACTCAAGTTTCCACTGTGATCAAGAATCATCAATGGAGGGCATTGCACAATGCACAACGGAAGTAAACAGAAGCAGCAAAATGGCGGATTGCATTGATTACCTGTGAGCTTGTTATTGGAGATATTTGTTTTAATAAAAAAACAAAAACAAGCATGGACCATCTATTGATGAGTAACAGAGTGCTCTTTTTTTACATATGATTTTTAATTTCACTTCTCTGTTGGTACATTCTCCTTCCTCTCTTTCCAATCTGCTAAATATGACAAACCCACTGTTGTCATCTCTGTATGCACGACAGGTTAAGAAGAACCTGTTATTTTTTGGTTTCAGCTTTGATCTGAACTAAATCATTTTTGGTAGATATGCTCCTGACGGTTCATAATTAGGAGCAGGAACTGAACTCATAGCACACTGGTGGAAAAACAATCCCTATTAACTGGAGGAACTAGAAAGTAGAAACTAGAAAATAACCGCTGTGTGACTGTAATGCAAAGAGGTGGCAATGAGCTAGCCAGTGGGATACACACGTGCATTAACATGCATGTGTACCTGGACTGGCTTACTTCAAACAAACCACAGAGAAGCTCAGATTACAACACACACAGAGGACGTGGACTTTATTCTCTGCTTAGGATGCCATTAGTCTGCTACATCAATACATAGCAAATATTGGTTTGCTGCTACATTAATGCTGTGAATATCATACACAAAATTGTTACAGGGGCACTATATCAATTTTACAAATGAAGTTCAGTTTACTCATCATGAGGAGTTTTACCTCAGCCTGTGAAAGTAGATGTATACTGTCTTTTGTGACTCTGGTGCTCCTGTATTATTAAAAGTGTTCAACAGAACATCTGCATCATGAACTAGAGCTGTGTTTTTGAAAGAAGCAAGCATTTTAGAGGCAGAGAGGGACTACTGAATTGTGGTACAGTAGATGTAGCAACCAGTATTGTTGAAGCTTGAGCCATACAGTCAGGAGATCTCAGCCTCTGCTGCTGTGATATCCCCGTTTCCCTCGTTACATCAAATATATATTTAGCATTTCTGTTCTACAAGTTCTAGTTACTTAGTGACCACCATATGATACTGATTGCTGCAATACGATTGGTAAAAATTAATGAAGCCACTGATATCAGTCATGCTGGCTCTTTGGGGTTCTAATACCAAAGGGGCAATAACAGTAGTTCCTTCATTGGTTTCCTCCATTTGGTTGGATTCATGCCAAATTTAAAACAAGCATGTAGAATTGAAGTTATGACAGATGAGATGTAAATAACAGGAAAAACAGCAGTAAAAACAACAATGTAGACAGATGTACCAGCGGACTTACCTTCTCATAGTATTTGACCTCATACTCTGTGCGGCTGCTGTTTGGGTAAGAGGGCTCCCTCCACACCAAGGTTATGCTCTTCTGCTCGATCTTCTCCGCTCGCAGCTCACTGATCAGAGATGGTGCTACAAAGAGGAGAAAAGAGAGGGAAGAAGAGGAGGGATGAGTTTGGGGATTCCAGTCTCATTCAATATAGATACAATAGCTTGTGGAGCTTTCTCAAGGACATCAGAAACAGTCTTTACCATCCTGTATTTCCAGTTCTTACACAAAGCTTGACAGTGCAGGTTAAGGTCAAGGGAGGAATATAGAGGATTCTCTTTTGCCAGAGAGCAGGCACTGATATATATACAGTATACCCTACTGTATTCACGGATCTGAGGTGAGACAGCAAAAAAAGAAGGGAGCAAATGTGTATTGTGGACATAAGAGGACAGTTGGGGAAAGTCCTACAAGGATGTGTGGAGAGCAGAGGAACAAAGAGAGTGAAAGAACGAGGACAAAAGTAGGTAGCAGAGAGGTAACAGATTAATTATTAAAGCTGAGCTGTGTCAGAGCAGACAGCTTCATCGTGAATGGATAAACACCACGTTTCTTTGTCTGAGTGTATGTGTGTGTGTGTGTGGCATTGAACAGTGCTCGGGTCGGTACATTGGGAATGACAATAGATCAATACAGATATGGATTGACTGACAAGTCCGTATCGACACGAGACTAACGGATGGAGACGCTCTTAATCTGGACTCCCCGTTTCCTCTCCGAGTCTCTCAATTAAACTGACCTCAGAACTTTTTCTGACTCAATCTGCGAGAGCCGTGGTGAAATTTATCCTGACAGATATCTCATCTCTTATTGATTACGATGGAGGAGCAAAATTGAAGATGAATTATCCGCACAAAGCTTTCCAAATTTAGATGCGGTGTGTAATGGTGCGGGCTCGCTAAGCAAACAATTTCATTACTGAGGAAAGACCAGTTCTTTGTTTCTCTGTCAACAAATGACAGGCAGCACGTAGTATGATAATCGACAAGCACCACCCACTCTTGCTTAAGTGCTAATTATGCCATGTATAATGAAGTAGCAAAATGGGTTGTCACTCAGAAATACTAAGAAAAATAAAGGGGTGCAGTTAGCTTAGTCAAAAGGCCTTTATGTTAGGGGGAGCGCCACCATTAAGGCCATTAGGGTTAAATTTAGTGGCAGGGGAGTGTAAGGGGTGTTTCCTGTCATCTTTTTTGCACCGAATGATAATTATTACCGTTTTTCACTTACTTAAATGCCTTTCAATTAATTTTGAGAAATGCATGATGTTCAGGATTTTCTATGGCATTGAAGTCCCTGATTCTCCTTCTGTTTGTCTTTGTTTTTATTCTGTCCCTTCTCATTCTCCCCTCAGTCACCCCCATCAGGTGACGGCTCCCTGTTCTTGCTCTTCTCACTTCCTACTCATCTCTTTCCTGACCTTTAACCATCAATATATCTCTTTCCTCGCTGAAAGCAGCCACACTAATGAATATGTTCTGCCTGTCACTCACACATGAGCGGGACTGTGTGAACGCACAAACCATTCCACATATGGACACACACACACACACATGCACGCACGCACACACACACACGCTCACAAAGCATCTGTGCAGCTCCTTCGGTCCTCCTCTGGTGCGGCAGGATAATACAGTCATTTTAGGCAGCGGATCAAAGACACACTAGATCTGTCTGTATCTGTCTCTCACTGTCCGTCTCCATCTGTCTGTTTTTTGATGTCTGAAAACACAGGTATTATTCATTATTCATGGAGACTTCTGCAAATTTTTGTATCATTGCGCCTATCAGTGCATTTTATATCTGCCCAATAAAGCTGAATGGAGGAGGAAGAAAATCCAGACAGGATGATAGATTAGCATCTGTTTGTGTGTGTGTGTGTGTGTGTGTGCAAGCGTGTGTGAGAGACTGTGTGATTGTCTCTCAACTGGTGTACAGTTGGAATGTGGCTGCTCTTAATCTAAAAAAAAATTATGGAAATGAAGCTTTTTAAATAAAAAAAAGCACAACCTCACACTCACAATCATGAAGGGAAATCTAGTATGCAGGTTAACAATTCAAGATGACATTTTTGACTAAAAAATAATAATAAATCAGTTTGATTCAGCAACACTGAGCCTTTGCATTTCACAGTGATCAGTTACTAACGTTTACATGCACACTAATATTCCACTGTTGTTCCGAAAATGACAATATTCTGAATCTTAGGGGCTGTATAAATGCTGCATTTTTTGCGCCTTCAAAGTCACTGTTTTCAATGAAGATGCGCAGCAGGCACGCTCAAACGTCAGCGTGACACCAGAGTGGCGCGCATGCGTTCCGCCACGCTTTGAGATCAACCGAGTTTAACTTTTGGAACGCAGCAGCGTGCACTGCATGTCATGTGATGAGGAACAACCAGTCACAGCCGACAGATATCTTTTCTTCCTTCCGTAAACATCAGTGGAGGAGAAGTTGATGATTTTAGTGCAGGGCTGCCAGAGCTTTACATCTGTCCCACAGATGATAGGCCTACACACTTATAACCAGCAACTTCAGACGCAACCTGCTGCCACGCTCTTGAAAGCTGGCACAAAAAAGGCACAAAAGTAGTGCACAGTGCCTGACCTGGTGTTTTCCAGGAGGTTCAAGATGTGGCATGTGTATGGGTTCTCATACGAGTCATGTGAACAGCATATTCTGTTTAGATATTATGAATTAGGCCTTTTTTTCTTTTGAAAGTGAGGCATTTTGCAATTAAGAAATGTGGGATATGCCGGTATTTTGGGGGTTTTAGGAGCATTCTTTGGACTTATATACAGCGCATTTAGATTTCTTTTTTTTTTACACCACAGTTTGCGACACACAGTCTCTTGCCTGGTAACGATCTGCTCTGTGTGCTGTCGTAGATGCCTTGTAAATCAAAACCGACTCACCAACAGTTTGCAAGGCAGTGGTTACTTTTAACCATCATGAAAGACACAAATATTAACAGGTTTTTGGAAATGCATAAATTATTTCAAGGTGGTTGAAGGCATGAAAGAGGGAAGCTGTGTTCGCATGGTTGAACAGTTTCACCACCAGTGGAAAAATCCTACTTTTGACACAAAGAACCGAAATGGCACAGACAGCTCCAGCTGTTCCACTTTTCTATACTATGATGTGATAAATAACATGTTAGGGCATATCAATCAGAGTATGCATGGCTCCATGTGAAGGGGAACATGAGAGTGGAACATTCATTGTCATCAGCCATGTGAACAGCTTTGCAAGGAATATTGTGTTTTTCAGTGCTAAACCTGGAATATTTTGTGCATGTAAACATAATAATTGGGTCATTTCTGCTCAGGGTCATTTACTTTCCTAATTATGAAAGTAAAAATGAGAAAAAAAATCACAAGTATTGTATTTAGAATTATATATAATGTTAATACAAGACAGAATTACCCAAAATAATTGACTGTTTGTACATTTTTCCTGTGCATTTGTTTGGCATTTCTCTGATCTTTGACAGGACACACACACACATACACACACACACACGTACACATATATATACAAAATACAGCCAGTAATTAAGTGGACTGGTTTGTGGTGGCACTAGAATGTCTCATTTTCTTTAAAGCATGATAATTCCATGCCTGAATGTGAAACACTTTGAAAAACACGTAAACAAATACATATTCAAAGTGTTCAAATGCTAATCATGCCAATTAGTGGCATTTTGAAAGAATGAACACTTTGCTTTGAGGCATCAAGTCATTGTAACATCCCCACATAATGCAACATAAGCATAAACGGTAAATGGTGGGAGGAGGGGAGGTGCAGAAAAAAAAGCCGCTGAAGGAAAAAGGAAAGATGCTAATGAACAGTGTACAGGAATGTAAATAAACACTCGCAGAGAGATTATTCTTAGTGATTAATGAATATGTACAGGCATTTATTATATAGCGTGGAGGAAATAGACTGCAGTCTGGCTCATTAGAAAATAAAGCAATTACTCCCACAGTACATAAGAAGCAGGGGAACGAAAAAATAAAGTGCACAGATGAGATGAGCAGGTGGTAAAGAATACACATTAAAGAAATTGAGAAACAGAAAAAGAGAAAGGAGCTAGGTAGTGAGATGAAAGTTAAGAGTGAAAGGAAGTTCTAACAGACACCACTGTTCTTAAAGTCCCTGCCACAGAGACACACAAAAACACACTAAACCAAGAACACAGTGTCAACCTGCTCCTCTCCATCTACAACTGCAGGCTATTGTTTGCTATTTTTTCCTGTCTTGTGTGCTGAATTATGCATAGGACCGGCTCCTGCCTCCAAACCAAACCAAATCACATCACAGCTCAATCTGACACATAAAAAACAGGTGAGCATGAGTTCTCTATCCACACACGCACACACATGATCACCTGCAGGCTCAAGTACAAAGTAATATGGCGGTTTAAGTGGTGTTTTCACCTCTGCAGCTGAACAGAAGTGTGGCAGACAAACTAGCAGTGTCCGAATTATTGGTACTATGTCTAAAGCCTTGAGGCATTCACTATAAACGTCATACATATGAGTGTATATGATACAATATGCAGTGTGTAACATGTACACTAATAAATATGATCAGACATTTATATCAAAGTGGAAGTGACCTCTCCTAAGGTCTAAAAAAAGTTCCTTTGTAGTTTCTAAAACATGTTGTTCAGAAATAGTGCTCAGCGGGAATGAGTCCTAAATTGGGGCTATGAGTCGGCATATTTCAATTCTGGTTCCCTCGTCTCATAAACAATTGGTTTTTTGATTGGATTTATGGTTAGATGCCTGAAATAAGGTCTGTGGTTCACACAAGCTTAAAGTCCCCATGAAATAAAAATAAATTTTTCCAGTTTAAATCCAATGTCCCCGTATTAACTGACCATTTATCTCTTTCTTGTTATATGCCAAATATATGAGCAGTACCAAAGTATATTTACATTAAAATCTCCACCTTTTTTTTTTCTTTCAAACCAGGTAAAACTGTTTCAAATGCTTGATGACTGAATGTTTTTTAAAATCATTTTTGGGGGCTTTTTGCCTTTAATCGATAGGACAGTATTACCTTTGTACATGGGAGGCATGCTCTACCCGCTGAGCCACTGGGTGCCCCAAATGTTGGATGACTCATCATGTACTCAGTCAAAACAAAAGTTCATCCAATCAAATGAGACTTTGGGCAACAAGCTGGCCACACCGAGCAATATGGAGAGAAACAGGAAGAGATGTGTGTTTATATCAGTTAAAAAACCTTTGTTTGCCTTTAGTCTAATTCATTCACCTCCTTCACCTTCCCTCTGTTGTAACGAAGAGGGAGGTGCACGTGTAGTCAACAGGCGGACTCCACTGTAGCTCTTTAACTCTAACCCTGCCCATTTTGTTAGCGGTCCAATCAAATGCAATGGGTTTAATTTTAATTCCTCTTGTAACTGTACACTGTTAAAATATTCCCTTTCTCTAGGATATACGTCACAGAACAGAAGCTAATGATGGTTTAACCTCTGTTTTACAGGGAGAGATGTTCACGTTTTGTTCTCCCGCAAAAAAATTTGCCAATAAACACCCCATTTGTGAATTTCTTGTGAGTGTCCTATGAAAGGTGGTTGCAAACAAGTGGCTATATCAGACTACAGAACATCATCACGATGAACACGGCTTTACAGCCTTGTTGTGGTGGCGATGTTGAAGACATGCAACTGTAGTATAGTTTGTTTATAGCCTAAAGTTAGGTTTTTACTTCTGGCGATTGCATTTACACTGAAAAAAATCACAACAATGGACGTTATCTTTGAAGCAGTGTTGTCAAAAATATTGATTTTGGGATACACATCCATTCTGAATATGTGAAACAGTTTCAATACAAATTTTCCACAGTATTGATACACCGATACCAGCTGTGCTTTCTCACTCTGTCTTTATGTTTACTACAGTCATTCAGCTGATCTCTGCTACAAACCAAGAAAAGAAAAGCCATTGTCTTGTTTTAGCAATGTTATATTTATTTTTTGATAAAAAATGAAACTCTCTCACTGGCAATATTTCATGGTGGTATCGAAACTAGTATCAAATATAGATATTTTTAAAGTTACTGTATCAAAGTCAGAAATTCCAGTCTTGTGAAAACATTATTGTAAAGATTATTCTGCTGCTGCTGAACAAAACGTACAAGTTTTATTTGCCACAGAGCTTATTTTTCTTCAGTAATGCAAAGGAAAATTCCTATTGACTTTTTGTCGAGGGAGACTAACTTCCTGGTCAGCCTACAAAAAAAATGTCATGCCTGCAGAACTTGGAAAGCATTAGAAATAGAGTTTGCCATTTTATTATTCATCATACCATCTGTAAAAATGTCTTCTAGGAAACAAGAAGTCAAAGAATGATGAGAAAGGTTAAATCTTTTAGGAATCATCAACTTCACTGTTTAGATTTTTGTCCATTTCTTAGAGAATTTGCCTTCCAACATTTCATATTTTAATATTGTTTGTGCATCTAGGATGAATTTGGCCACAAATTTGGAGCAATGATTACTATGTGGACATAACAGTTTCCAAGACATACACAAGCGTTCAGCTGGCAGATACTCTACACCCACCACTTCAACACATACAGAACACACAAGAGTGTATGGCAGCAAATGGCGAGCAGTGTTGGTTTTGGCATTGTATTTGAGAGGAAGAAATCGATGCCGACTGCCGTCTGAAATGATTTTCGCACTCATACATGTACACACACACAAAAGAAAATAAAAAAAACGCGCACACACACAATTGCACAATGATTTTCACAAGTAATATAGAAGAGGTGATGGCCTTGTGGGCAATAAGCCTCTCCAGCTCGGCTGTGGAAGTACGCAGCAGACGTTTCAAAGCCTCATCACACAGCAGAAATCACATGGCAGACACGCTGATAGGCACTCGTCACAAAGACAAACAGCTCCTGATACCATCCAGTATGAAAGCTTTGCTGTACACATACCAATCACTGCTACAGATAATGATCTATAGACTTCAAAGGGACGCTGTGATGAGAGCGAAAAAGTGAGGCAAGAGGAAGTATAATAGATGGAGTTTGGCACAAAGTGGCAAACAGGCAGCACACAGCTGTACCTCTCAGTGATTAAACTCCCACAGGCTGTGAGTACAAGCTAGAGCTGGGTATCATTGAGGTTTTATACACTCTGCTCATCATTTCCAGTTTCTGTTGAGTCCAAACTGTTAGTACATTTCTACACCCGTGAGACATTTGTCACAAACTCGAGGCCAGACAACTCCAGACAACAAAGTGGAAGTCTTTTCATCTTGTTTAAATAGGACAGAAAGCACAACATGTAGAAAGCAGAAACTACTTTCATTTTTAGCAGATTTAGGCTGCTGTAAAAGGCTATTTTCATGAATATTATGATGTTCTAAGATTCTGTTTGTTTAAAGAAAAATGAATATTCTCCTTCGACTACTAAAATATTTGCTATCTTTTACTTTGAATACATGTTTAGTCGATTCTCTTAAGTCGTGACCACTACTGGGAGCATAAAAAAATGCTTACACCACACTGCAGTACATGCTTCATTATGTTGATGGACTTCTACCCTTGTATTAAGTTATTTTCCAGTGGTGATAACAGTTTGCCCTTTAAAGTTTTCCCAACAGTCCGCTGTTTTGTGAACAGCATACATGTAAGTTATAGTGCATGTATAATTAGCCATATAAACAGAAGCACAAGCAGTCCTAAGGGCCCTGACACACCAAGCTGACGGTGGGCCATTGGTTATTGTTGGGGCGGCCCATGAGGTCTGTTGCCCCAGTTTTTGTGGTGTGTCCTGCACTGTTGGCCCTTGTTGACTTTCTTCGTCCAATTCATCACATTGAATCAGTGCGGGAAATGGCAGGGTGTTTCAAATTTGTTATAGGAGGTGAGATTATGTTATTAGCCATTGAGCTCTTAAGCAAAAGCTTTGTGTTATTGTTTGCTAGTGCACAATAAATATCCTTTGTTCTTTCAACATTGGGTTGTGTTGTTAATGAGCTAACTAGCTAACTAGCCTCTTAAACCTGTCCTGTCAGTCTTCCGGTTTCCCTTTTTGGATGACGAATACAAACTACTGCCACCTGCTGCTACTGAGCGTTGTATGTGCTGGCTGGCTGTTGGCTGTAGTCTTTGCGGTGTGTTCAGGTGCAACGTTTGGCCGAGAAACAGATGATGTGAGGAGATGCAATAGCCAGCCTTTGTCGTCACTAGTTCTTTGATGTTAGTTTTGTGTGTCTGGGCCTGAACTTGCTCTCCAAAACTAAAGAGCTGAATTGCAAAGGAAGTGTTTTAACAAATCCTGTGGTTCATTTCATTTCCAATTCAGTCTCGGTTCTTGATACCCAATCCTGCAGACACTGGGGGTTATGCGGCTGCTCTACGCTCAGGTCTCCATGGCAGGTAGATCTATGAATAGACTATGGCACAAAATGGCAGCCGCTGCTGTAGGCTCTTGCATCCATGTGTACAGAGGCAGCCGAGGTGCAACTGGCATCTCTCTGCTGTTATCAAAGGAGACAGGCAGAGGAGCTGCTGTCCCCAGGGGTGTCGGCACAAGCAGGGCTGAACATCTCGCAGTCATTCTTACTTTTCCCTCTTTCTCTTCCACACTTCTATGGGTCCTCTCTCTGGAAATTCTCCCTCGCCGTCTCTCCATCTCCTTATCTCTCCATTTCCCCCAACACAGCTCCGTCTCCATCTCTGTTCTCGGGGGAATCCGCTGTTCCCCGCAGGCCTGTTTGTGCCTCTGCTGAGATGACATCCATCTTGTCAGGAGGGGGTTTCATTGTTCTGCTTCTCACCATCTCCGCCTCATGTGCAACTTTACGCACTCCCGTGTGTCTTCGCATATTAAAGAGTGACGGCATGTGTGTTCAGAGTGAAGAGAAAAGATAGCGGAGGGTGTTTAGCTATAAGTCGTATAGGCAGGGATGATTGAGAGAGATGATTGAGAGAATGTATGTGTCAAGCCTGTTCATGTTCAAAGGGTTAATGGGAAGTAAGAGCGTTGTTCCCTCTGGGCACAGCACCACTGGCTTCTACCTGGGGTTAAACGGATAGTGCAACGATTTATGTGACTGACAGCGGAGGAGTGGGAACATTTAGTTTCTTTTGGTTTGGCTATCCCTGGGGCTTTTTATACACCTACCGCCACAAGCATTGCTGTCAGTGGTCCCAAAATCCCAGTGGAGCGTGCATTTGCATGTGCAATACTTTAATAAAGTCATTAAAGTTTCAAACAGCAAAGAAGTTGTGTGGTTAACTTTTTTTTTGGAGTATTTTCACTTGTTTTGACTTTATAGTAATATCCGTCTATTGTAGTTCCTCGCCAGATTTCACTCAGATTTTTAAACATGTTTGATTATCTGAAGCCAGAATCCACTGCTGTGCACTTTCAACTACCATTTGTGTGGAGAGACACTGCAGTATCCTCTCAGATGGTAATCTTACAGCGATTCATCACTTGTACCGACTGAATTAAAAGCAGTTACAACAGTTGGTTAGCAGGTTACTGATGCTAGCTGTCACAATGAAATCACCAACAAATAAAACCTACCTTGCTTTGGATTCAAACAACAAACTTAATGCTGGAGTGTGACCTCTAGCGAAAGAGTAGTAGCAACAAGTGTGGTGCAAGCTATGGCAGAGAATCCTAAAAGTATCCAAGAAGAGCTTCTAGAGTTGATGCTCCAAATAATACAAAACTGGGCACTCATACAAAGGATTAAAGTCCAAATGTTTGTTGGGAAAGACTTAAAAAGAGCGCTCCTGGGGGTGTAGAAGATACAGTGAGCTCACCTGCAGGCAGGTCTACCTAAACCCTGGGATCTAAGACCCAACATGGGACCTGTACAGATTTGAGTCAACGTTTTATTACGGCCAGTCCGGCTTATGTCCCATTTTATTACCGTGGGTCCTGGGTCTGTTTATCATTATGTGTTATACCTGAGTGGATACAAGAAGTCCCATAATCAGCGCTAATCACAAGAGAAACATACAAACATAAGGCTGACTTAGCTCAGACAACACTAAGCAGCAGCACAAGCTAGTTGGAGGTGGTGGAGGGAAGATGAATTTCATGAAAACCCCTTTAGATTCTTTTGATCGCTGGGCCCTAACACATTAAAGGAATGTAAATACTCAAGGAATCGACACATATTGGACTTTGAGAGTCATCAAAGGAGGAGAGTCAACCTTTTTTTGGTCTCTCTTGTTTACCATGCCTGTAAATCTGACTGAATTATACTTTGCTGCTCAGGTTTTGTAAGTTCTGCACCCCAGCTTTAAGCATATTCAACAGTATGAGACAATGATAAGGTCAATAAAGCAAAGATACAATATTATAGCTTACAGCATCCTAGCTTTCCAGCTTTTATCATACTTTTGTCCAAAACACACAGTTAATAGTTCTTTTTGTAAACTGAATCAGTATAAGATCTGAAAGGTGGATGACTAAAGTAACCTGACGTGTATTTAGACGAATCCAAGCTATTCTGTTCAAAATCTCAGCATCTCTATTTCACAAATCCCCAGGTGGCTATATGTGCATGCATGTGATTGCATCCCAGTTTAATGATGTTTTATATAAGAGCAGCTCCCCCACCCAGGTCTCACTATCTTGCAGCAAGTCTTGCTGTTTTAATCTGCCTGCCCCAGCAGTGGAGCGCTATCTGGCAACCTGTCCCCGCTCGCTCCTCAGTCTAATCTGCCCTATCAGCATCCAACTGCCCGGACGCCTCATCCCGAATACAGTAATATACCCACAATTATTCTGCTTTGCTCCAAATAAGCAAAGTAGGAGCATACTGTACGAAGGAGCAACAGTAGGAAAGGAAAAATATTATCCAGGATCATGCTTCAAAGGCGAGGTGAGCAGATGCAGTCAGAGACAGGCATTATCTGTGGTTATTATCATTCATATTGGTACAGGAACAAAAAGAGAGGGGAGGTGTTAAGAGGGAAAGAGTCTCGTCTAGGTGTCACATACACACACAAATTTGGATGTTTTTGTCTGTGAGGGGGAGGAATGATGCAGGAGAGACACCTGGATAAGGCACATTTCCATCTAAACTACAAGATTATATGTTGCAGGGACATGATCCACCAAGGTGTGTGCATGTGTGTGTCTGAGTGTGTGTGTGTGTTTGTGTGACAGAGAGGAAAGTCTCAGTGATGGCATGATTAAATGTGTCAGTCAGTTGGTGGGTGGGCGAGAGAAAGACCAGAACAGCAGGTGAACGAACAGGCTGGACAAAGAATCTCGCTGTATCACATATTCAAAAAGGCCCGATCAACATAATCCAGCTGTGCAAAAACACCATGTCCTGAAATATAAGCTTTCAATGAAATGGTGACACATTTGTCCACATGCATGCAATTAACGCAAGACGAGGGGATGCTGGGTCATTTAAGAGGATGATTTAGCATGACGACCTGCTGTATGTCAAAAACCACCTACTACCTGTTGGCTCTGACTTTACCACTTACAAATCTGTCAAACCTGGCATCCCACACACACCAGGGGAGAGCGACTAGGGCCGAGTTGCTTAAACTGCTCTTGACAGCTGCTCGCTGACTGATTCTGAACACTCTTCAGGCCCAGTGTGCTTTAGCCTAAAGGCAGAGGCATGGTCTGATCACGACACATCCGTCAAGCCAGACAGACTCTGCCCGGAGCCTCAAACAAATAACAACACAGGCCACACACACAAAACACACACACATAGAGTGGCTGACCCAAGCATGCTGCAGGAGATTGGCTGAGAAGGTGAAGAAAGACCTATCTGCCCTGACAGACTCGCGAGGAGAGCAAAGGCATGCACACATACGCTTACATCTCTACATCCTCTTTTCTTTACTTCTGACATAGTGCAAGTCAAACAGGTTGAGAGAGGTGATCTCATACAGTACATACTGGGTTTGGAAGATGAAGTGCTGGAGGAGGTATTCAGTTTCTTTACCTCACCAAAAATAGCAATACTGCAATAAAAACCACCCCACTGCAGGGAAAGTCACTTATGTCAATGTACAGAAGTTTTATTAGCAAAATGTACTTAAGGTTAAAAAAAAAAATAGTATTTTACTCTTGGAGTTGGTTGAGGTGGAGCAAATTTGACCTATTTATATGCTGTTAGGTAGTTTAATCTTTAACAATACATCATATTTCTGAGCTGATTATATTTTTTTTATATCAAATCTTCATTTGTCAAGTAAACTAGCACATAAAGCTGTCAAAAATTAAAGTGGGTAGCCTCTGAAATAATTCTGCTCTTAAGCAGTAGAGGTTTATAGTAGCATTACATGGAAATACATGTATACTTATCTCAAATTTGTACTTAAAGAAGTATTTAATTGC
>JAPZEB010000008.1:7121210-7131451 GCA_029783705.1 Chaetodon striatus | reverse complement strand
GGTTTGCGAAACAGAGGAAGTTCAACTTCAACTTTATTTGTCCCCAAAGGGCAATTGATGTCGCAGCAAGACAGGCAAGGACACACAACAGAGCCTACAAAGGGTACACTAGGGGGATAAGGGATATAGGCACTGAATGTTATATACAGTACGCAGTACTTCTCAAACAGGCAGCCCTTTCTGACGAGAAACTAAACTAAAAGTGAAACTAATCTGTGCTCTCTTAAAACCGAACTCCACTGACAAAAACAGTAATTTTACCTCACTTAACACAAGAGCTGCTAGACTACCACTGCCTCAATCAGTTAGTTTGTGACTTGGAGTTGTAAAGATTTGTTCAGATTCAGCCCTTTTACTTCAATACATTGAGAATTTACCATATTTGTATTCTTCAGTCACTGGAGGCATGCAGGAAAAACAAAGTTTTCTTCTTGAATCCAGCATAACACGGGTTGAGTAACTGATATACAAAGATTAAAGATGTATTAAAGATAATCCAAACCTGCTCTTGATGTTTTTTTAGACTAATGCCATTAAGGCCTATGAAAAGTCTGCATTTATACATTTCTCTAAGTCAGTAGTTAAAACTGTTATGCTGCAACTTTATCCTTCCTCCTGGAAGCCATCGGCTCCCACTGTTTTCAGAAATCCATTTGCTGAGACACACGTTGACAAACATTATGCATTACTTTAAGATATTTTCTTTCTTGGTAGTCGTAACAGTTATTATGCGACAATGATTACCATTGCAGTCCTGTCAGCAGTAGTTCCACTCTGCCAAAACTGACTACAAAGACATATTTGTGTCCCCAGGAAGACATTTCCTTTAACGGTTTCCAAAGTTTTACTCTGCGTCTTCACTGCCACTATAAATATTTAATAGTCATCATCAACAATGGTAATTGGTCATGTCAGGAAGTATTACAAGATGAATCTCATTTGAAACAATTTACCTACGTTCTTTCACCTATTACGAAAGAATTATTCAAACAACGAAGCATTTATGATTTCAAAGAAACAGCAGTGACTTCTACCCGTGGTGAACACAGTAGGCTATAGGTACTTCAAAGGCATTAATGGCAAAGGGAAAAGGATAAAATTACACTGATATTATTCTTTAATTGCTGAGATAATAAGGTGCACATATCAAACCTCATTAATCTGGCGAAATCTCCCTTTTTCTTTTATTATTCTTATAACTCTAGATTCATCAGCTCTCTCTTTCTCCATCTGCACCAATGTGGTGGATTAGCCAAATCTGGGGATGATCATAATTACCGAATCAATAGTATAATTAATGTGGTCATTAGACTGCTATAAATGTTATCACACTGGGATCAGAGAGCTCCGCGATCAATATTGTAATTACACCCCTCCATCACAGTTACCATAAAAGCTATATGATCACACACTTACACACATATGTACACACACGTGAATGTGAATGTATACAAACACAAACGCGCAGACCTTGTGACCCTACTGTTTTACCGCCCTGAGTACTCACAGGATATAGAGCCCATTATTCCTCCATCTAATTACTAAGCTATATCAATAGGCTGCTCCCCCATGCAGAAATCAATAGGCTACCCTGTATGGTCTTTGTCTTATTGGCCTAGTGGTGCATCTTTATTGGAGAAGAATTCAGTATGTGGGAAGGGGTGAGAAAAGGTAAGAGGTGAGGGATGAATGGATAATGCGTGGACAGTGGGGATGAGATCATAGAGTTTGTCGCTTGAGGATAGAAGCATGAGATTTTAGCTTGACGGAGGGAAGAAAAATGGGGTGATAACATCCATGGATAAAAGGATGAAGAGAAGGGAAAATGTGAAGAGGCAGTTGGTAGAAAGAAGAGCGATGAGTGGCCGAGTTAAGACGACAGAGAGAGAAAGGAGGGACACGTGTGTTTAGGGGTCAAAAAGGAAAAGTGGTGGGGGTAGAAAAAGATGGGGAGGTCCGGTGAAGGGTTGGATAATGGATGTATAGCGGGAAATGGATCTGTAATGTCAGGATAAAAAGTGGAGGAATATGGAAAATGTCCAAGGTTAAGCAAAAAGATGGAGAAAATGGGGCGACAGGCTTTTTGGACGAATACATAATGTGGGCCTAATGTTAGGAGAGATGGTAGGAGGGATGAAGGATGGGTGAGTGATAAAAGGGATAAAGGTTAAGAGGCAGAGAAAATTGCTGCAGTGGATGGATCATAATGTGTGTATACTATTAGATGAAATAGAAGGGGGTGTAACTAGAGGTCACGAAGGGGAAAAGTCCTACTTAAAAAATAAAATAACGTACGATCATGGGGATGCTTTCTCTATGGAAGATTAACTCAAATAATTTTGTCAAACAAGGACTGGATTTATCTGATATCCTTAAATTCTACTTCATCTGAAACATAATTTAAAATAAATCCTTACTTTTTAGCTCTATCTCAAACAAGACAGCAAATGTTCAGTGTTTACTGACGCTATCAGTGGGAAATAAGAAAAAGTGACATTTGTTTGAGCGTGCATATTCTTTGAGCTTTTAGCTGTAAAAAACTCTTTGACCAACTCATAACTTTATAATCAGCAGAGCAACACAAGGCACGTATCCTTTCTCTTGCTCCAGGGATGATTAAAAGAAACATCTGATATGTTTTCGGGTGGATTTTTCTACATGAGAGGAATGCAATATTTGAGGGGTGGGGGTGGAGGTGAAGGAGAGGTTAAGGTTGGGTGAGATGAGACATGGAAATAGGGTGATGAGGAGGTGATGGAGATGGGAGAATGAGGATAGATGGCAAGACAGAAACTGGAGAGGTGTGTGCAGGTCAGACAAGGAGGAGATGAGCTGAAAAAAAGGGGAGGTGGATGAAAGGATGCAGGGTGAAGGACGGGTGAAAGTGGTCTTTAAGGACAAAGAGACGAGGGCAGACAAATGAAAGGCAGAGTGATAATGATTAGCTCAAAAACATGAAATTGCTCCCTTCAGTTAACTAAAAAGCAAGGAATCTCTGCCTATCTTCCCTCTGCACATCTTGAGACTTGTTCATCTGATCTCTTTCACACTTGGCGGGCGTATTGCTGAGGACCCAAGGAGATGCATTATTGAATTTGGTGCAATTTGGTTACGCGGAAAGTTCAATATTAATAAACTTTGAATAAACAAGCAACCAGTGGCCTGTGGCTCTATGCAGCAGCAGCGTGAGCGGGGCTACAGGGCTCTGCAGAAAGTCTTGCCACGTGTTTTATTCACTGTGTTTCTGACCATATATAGCCACGACTTGGATTATGTTCTTTGCCATATCAACAAATAAAACTAATAACATTACCGCCCACAAAATACACCCACTAATTAAATCTATGCTCAGTTTTAGAACCACACTGGTGTGGACTGCGTTGCATATCTTTACCTTCATCCAGTGTGTAAGGTTGCCATTTAATTACTAGCTTCTAACGCTAATAACGTTTTAATCGGCAAAATATCTTGGCTAATTAAATCAATGCACTACTTTGTGCCGAGGTTATGTCAAACCAAGAAACTAATATGCATATTTAGAAATTAATACATCTGCTTATTGTATTTCACACGTGTTTCTGACTGAGTGTCCGTGACGGGTGTGTTTTTCAAGGGCTGACTCAGTGATTTGGGGGTCTTGCTTTACTTGTCACCCTTTCTCTAACTGGGAATCCTGATAGGATTTTTGCAGGGGTAGAAGAGGTACACCACTTTTTTCTGAAGTTAAACTAATAAACTAACTACTAAACTAAACTAACTAAAACTTTTAATCCCACACAGTAAATATCTTGCATTTAAATTTTACTTTAGAGTGAAAGGAAGGCAATGTCAGCACAATATACTTTAATTCAATAAACAACAACGCATCATATTTTAACCATCTGAATCCGCAACATAGCCAGTAAGATGTTTCTGTCAGGTAACTGTAGCAGTACAGCAGCAGGATGTTTTCCTCTAAAGTAGAATTAGAAGATCACAGTAAGTGTATACCATTAGGTTGCATGGTTTTAAAGTGCTCTGTGGGGCTTTTTGTAAGTTATTTTTGGGTACAATAGAAACATGATTCAATGTTTTTCATACCTAAACATCATAATAAGTCCATAGCTGTTTGGGCTAACAACTTGCTCAAGACCCATGAAGCATAGTTTTGAGTGTGAAGATTTTATGAGCGGTTTTTGAGAAAGCTGCCAGCAGCAACACCACAGGTCAAACTTTGGCCTGTTATAATTAGGCATGTTTTAAACAAGCGCTGCACTGGTGCTAAAATAACTAGATGAAAAGAACATAGTGCATAAGTGACAGTGTGTGATAGTCACTGGTACAGGAAAAGGTGCAGTTTGGGAGGACACACACAGACATACAAAGATTTATAATCATATTACTTGTGCATGGTGCTGAGGGTGTGTCCAGCGGGGTTCTGAAGTGATCCTCCTCACACACACACACCACTGATCCTTCCTCCTCTGCGACACTGTTGGCTGGGCAGGGAAAACACTCCTGCTGCCTGGAGGACATCTTGTAGGAGCCACGGGGACACGCTGGAGAAGAACACACAGAAATATACTACCTGAGAAATCTGATTTCTACTGTCTTTGTCTTTAACAAGAGAAATCCCATTGAAAGTCAATTTTTTTCCACACAGGGGATGAATACAAAATAACACATGGTGCAGAAAAACATTTAAAACCATTAGATATTTCTACAGAGAGGCTAATAAAAAAATAAAAAAAACTTCAGCTCTTTAGAAAAATATTTTAAGCTTTTTTATATAACTTTTGCACTTTCACTTCTTTGCACAGAAGCTCCAGTACTCCACTAAGCACAGCAGCATTTGAAAGCCAAAGGAAAAAAAAAAAGCTCTAATCTCCCTTTCAATTTATGAGAGAGAAAATTAGGAATGAATGTAGAGAAAAACAAAAAGGAAGGGGATCCAGAGGGAAGTACAGACGAGATAAAAGATATGATTAGGAGAGAAAAGTAGAGGAGACTTTGGCTAAATCCATCTGACAAACACAATTCTCACATTACGTGTGATCAGTGGCCTTGGCAAATGGCATCAAAGGCTGCTACTGGATTGAACCAGCTAAGCAAACGAAAACAAGCCAAGGCAATGTGCCGGAACGCAACTGCAAAACCCCAAACTTAATTTTGTTGTTGTATTCCACATTTCAAACTTTATCTGCTAGTTTTCCTCTCACATATCTCCCTCTACAGTCACTGATATCCAACAACTCCTCATGAGAAAGAGACTATGAAAGGTGAGAATGTGGGCGAGGGTGATAAGCACTCATGACCTTACATGTGCAGCACACAAGAATACAAACCATGTAACAGAAGCTTATCAATGCATGTGTGACAATGGGCGGTGCGTAAACAGGCACTCACAAACACTCAGAGAATAAAACAGGTTATTTTACACTCTCCCTGTATGCAGTTTCATTTTCCACTTGCTGTGCCTTTGTAGCAGGTGATAATGGGTGTGAAATCAGGCAGCCAGCTACCGCTCGATGCTCTGCTCCCCTCTCTTCTGAGACTGTATTCTAAACAGCGGGTCTACATTAACAGCTCTGGGACGCTCGCTCCCTCTTTTCCTTTCTCTCCTCTGCGCTCCTTCGATTCTCCTAATTCATCTGGCTCTCTTATCCCTTTCCCACTCTTCATGGTTTTCTTTTCGTCTCTGTTTTGTATTCTCCCTTTCTCCCCTCCTCGTCTCTCTTGTCTTATTCCCTCAGTAGAACTCTCTCTCTCCCTCCTCCAATTAAAAACACATTACCTCCAACAGGCTTCAGTTTCCATGCATTAACTCCCACAGTTTGAGTGGCAAGAGGGAGAAGCTGATATTGAAATGACTGAGCAAGTTGTTACCATTTCATTATTCAGTTATGGCTTCTTGTAGGTATTTTCTAATGGTGGAACAGCTGGTTTTTGGCGTCACTGATCATAAGTGCCAGCTACTCACCTCTAAGACTATCTTTGCCAGTGTGCAGTTAGCGTCAGGCTGGATGATATAAAAAAATTAAATATCACAATATTTTTTACCAAATGCCTTGGCACTAAAATCGCAACAGTATTGCAGTGTTGACTATCTGTGCTTTAACAAAATATTTACTTAATGAGATTTTTGATAAATAATCATCAGTAATGTGGAGATACAACCAGTTCTCATTCGCAGGTTGTCTAATATTGACACTGTCATGCCCCTGACGCCCAGGCCATGCTGCTTGTGTGAGCAGTGCATGTGCATTGTGGGACCTCTTGTTTTTTATTTCAGCACCTGTATCAACAGATTAGAGCAGCCACACTGCCTACATGAGCAGTGCTGCTCAGCTGCAGCTCATACGCAGAACATTAGGGAATAGTAATCTCGCCCATTTTGTCTGCATGATGCAGGAAGTTTCAGCAAAAACAGACAGTGAGAATGGTCATTTGATAATCATATTGACGTCATTTCACCTTTCAGTACAGTTTCAATGTCTATCTGTCACAGACATGAGAAAAACATGAATTAATCTTTTTAACTCATCTGACAACGTGGCTGTCAACAGAATCCCTTCACATGTTAGCACAAGGCTTTTTATTGTGAAATATTGCCATGATCGTGTTGTTGACGATGCAGCAGCTTGCACAGCTCCATAAATACGTGAAGTACCAGATTGTATTTGTGAAAATACAGTAGTTACAGCAGCAGGCAGCTCTGCAGGAGCATCGCTGCCTGTGTGAACACCACTCGCATGTGAGCCGTAACAGTTCAGCGAGGGAACACTGCCTACACAGGCATGGTAGCCTGGGTGTCAAGGTTTCATAGCGATGCAGAGGCCACCCATTAGCTTGTCTATGTGACGCACAGCTGAAACACATTTTAACATTGAGGTAAATGGATGTAGGTATGTAAGTGACCTAATGTTTCGTTGATTTCACACAAAAGATGAACGGTCTCGAATGGTCTTGCACGGTTTTACCCATCCACCTTCCGTCCCCCATATGTGGACCCTCTTACTCTTTATATGACACCAGTTGCTCTCAGCATCAGGTGTTGCCATGGATGGATTGATATCACCTCAAAACCTGTGCATGTCATTGAGATGCTAAAGGCTGCTATTGGTATCAATATCACACACTGAGGGGTGTGACATTTTGGCAGTATTTTAAACCCTGGTAATGACAACTTGCAGGGATATGATGGCTAAGTGGCTAAAGGCAGATAATAGAACAGCTAGAATACTTTACTGTGATGCAGCCTTTAAAACCAGAAAATGAAACTTACAATATTATGATATCCAAAATCTGAGACAATATCTAATCTAATATCATGATATCAATGGTATAATTATATATAGTGCCCAGCCAGTTAGCCCAGTCAGTGTATTATATAAGCAAGTTTAAAAAGAATTGTAGTTGTTAATAAGAATACATGTTGTTTCCCTAAAGACTGCTGATTAAATAAGTGAGACCACACAATGAAGGGTCCTTGAGTAACAATATAATAGATGAGCAAAAAACACAAAATCAATAATTTTTCTGTGTGAGGACACCTCAGAGAGCAATCTCACTATTGGACACTTACCAAAAACATCGAGAGGACTGTTTAATGAAGTCAGGACAAATAATTAAAGCAATTAAGAAGATTTATTCAAGGTTGTCCCTGCTGATTTTCTAATATCAGCAAGCTAGCCAACTTAGTTAAATAAATTATCAGCCAATGTTAGCATAGCAATGTAAGTCAGCGTCCTTGTCACCAGACCTATCTAAATAGTGTGACAGAATTAGAGGCATGAGCAGAGATTTAGAGGTCTAACCAGGCTAAGTGGTAAGTGAAGTTTTGTGGAGAAAGACACCAGAGCACCTCTCACTCCTCTGGCACTGTGTCACACTAGAATACAGTCAATTATGCAGAGAGGAGATGACAGGCTCGTGTGTGAGACTGGCCAGTCAAGGTACACACAGCAGGTGCACAGACACACACAAAGCTGCCGTCCCAAAATGCTTTTGGCTTATGGACGTTAACCAAGGAACAAGCACAATAATGAAGGGGGCCTCTGTTATCCCACCCCTTTTACTCAGCCACTTTTACAAAACACACACATGCACAAAAGGCCTGCCATCACACATCAATTAGCAGGCCTCGTCAGCCTCTCCTGGCTCAGACCAGAGTGAGTGTGCACGCCAGTGTGTCTTTGCGCCCGTGTACATGTGTGTATGCCTGCGAGTTGCGTATCGGAGGCTGTAAGAACCTTGTAATCGACTTTCTAATGTCTGTCATTACACAGAGAAAAGCCTCTCGCTTTCAGCTCACAGCACAGCCAAGCATGGGGACATAACAGAAACACACACACACACACACACACACCCTGTCAAGCGGCAGTGGAGTAGACTCTCTTTGTTCCTGCCCGTGCTGCCACTATCCTTCCCTCGCCACGCCAAGGACATCAAGCGTGAATAGCACCCGAATCAAGGCAAAATTATGCATAGATCTATGAGAACAGAAATGGGTTTTGCATTTTCTACCTATCATGCTTAAAAGCAGGCTAGCCACATTCGCGGCTGGCTGCAATTCTGACTTATCTCTTCAATTCAGCGTGGATACACATTTAGCCGGCCCACCTTGGAAACGTGTGTCTAATGATAGGGGTGTATCAAGACAATATGTGCAGCTCAGATAACAAAAGGAGCTGGCTTTGCACGCTGCCCATCATTTTCCACAGCAAGGGATCATTCGAAGGCACGCCAACAGCCAGTGCCAGCAAAGGTCACGTCAGTCAAAACGGGCCAGCAGCCACCTGCCAGTGGGAGAACGTGGAATCCCTTAAATGCATCCAACAGTGAAAAAAAGAAGATACTTGTAAGGAAGACCACTCAAATCATTAGAAGACATGTTTTTTTTTTTCATCCTGTCTTTGCCTTTTCATTGCCAAGGTATACAAGTTAAACTTGAAATGAGAGCGTCAGGGAGAGAAAGGGAGAGGGGGTTGTTAGAGAAATAGAGAGACAGAAGGAGAGATCTGCCAGGACATCTGGCAAACCAACTGATCAATTTGTCCTATGCGCCAACAGGGAGCCTCGATTAAACGGAACACGGCAGCACATGTACACACAGACACACATATACAGACATATTTCTTCAAGGTGTAATAATATAGATATGCAGCTACATGCCAAGTCCTATAAGAAGGGGGTCTGGGAGGTTGGGGAGGGGGGTTGAGGCAGGAGACCAACTGGTGTTAGTTAGAGGAGAAAAGACAGACAGATGGTGTGTGAGAGACAGAAAGACGGTG
Source organism: Chaetodon striatus (assembly GCA_029783705.1). Classification (NCBI taxonomy): domain Eukaryota; kingdom Metazoa; phylum Chordata; class Actinopteri; order Chaetodontiformes; family Chaetodontidae; genus Chaetodon; species Chaetodon striatus. The sequence continues at coordinate 7,122,179 of JAPZEB010000008.1, read as the reverse complement.
GGCCACGTACTGTACAAAGAAGGGACATTAAACAGGGAGGGAGAATGGACTCCTTCAGCTTGACAGATAGACAGAGGCGGAAAACAGACAAGCACAGACGTGTGACGCATGCAGATGAGGAACAATGAAAGAAGCAGTGACAGCGAGCGAGTCTAAGGTCATCTATAGTGGGAATATATGCAACAGCAGCATTATTCAGTGTGTATACTTGCTGGGAGCCTGTGGGTGGTAGGACAAAGAGAGAAATGTGAAGCTCAGCATCGCTCTAATCAGATATATTAAAGTAAAATATTCAGGATCAAAATTACACTTTGAGATATGTCAACAGTTTCATCATCTAATGAATGAAAACTAAAAAGGCCAAAGAATCCACATTTCAATGCGCTCGCAAATTACTTTAATAGACTTTTGTATTTGTGGGAGGAATCAATTTACAGTTTGCCCTTCTCTTTTATTTTCCTTTCCTTTTCTTTTCTCTAACCTTAAACATGCCCATTAATAAATCATGAAGCACTTAATACAATAAATGTGAGCAATGAATTGTTTCTTTGCCTCCCTGACAGCACACATTAATTAATATTAATAACACTAAGAGAGGTTTGCTTTAGACATTTGCACACATACAAATCTTAACCTCCACTGATGTGCATGTTTGCTGCAAAAAAAAAAAAAAAACACAAATACGCATGCAAAACTGAAAAACTAACTTAGCACAGACCAAAACACACAGACATCAAATGACACCGTGGTTGGTTCCTGGCTGCAGTTTTACTCTGCACTGGTTTGGTTTGGTTTCACACTTTTCATTTTTATTAATTTTCTTTTTGCAGAGGTTTACCAGGCATGGAAGGGGAAAAAAAGGGAGGAAAAGAGGTGAAGGCATGAAGAAGAGATACAAAGGAGACAGGATGTGATCCCAGCAGGTGGAAATCAATAATTCAGAGAGCTTTAATTCAGATCAGTGCCCTC
>JAPZEB010000008.1:7096908-7108720 GCA_029783705.1 Chaetodon striatus | reverse complement strand
CAGAAAAGACAAAACAATACAAGTGCTCTCCAGCTCATGTGAAAAAAACATAACTATTACACACACACACACACACACACACACACACTACACGGACAATTAACATAGTTTAGTCTGCCCGCTGTTTGAATTAAAAATGAGGCCTTGCAACACAATCAGGGGCCGCAATTAAGCTGTGAAGGTAAAGCGGCCTTGACCTTGTTGTGTAATTAACGGACTCTTCTTTCATTAATCCCCGCCACCCATCCCTTCCCTCCCCCAGTCCTACCCCCCACCCCCCCACATCCCTTCGTTCACTTAGTGCCTTCCTCCTTCTAAGCAGCCGTTTAATTAAGACATGCAAGATGGCGTCACAAGAAGTCAGGGGAAAGAAGTCAAGCAATTAAGGAACGCAGAAAAGACGGGATGAAGGGAGGGACGCAAGTAAAAACAAAAAAAAAAGACGTGGGGCGTCAGAAGACATGACAAGAGATGAACAAAAAGTGAAATCCTTGTTCCTTCAGAACTTTTTGTCTGTTTTACAATAGTCTCGGTCTACCACGTTCACTTTTGTTTCCGTTTGTGTTTTTTTTTTACCTCAAAAATGCTCTTTGCATCTTGTTCATTTCCCCTGACTGCAACCATTTTCTGAACCAATCTGTCACAACATCCTCCTGTTCTGAACCCTCTGAGTATTTCCCAAAAAGTTTACAGAGAACAGTCATCTAGAATATAAATCCATGAATGACTGTTTGTTTGTTGCTGCTTAGAAGGGTTTCCACTATACTCTCAGTGCAGTCTCCCTGCGGGCATGTAAGCAAGCACACACATACACACACACAGCTCTCAGAATACTCTACCAAGGTCTTTGCTGGGAATTATGGTCCAGACGCTGTAGCATGTGGAGACAGACTGAACCAGACAGTGAGTCATCGACCAAAGTGACTCAAGAAGCATTGCGTTGCATGTGTGCATTTCTGTGCGTCTGCAATTGGGTGTGTTCACTTCCTGCTTGCTGTGTGTGTCTGTTTACGTATGTGAGGGTCTCAGGCAGTCGGGGTGCATCCGACACAGCAAGCTATTCGTAGAAGAGAGCGATACTTACAATCTGTGCTTAAAAGAGGCCTCACTGCCTAAAACCAACTGTTCAAACAGCGCACAGAGCAACTAAAAAGAATCGTGCTGCACAAGCAGACGCGACAGACGTTCCGAGACCCACTTTACTGTGCTATTTACTGCCTCACTTAGTGCTGTCAACAACCATCGCCTAATACAGGCAGAGAGCTGTGGTGAGTCTCAGCTTGAAACAGGTAGGAGAGGTAGACAAACAGGTGGCTGGAGACTCGCTGCACAGTCAGATTGTACTTAAAAATGGTGTGTGAACAGTCAAAAGGTAAGTAATAAGACTGTAAAGTTTGGATACAGCAGCCAAGAGTGCAGTAAGAACGCATCAAGCATCCTGTCTTTTGTGGTCTATAAAAGATATATGTTGAGCCAAATCCCCAAATTTTGCTTTTCTCTATATCAATTCAGTCACGGTGCCAGTGCAGAACCTAAGGGTGATGCATAATAAACACTATCTGACTCATTAGCTTCTTCTAATTAAGGGCCACAAATCCTTAAAACCCCACTCAAGGCATCTCAGAGACTGCAGTTACATGCTGATATCCTACTATATTAAATGGAGTCAAACATAAATTGCTGGTAAATAAGACTTGTCAGACAGCCTGCTGACAAACCAGTCATTTAGAGGCAAAATGGCACAGGCTGATGTTAAAATCTACTGACCAGACAGCCACAGTACTCTCCATAATTTGGGCAGAACGGGCAGACATCCACACCACAGTAGCCATCAGCACCGCTTACAATCAAACGCTGACACTAGGCGGTCCAGTTAAACTGTCCTGTTTCACGCTCGTTCCTGCTGCACATCCACATTACTGCTGCTACTGCTTAGCCGGTCAAGTGTTTCTCTGCTATGCTCGCTTCACTTCATTATAAAGAGATGCTGTCTATCACAGCCAGGGCTGCCCAAAAGGGGGGACAAGGGGAGAGCTTTCTGGGGTCCAGCTCTATGAGGGGGCTAAGGAGAACAGCAAAAATCATGTTCATCCAATCTGGTCTTATTTTAAATTCATCAAATACTGACACTTGGTTAGTGGCCCTCTGCATCATCAACGCACCCTTTAGCTGTAACATGAGTGTCAGCATAGGGTGGAGGGGTCAAACAAACTCCGGACTTTCACCTGGGAGCCCGCTGTTCGTTTCCCATGTGAAACCAAAAGTCAACTGAGTTATTTTAAAAACAACATAGGGTGCTAGTATGTGTGGCATGCTACGCTAGTAATGGATGTGACACCCCTAAAGTGACATTAACAAACTAATTTTAAGCCACACCCTGATGTTTTTTCTAAACCTAACCAGCTATTTTTTAACCTACATTTTGAGTTTATTTTGAAAAAAAGACTGCATACATTTTCCAAGCAGAAGCTGTACAACAACAACAACAAAAAGAAAAAAACATGTAATGAGCGTACATGCTGTCCCTGAGCATCCAAAACTGATGCCAGAGGGTACCTAAAGCATCATAGTTTGACTTAAGGGCCACTGACCAAGCACTCAATATGTGATGTGCTGGAAGTAAGAATGTGTTGGTTCATCATATATATATAAGCAATTATGACTACATTCTATTCTGAATCAAAAGATGATTCACTAATTATTAAAACAACAAAGATAATAACACTTTATTTATTGCTGCTTTAGTAGTAGCCCATTTACTAGACCTTTTCAGGGCACGCCATTTCTGCGGGTTGGCCTGATCTCTACTGGGGAGCAAAGTCTTCCCCACACACACATTTTCCCCTACTGTGATAACAGAAACACTCCAAATGATATTCATAGAGGACATTATAAATCACAATCAGAAAACTATAATGATATCTGAGTTGTTGACTAGAAAAATGCCAGGTTGATGGTCAATTTTTCCATTTAATTTCCATCACTCTGTAAATGTATGATTAGGATGTCTAGACCGCTAACAAGAACAAGCAGCAAAGTGTATGCTGTCTTGCATTGTTAACAGCCTGTAGTGAGGTAAATAATTATTGGCATTGACTCATGTAAGTAAGGTATTTATTTATGAATAAATGACTGAAGGCAAATGCCTGGAAAATTATGCACATTTCCTCGCCTTACAACCTGATGAGGGCTGTGCAAATGTCCCATCAAAGCACTGACCAGTAAAAAAGGGGAAGATAAACCACTTTTGTTCCCCAAAATTGGGCAAAACAAGGCTACATTTTTGACCACATTTGGCGAGGCCTCTGGTTTGGGAAAGCATGTAAACAGCAGCATTTTGATGTATTCAGTTTTTTTTGTTAATAGCAACGTGAGGGAAAAAGGCCAATTATTGAGATAAATGCTGGCGTACAGTCAAGTTACTTAGCAACAGCCATTGGCCACAGCTGGAGCTAAAACTGTACAATACTTCTAACTTGCACAACTGGCTCTATCATACTCATACCAGTATGCGCTGGGGCACCACTGATGTTTGTATGGAAATGATGCCACACCCATGACCTTGACATAACTACGTGTTAACGAGCAAACATTTCCAGTCATATTGTGGTCAATGATCTTTTTCTCCAAGCAAATCACACGCACACAGAACAGATTTAAAGTCTCAAATTGGGACAACAGAGGCTTTGGAGCCAAAGAAAATATCAAATGAGTCCTTCAAGAGACTTGTGGGCTAATAAAAAAGCTTTTTAATAGCGAGGAAGCAGACAGACAAAGTTTTGTAAACACATTTACAGAAACTATTGTTTAAAACTCTGTAATTCCGCAAAACAAGAATAAACTCTTCCACACAGTGTGTAAAGATGACAGAGGTCACAGAGGGAGAAGGCAAGACAAACTACCAGCATTATTTAGCGGTTGCGTGGGAGTGTTATGTGTGCGAGTGTATCGATTTGTCCTTCCCCTGAAGCGCTGTAGCACCATCCCTCCCTTTGCATTTGTTGTGCTTTCTTTTCCCTCCCTCAATCCTTGCTTTCCTGTTGGCTCACACCCTCCACACTTGGAGCTCTCTATTGCTGGGAGGCGAGCCGAAGTGGACTGAGTGTAGGTGTGTCTGTGTGTGCGTGTGAGTGTGTGTGTGTGTGTAAGCAGAGTGGTTCAATATAACTCTCTCTCTGTATTTCCAACTAAGCCTCACTGTGGGGGCACTGCTGTAAGAAAAGGCTACAGTGATTACTATACAGTTCAAGTCCTTGTTCTCCATACAGCCAAAACTGTATGCAGTATCGATCCAACACCATGCTTCCCAATGATTTACTTTGGGATATTTCTGTACTCAGTACAAAAGAACTGGATCATAAATGCAGTACACAAACTCATTATTGAGTTTTTCTACATTGTCGTAATAATGAAAAGGCTCAACTATTCAATAATTCAGGCAAGGAAAACCTTTTAAGAGTTCTTCAAAATGTGCAAGTGTTTTGATGTAAATGCTGCTCTGTTACACGCTACTTTGTAACTTCACAAAGAGTTTTGCTTTTCACTCTCATAAGGCGAAACGCATATTGCAATTTTGAGGCAATTTTAGGTGTGATTTGGGCGTCCCGATTGATCAGAGGAAGTTCAGGTGAGTCCAATCTCGGGCCAATTTGTGTCGACAGTTGTGAGAAAAAAAAAAAATCGTACAGTGTGTAGTGTTTCATAATACTGACAGCTTAATATTACAGAGGAGTTGTGGCAGTCGATCTTAAAAAGAGTCTATACCTCTGCAATCTGTCATGTGTTTCATACAGTAATGCAGTGTGAACACACACACACACACACACACACACACACACACTGGACAAAACAAAAAAAAGTCTAAAAACTTCCTGGATGTTAGTGCCTCATGTAATCGTTGCAATTGATCTCCCACTACTCGTGCCTACATGATCTAATACTGTGCTAAGTTTAAAGAATTTTGGTCTCTCATCTCTAAAACAATCTCAGAGTGCCCATTCATAGCCATCTTTGCTGTACTCCACACCCCTACGTTCTATGAAAAACTGAAGATGACTGTATCGCTTTTGCTACTTTATTCACCTGACGCCTAATATATCCTTCAATATCCGCTCTTTTCTGACTATTAAGACTAAAAAATATGTATACTGTTAGTCACAGTCAGCACGTGCGGGGTATTAGGTCTTTGTGGGATTCAATAATCTTAAAATCTGTCCCCAGCTTTAGTAAATGGGTACAGACATTACTTTCCCAACCATTACAGATTCAAGTCATCTGTAAGCTGCAGTTCTTGACCCTCTGCATCATTTCAAGTGTCTGCCCCTTTGTCTGCAAAAAAGCTCCCGGGGTCTTGGTTCTGCATAGCAGATGCCTCTGTATGGTTGACTGAGCTTATTTAGAAACCCTGTAACTTCACTGTTTTTGCTACCCCATCCAAACACACAGAATCTCCACACACACACACAAGCACACTCTCTCCGTCCCTTTCTCCACCTCTGTCACTAGCACACACTTATTCTGTCTCTAGCACTTCTTTCTCTCTCCCTCTTACCCCCACTTCACACGTGCAGAGTCCTGCTCCCTGCCCTCTGCTGTGCCGTGTCCTTGTTACAATCCTGCCTTTGGCACATCAGCCAGTTGTCCTCGCACGAGGGTCGACTCGGGTACACGACAACTCTAGCTTATGCAGAGGCGGCAAATACCAAGAGCAGAGTGGGACAGGACAGAGTGTGATTTTTGCAGGATTTCTTGCTTTTAGCTCATCTATCTTACATGTAGTTACTTCTTTTTCCGCTTTTACTTTGTAGGGGTCATGTATGGCCTACACGACTAGTCAGATCGCAGTGATTGAAAAAGTAAAAAAAAGAACAAAAGATGAGTACATCAGAGAGTAAGACAGAGAAATATTTGAAACTACTTGAGAGGTCAGGAAGGAGGAAGAAAACAAAGAGGCTGTAGAGACAGTGAGTGAGAGCGATTTTATTAGAGAGATGAAACTGCTGTATGATTGCTTTCTGGCGGGGCCGGATGGGTCATTACTGGCAGTTTCTGCAGCGGGCCAGTCGGGGGGTTGCTTGCCAAAACACCTTCCCATCTGGATCGGAGCCTCTCCACCCCTCCACCTCCTCTTGCCCGCTGTTGATCTGCATCGCTCTCTAAGCTGACCTCGTCCGCCCACTCTCCTCTATCCATCCATCCATCTCGCTCTTTCACCCCTCCATCACCTCTGCCCATCCATCTCTTCTCTCATTCTAACATGTTTTCTCCCACTCACTAACTCTGCTCCCTCCCACCACTCTCACCATTAATACCTCTCACTATCTCCGTGCCCCGAGGAAAGAGCAGCGAGTGAGTGGGATCACTCCGACTCTGTGAGAGGCGGCCGCGTTCCAAGTTGAAAATGAAAACATCCGCGCGCGCACACACACACACACACACACACACACACATACCAAGTTGGGAACTAACGCACACACATGCACACAATCATCCAGAAACCCAGCAGCAGAAACACCCACCACTATTCCTTCTACTACTTAATAATCTGCAGGCTTTCTCCAAATATGCTTCTAGCTTTCTTGTTGGCAACTCTGAAAACTCAGAGCTGGCAGTTTGCTTAATGTAATTTCCCTTTCGCTAGCTTGCACGCCGTCCATTTCTATAGTTTAGATGAAATAAGTATGCATGGTTTGGTATCACAAATAATATGCACTTTGACGAAATTGCAATAGAAGTTGTGAGTTTTACACATGTTGCAAAAATAATAATGATCCCTGTTGAGCCTTTGGGGATTGTATACAGAGTGCAGTGAGCAGTTACCATGGTAATGAGGGAATCAATTGCACTGCTATGGCTAAAACTGCAATAAAATGAATACAAGCCCTGAGCTGAGATCATTTTAAGTGCCTCAAGAACAACTTAGAACAAGCAATGACTTACCTTAACCACCAGTGAGTAACATCACTTGACATTAACCCTTTGATCTATGCTATTCTTTGGTTTTCACTAACTTACAGGTTTACGCCTAAATCACTGCAAGTATTAGCTATGTATGTCAAGCAGTGTTATTTACAGGAGAAGGTGGACTACTAAGAGATGCCTTAAATTACCATGTTAGTGGGGCTATGCATACATACAGGCTATGAAAATAATATTTACAGAATTGGAAGTTTGTTTTGTTTGTTTGCCTCTGAGTCCAGAAGTTTTTAAAACACATCAAACGTTTGAATATGCATGAATAAAGTGTGGAATGGTTTCAGGGTCCAAAAATAACTTCATGTCAGGATTTTTCCTCCAACAACCTAACATAAAAAATAATTTCTCCCACAGTTTAGTGGGATTTCTTCATTTATATGGGTTGCACATAACACGTTTTATACAACACATTTTCAATCTGACCTCATCGCAATATCAACATTTTGGTCACGGACTTTCCACGTCCACATACGACGTGCAAGGTTCCCTAGGTGCATTGGTTGTGGACGTTCTTGACACGGTGTCAAGTTCTCTTCTTTCAAGATAAACCTCCATTTTCACAGGAAATTTAACGCTGACATACAGTCTCTTTCAAATAATCGCACTGTGTGTGTGTCGGTACAACACCACAAATTTAAGTTTTTTTCCTTCAACAACAAAAACACATGGTTAGGTTTAGGAAAAAAGTACCAGGTTTGGCTTTAGAATCTTATGGCAAGTGAACACTGCTCTCTCGGGTGAACGTTAGTGTATCGTCGATGAACCCATCAACCATCCCTTCTGCCTGCCCTTCTCAGACTTTCGCCGCCTTAACTTTTGTCCTTGTCCCGCCGCGTTTCCCCCTGACGCCACCAGGCACAATTAAACTATAACAGCAACCAGCTGTGTATCATGCCGATGTTAAAGGATGCCTTTTTTTGTTGGTTTTGACACTGCAATCATTGCCCAAGCAATTTTGATGACTTTGGAGTGAGTCCAGGCTTGTTTGATACTTCCTGTAAATATATCCTATGTAATCTTATTTCCATATATGCATTTACATTGTGTTAACACCTTTATTTTGAAAAGCGGACATAGTCAGGTGTATCCTGAGCTGTTTCAATGCATTTATGGGTCAGAATACAGGGGCACTCTGTGGCGGTTAGTTTAATCACAGATATGAGAGTGACCACAAGCTTAATGCAAAAAATCAGATGCTGCCTCTGGACCACTGTCAGGCACGGGCAGACAAGATTCGATCCAGATCAAATCAAAGGGCCTTACCTTGAGGTCAAAAGGGTGCTAATGGGTAAGCATGAAGGATGAGTTTTTAACATGCCTTGACATAAATTCTATATCTAGCTGAAAACCACTGGATAGATAATAAAATAAGTTCATTTGGTCTTTTTATTTGATACCATTTAGCTGCTATATTCTGAAACAGATGATTTTTTATGTTGACAAGAGTATTGTGGAATTCAATGAGACATGGTTAAAGCATTATCTAAATATAAGCATGATGCAGTTTGCCACTTCTGATATAAACCTCAATAAAACATAGCTTTTCTCTACAACACTGAAGCTCGAGTCATACTCAAGTTTTTAGCTCCTGACTTTGCACTGGAACAAAGTGTACCGGCACCATTTAGGGGCAAATCGTCTGGAGCCTCAAGGACATGCTGTTGTAACGAAAATACAAGCTCCGGCACACTGGCCCACACAGATATCCACAGCAAGCAAATAAAAAGTTGTAATGGAGGCAGTGGTATGTGGACTGCAGGGCTGAATGTTGTAAACAACTCAAAGAGGGATGCTGAGGGAGACAGATACACAAATTGTTGGAGCCTGATGCGACATGACCGCAACATGACCAAAGGGAATTGAGCCTGTCTGGACCGAATCCCCTGCGGAGTTTAGCTGCTTGTAGAGATGAGGTGGTCGGCACAGGGAGGGAGGAAGGTGGGTGGCTGGAGAGGAGTATGGAACAGGACGAAGGAGGAATAAAGAGGTTGACTGAGGGAGGAAGTGTCAGAGATGTAAGAATACACAATATGAGTCCCTCTGGACAGTTTTATTGTTTATCTACAGGGTTTATGGCATTTAATGTTCCCTGTCTCTCTCCATCAGTCTTGCCCCTTTAAGTTTTTTCTCTTGCACTGAAAGCAGAGGCACAGAGACAAGTGTACCTCCTACAAGGACAGTGCCAACTTTTATATGAAGGTCTAGTTTCTTCCCTGCCAAGTGTAAGATAGCAGTTTTGTCACAAAGTGTGGATTTGCGGGCACATGACAGGCACACACACACAAAAGCACACATTGCTTGATGCAGCGTTCAGGTGGGTTGTAGGCATACTGATGTTTTTGCAGACATCCCGCTGCGTGTCAGAGGACAAAGTGAAACCTACAGCAGCGATGTGAGAGCAGAGGGAAAGAATTGTGTGGTAGCCAGCGGGAAAGTTGAGGAGACACTCAAAACTGACATGAACACAAACGCAATGTCTCCCAGCGTTCTCTCTGCTTTTTCTTTTCTCGCCATGCCTTCCTCCCTTCTCCCTGATGTACATGAATTTCTCCCACTGGAAAAGCCAAAGCAGCAGTAGAAAGATTGTGAATGATGGCTGTTACACACACTTGTTTACTTCTCCCTGCAGGCAATAATTACAGCCACAAAAGAAAAATGTATATGAGAAATACAATTGCTCAAACACTGTGATGAAAAAGGATTCAGCAAAGTGGAGCTCCTGTAAAAACTTGTATAACTCAGAATAAGGTAGAGAAAAAATTGAAATAATAACATACATTTAAACATTTAAAATACATTCTGTTTTAGGAGTTGTAGCTGATGAAAATCTGACCTTAACCGTTGTCCATTTGCATAACAGTCACCCACCCACATATACTTCCATCAACTTGTTTTTTGTTTTGTTTTTTTGCTGTTTACACGTAAACTAATTAATGCAGTGAAGCATAATCTGTGACAATTACATCACTAGCCAAGTCACATACAAAAATTAAATAAAACGTGCATATGTGCTTTGATTGAGCTGAAGAACTGGTCATTTCTGCCTGACTGCCTGACTTCTGAAAACAGTTTTAATTTTTGTCACTTACTAATAAGCTGATTTACACATAGAGAGTGAATTAAAAGACAGATTACTAATAAACAGCCCAGTCGCCATGAGGAAATGTTGGCATTGTACATTCCTACAAACCACAAATCTGTTACATTTGTACGTTTACGGTATCATATGAACATTTTTAAAGTAACTAGTTACATGTATATTAGCTGACTGTGTCACTGAGAGGTGGAAAAGGTTGCGGATGGTGTGATAGCGAGACATTGTTACATGTCCAACTGTGATTGTGGCACCAAAACCAAGTATTTGAAGCCAAAACATGATATTTTTCAAACCCTAATCAAGTGGGTTTGTGCTCTTTGATGAGGCTGCCAAGCTGCAGACCACTATATGGAACCAAGTTACAGCAAAACCAGATGTTTTTAGTGAGACATTGCTGCATTTTCAGTGGCAGTTGTGCCACCAAAACAGAGATTTTTAAGCTAAAACTTTTCCTGATCTATAAACAGGGTTGCACTGGCCGTCGGGCAATTTTGGCAAATGCCAGATGGGCCAGTCCTTGTGGGCTGCAAGGACACCACCAGCGGGGTTGTAGGAGGTTGCTGCCAGCTGCTGAGGAAGAGTGACATGACAGCTTTTCAGCAGGTGATACTGCAAGTACGAGGCTAGCTCATGTAGTAGACAGTTAACAGAGCTCTCCAGTTTGCAGCAGAACTGCTAAGCCAATGGTGGACTACTCAGGTGGCTTAAACTTGTTTCTTACTTAGCTTTAATTGAGTGTATTTGCACAGTAAATCCTGTGGCTGGTAGATATAGGGCTGGTCAGGAAGAAAATTATCAGCCTGACCATGACCATAACCAAGCTGTTTTTGTGCCTAAACATTACCACATGTTAACCAGTGTTGTTTAAATGTAAAGACGTGTAAGAATCCAACATATCTGCTGATAGAGTGAAATAAAGACACTGGAGTCAGTGTGCTATTACTGGTCAAAGTCAGCTGCTAAGTCATTCAACGAGCAAAACAAAAACTTCATTCATAATTGATCCATGAACAAAGGGTCACAAAGTTGGATTGCAATTTTAGATTAGTTTCTGGAGTTTCTGTCAAGATGCTTGACTGGTGAAGACTTGGTAGCATTCCCAGTGCATTTTTAAACCTTGGATCAGGATGATGATGATGATGAATGACAAAGTACTCACAAAGACAGACTGTAATTGAGCTCAATAGCCTGTGTGGGCTTTGATAAGTGGAAGAACAAGCTGCCAGCAAATATTGGACTCCCATTTGAGCTTTTGATAACAGACCAGCATCACAGGATCATTTCAGCATCAAGTGCTAAGGAAGCTTAACCAAGGAGCCTATTAGCATTCAGCATTTCTGTTAGCATTGCTCTTAAGAATCAATAGGTAGCAGTAATTGCAAGGTAGAATGCTTACATTGCTGAGCTGGTGCTTTCAGTGTCACATTTGCCTTACATTTACAGAAGGTTGTAAGTTAATGTATATAATTCAACACTGAACACCGGCAAAGCACTGGACATAAACACAGCCCTATTTCTAAAGGAAAAAAAACTACTACAACCTTAAAACGTTACAGAAAAAAAATAAATTCAAAGTATTCTCACATGCATTCTCACAAACATAAATACATATAAACATCTCACACCATCTCTATCCTACGTTTCCAGACACATGATCTGACAGTATATCATAGTACTATTTTTATCGTGAAGTCTCCGTCAATTATGACCAACAGCACAGCGACACTTCCCAGCAGCAAA
>JAPZEB010000008.1:7064733-7080031 GCA_029783705.1 Chaetodon striatus | reverse complement strand
CAATACACTCCTTGCCCCTACCACTTAGCCCATTGCACTCCGTTTTACACGTTCACATCTAGGTGAAGGGTGTCCTGCTCTCATAGAGAGTTTGGGCGAGTGTAAGTGCTGCATGGCACTCCAAACTGAGGTTTTTTAGAGGCACATACTAAACAGAATGTTATGTCAAATCAAGGACAAAATGGCTGCGCAACAACAACAGAAACGCACATACGTAAGATTTAAAAATTGTGATTATCATCGCATTATCTTAGTTTGATGTTGTGTCAGTGCATTATGCTCCTTTTCTCTATAAGAAGCATAAAAAAATAAATCACTAGTGTGCCGATGTCTCAGTCTCAGTAACAAGACAGCGCACTACTGTTACATTGTTATTGCTAATTTGTGCATGACAGTCCCACATTTTGAGTCCAGCAGTTACACTGCTGCACTTAATAGCATGCTAATATCAGTGCAGACTGGCAGGGCAGAAGCACGGGTTGCTAACGTTTGCCCACAGAGCACTGCTGGTGGCCCAGTAATGACGCAGTGTTTTTTATGTAATGACTTGTTTGATCGATTGACAGTTTGAAACTTAAGTTGAGAACAAATTGTGAGTGTCCTGACAACCGCAAAAGGACGCCTGTAGCCCTGGTGAATGACCATAGCAGGAGACTGCATGCTGGCAATGTCCGTCAACACTCGTGTTTGTTTAACGCCATCACACTGATGAGAAAAGTTTCAACCATTACCCATTGTCACGCTGCTCCAAGCGGCAAGGTAGCATTCAAAAACCAGGGGTAGGGGTATAAATATAAAATGGGATTGGGCCTTAAATATTAAAGAAGTTGCTACTTATGATGTGCATTGTCTCAGAAATTTATCTTACATAGTTCTTTCCCATAAATCATTTTACTTTTAAGAAATTAAGAGCCATAAATAAGTTACCTGCTACATGATTTCTATGGAAATAAGCCACATGCTGAACACCCTGCCCTGACATTTCAGTGTGAACTATGCTTGACTGTGTCCTCCCTTAAGTAAGATGTGCTGGCAGAGCTTTTTCTGCAGTTGACAGCCACTGAAGACGGTATAGGAACAGTCAGCAGTGTCCCCGCAGGCAGCCCCGGGGGCCAGGTCAATTTGTGCTATCCTGATAGAGGACATCACCTCCATGACAGCCGAGCAGGTTGGCAGACAGAGAGAGAGACATCTGCTGCACCAGTGCAGACTGATTCCTGCAGCAGTGGGCAATTTCTTTAAAATTAACAAGTCGGATTGAGGGGATAGAGAGCACTTTTCTTTAATAGCACTATCAAAAATTGAGTAAATACGAGGCATGCTTCAAATTAATTTCATTACTAAGAGGTATTTAATTCCGCTGAAATCAACCCGGCCTTTCTTTTTGAAAATCACCAGTCCCTCAGGGTATACAGGATAATCACTTAAAATACCAAAAATGTAAAAGCTATAAAGGCACAATTATTTCAGCAAGCTCAGCAATGGTAATTTTATTGTGAGAGCTCACAAAAGAGGACATTTATCTTTGGGAAAATGGTACATTTTTAACAAATTTGTAACAACTGAAAAAGCAACTAGTTGTACAGTTGATCCCACTGGTATATCAAGACCCAGGTCAATTTGATCCCAGAGGATAAAAAAATATAAAGAGGAGAAAAGTGGGAGACTCAGTTCATTTATTGCCATTTACAGCCTTGACACAGCCTTCTACAGGCCTCCCTCACCAGTGCACTTATAGATACCACACACAGAGCAGAGGCCTTTTAAAGTAAAAACTGTAACTCTACAGCTAGCAGGTAGGCTGTTCAGAGAAACTGAAAGGAAACTCTGTTTTGTCTCTGCCTGCTATAACAGGATTTGAGCTGGACTCCCACACAAACAGCTCTTTGGCTTGGAAACACTTGTACTGGTGGCCAGGGACTAGATGCTGTTGCACATTATCATGTATTCCATAGACAATGCAGGTTTCAGTCATGGCCTTCCAAGCTGTAAATTTGAGCTTTAGTTTAGAAAAATAGCTGGAGAGTTCATTTTGTAATTTAATTTGGCTTAGTCAGGCCAAAGAACCGGCAAGAGCAGTACGTCCAAAATCAAAACATTATAGTCATAACCCACAGATATTTAGGTAAGCTATGGTTGGCCTGTTAATACAGTGAGTTAAAATCCTTAAATTCCATCCCCATGAACAACAACCACAATATTAACCACCTGAAAGCAAACTGCCAGCTTTATACATTATAGTAGCACAGTTGTTAGGACTGAGGACAGAGACACAAGGACTGAGCGCTGCTGCGCATGTGTGTGAGTGTGTGTGTTTGAGAGTAAACGTTTCTGAAAGTTATTAATAACTAAGGCTACTCTGAACACTGCTTTGTCACTTTTTGACCCGTCTGCTGCAACTCATGATATTTATATACCTGTGAATTTAAAAAAAAGATTAAAACCTAGCAGATGTGAGCACGTATTGGTCAGTGACAGTGGCAAATCTTCATGACAGCCGCAACAAACTTGGTTGCTAAAAAAGGTACCGCTTCGCCCACCTGACAGCCTACTGTTCACCTGGTGGAAAAATCAGAATTCGTTCCCTGGGTGTTGGTTTGGATGGGCAGATGGATGGGGGCAGGGGCTGTTAAATCACAGTGATGGGCTTAGCGATCGACGGCTGGATCAGCCCGACCCTAAGCTTAACATTCTAAATGAAGCAGTTGCTGGGTGTCCCGGTGACTGAGGGCTTTACAATGCTGACCATGTAACCGCAACATCCAAGTCCATCCTTGTTGCATGTCACCCTCCTCTCCTCCCTCATTTCTTGTGAGCTATATCTGTTCTAACGAAGACAAAAATATGAGACCATTGACATTATTTCACCGTCCAGAGTGGCTCTACTCAAAGAGACGGCCATGTAACTAAAGCTCCAATCAACCATGTTGTCTTTTTATAAAACAGCAAGCACATATGAGTGCGTCTGTCTTACATTTCTCCTGCCTGCTTATTCATCTTCCTATTCAGCAGCCAGTCTGCTTGTTCTGCTGTCTGTCCCTCCTCTGCCCATCTGTCTTTCCGTCTAATAGTTCACTAGCTGGTCTATCTCTACCTCTATCTGCCTTACAAGCGCTGCCTCATAAACTGGGAGCAGATTTATCCTTGTGCCAAATGAGAATAACGACACGGAAATAGATGAGGCTGGATAGATGAGATAGCACAGGAGGAAGGACAAATAAAAACAGTAAGGGGGCGAGGCTGTATGTCTGTGTGCATACATGTGCACTGCATTAGGTAAAGGCGGTAAAGACTGGAGGCGTGAGCCGTCAAGCTCATTGGGAGAACAATAAATATCCATCAAATACCTTTGTAACAAGGTGACACATCATGTCTGCTTAGTTTTATTTTATGTGTGTATCATGTTTTAAAAAAGGTAACTAATGCTTGTTGGTGAGTGACAAAAGATGTAGGACTATATTTGGATTTTTTTTCAACTGTGTGTGTGTGTGTTCATGTTACGTGTCCCCGGCTCAGCAGGACTCCAAGCCTCCCCGCTGACTATGACCTTCCCTCCAAGCAGGTGGTCCTGTTTCTCTCATTCCCCACCCCCCAGACTTTCTCTCTCCATCCCTAAATCCCTGTGCTCTGCCGTCTCCTCCTTCCCCTCAGCCATCCATCCTTCCTCCTTCCCTCCATCCTTGCCACCGTCATCCCTTGATCCACCCGTCCCTCTCTCTATGTCTGACTGGATGACGCTTGCAGACCTTGATCCAGAGCACGGAGAGGGGCTTCATAAATACACCATCCATCACTGCCGGCAGGGCCGGTTAAAACCACATGACACGCACACCATTGATTTGGTGTGTGTGTGTGTGTCATGTGTCCTCTCAGTGACACAATACAGTAGAGCCAAACAAAAAAAAACAAGGTAAATATGAGCATTCGCCTGTGCTTATGTACACACGTCACTTGAGTGAGTTTCCATGTGTAATGAGAAGAAACACTGAGCGTCTGTGTTGACAAGCAGGTACGTGTGTGTGCGTTTGTGTACAGTTTGTGTGTTTCCATCCAGGTATTATACATGCGTGCACACAAAGACACAGTCCACTGCACTACAGGCATTCAGACCCCAGCACATTTACACAGCAGAAAGACCAAACTGTGGAATGTAAAGCTTGTGCGTACACATGTATGTTGTGCATGAGCAGGTCAACCATTTATTCCCTGTGCAAGCTTTTCTTTGCACGGTGCATGTAAGTGTGCGCATTGTGTGTATCTGTGTGCACTGCCAGGCAAAAGTGTACATGGGCGGGCATGTGTGAACTTGTGTTTTCCCGTGTCCGATTTTTCAATCTGTGCAAACAGGGCGACGGTTCACTGCACCGCACAGACTCTCACTGTTCCGCACTCCGCCCTCTCAGTGTGTCCTGTGTGATGGATGATAGGGAGGGAAAATAACTAATTCAACAGTAGATTTACATTGTTCTGGATGGCGAGCAACACAACACCACAGTGGGAGAGAGAATAAGGGAGGAGGGAAAGTCAAGCTCATGCAGTGGTTACACATTGGTGTTTATTTGTGGCGTTTGCATTGCTTCATTAGTAACTGATTAAAAGAGGTGGAAATAATGGACTGCAGACTATGGACCAACTATTCCTCACCTTACAGATAGATGTCACGGGGGATGTTTTAAAGCCTTGATTTACTGGATCCAGAGGATTCAAATTTGGTGGAGCGGAGTTGTGATCGGCAAACGACCAACACCTTGGCTGACTGTGGAACTCACAATCTTCCTCTAACAAATGAAAAGTTGAATTCATATGAAATTAAACATATTCTTTCTCCACTCAAGTCATTTAGGGGTTTTAAAGTTACAGTATAACTTGGTCTGGTTAGACCAGTAGCTTAATTTGTCTAATGTCACAGAACTTTAGATAGCCTCCTCTGAACTTGTGCTACCTTTACACTTTGCTGAATTTTGGTTCAAATAAAAATGTGGTGATCACTGCTTATTTTTAGGATCTACATGATTGTTGCTGGCATTAAGGGAACGGCAGGTTAAAAGGACCTAGTGCTCGTTTTCAGGTTCATACTGGAACATGTTTACACGCTTTAATGTTCAGAAAAACACTTTATTATACTCATACTTTCTGAGCTGGAACACCTGTTACCCCCTCCAAAAAAGCCCAGTCTGCTCTGATTGGTCAGTGTTTCCAGTCCTTGGTATGTGTTTGCACTGTCAGTGCAGGTGGGGAATGACTGTCTTGGAGTGTAGTGGCACTTATTACCATGAAAAAAGCTTTGAAACATGTTCCACCAGGAATATGAGCCATAATTCGGGAGAAATTAACAACATCTACAACCAAGACTACATTTTTCCCTCATGTTAGCATGCAGCTACATGTAGCACCGTAGGCGACGTAATGTAAACACTTGCAGTAGCGTGCCTGGAGCAGATGACCAAATAAAGACATCTGTCACAAGCTGATGTCAGCTTGTCTTGAGAGGAGACAAAAGCATTTGAAACAGAGTATGCAGAGCAGTCTAAAGCCTGAGGTTCTGCTCACAGGAAGTACTTTATTACATACATACATATTACATATGTTTACCCCATTATCTAAATCTTTGGTAATGTTTAATATGAACATCCAGCATTGTAACATTACATATATGTGTTAGAAAAATAAGGAAGAACAGAAAAGGTCCCTTTTAAGGCATTTTGGCATTAGTCTCAGCATTCACAGAGACTGCCTGTATACACAATCTGAACAACATCGCAGACATATTTGCACCCTCTCAAAACAGACTGGCGAACGTCACAGTGTGTTACAAAGGCCACTAGGAGACAAGGATGGTGTGTTATCTGTGAGGGCTGTTACAGTATAGCGTATGAGCAGTTTGTCGTGTCTTCTAATAAGATTGTCATGTAGAATACAGACAAAGACAGCAAGCGAGAAACACAGAAAATAAAGAGAGATTCAGGTGCTGGGAGTTTTTGTCTTCTATTCTTTAAAGACACTTATGAAAAGATTTGATCTCCTATTCAGAAGGCCAGTTTTCCTCTTTGTTGCTCAGTTGTGTAAGGACATCACAGGAAAAAAAATGGCATAAGGAAAAGACACGCAAGCTCTGCGTCTTTCATGCGGTCATCTCAATTTCTCTGTGTTTGTGGGCAGTTTGCTAGTCTTGAGAGAACAAGTTTCAGTTTCAAGGTAATCTCGAGAGGTCTCGTGCAGTGGTAAGAACTGTGGCAACAGAGAGGTAACGTAAGAGCTATTTTAAAAATGAGAAAAATGACTTGTGTCCTTTTAAAAACGAAACCATGTGCACCTGTGACCTCTTGTCATAAGATGTGAGTTTAACCTTCCAATTTGGCATTAATGTGAATATTTTTTAAAAACCTGAAGGGTTAAAACTATTCAGCATTTCAAGTGAAAAAAGCAATGATTACAGAAAAGGAGTTTTTGTGACCCCCACCCAACTAATGTCCCCAATCTCTCGGTGCACTAGTGGACCAGAGGCTCTGCAGGAAACCTCAATACCACAGCACAGTGGAAATGTCACCCATAACACTCGCCTCAGGATGCCAATCACTTCACATTGCTCCCGACCGTGAATGTGTTTGTGCGTATACGTGTGTGTGTGTGTGTGTGTGTGTGTGTGTGAGGAGGAGAAAGACCAAGGGACACGTCCATGTGTATAAAGAGAGCATGCAACAATTATTGATATAGTGTGCGCACAAAATCCCCCGAATCTCTACCAGAATATAAAGTAAGATTTAGTCAAAGTGTATGTCGAGATTTATGTTTTTATGTTTGTGCTCAGTGATGTGGGAGCGTCTGAGTGCTAATGAGCCTGTCCATCCAAGGGGATTATGGGTTGTCTCGTCAATATGAGGACTACAGGTGTTTGTGGAACTGTGCATGATTATACATCAAAACAATGAGCGTGTGGGTGTGTGTGTGTGTGCGCGCGTGTGTCTGAGTGTGAGTGTGCTGACTGGTAGGCAGAAGACAGAAACAGATGGAGAGGGTTATGGACAAATAACGCACATGAGCCTGTGAGAGAGTGGGAGTAAGCCCATGTCTGAGCACGCATATGTGGTGTTGTTTGCTTCTGTGTGTGCATGTGGGCACGCATGTTATGCACACGGGTGTGTGGATATGCAAATGCACGTGTCCAAGAAATCCCGGTGTACATCTACATGCATATGTGAGGGCGTGTGGATTTGAGTGCGTGCATGTAGGGGGGGAGGATTTGGAGCACAGAGGCGCAGGTGTCCCTGGAAATGCCATCCATTTTCATCGGGATTTGGATTCTGTTTTGAACGTGTATCAGTGTGTACGAGGGAGGGCGCGTGATAGGGAGGGTGATGACAAATGACAACAAAATGAGGAAGGCAGGGGGATGGAAAGCCAAGCTGGCACAGGCTGGCATGCCAGGCTCGCTGTGCAGCCAGGGGGGGCGGGCACTCTGTCCTCACGGCAGGCCCCTCAGCCGAGCTGTGAATACAGAGACAACAGCCGGCGCATTCACTCACTCACACACACACACACACACACACACACACACACACACACACACACACACACACAGTCCCATACGCAGAGTGGCAGCAAACAGTGATGGCATTGCAGCCTGTCACATGCAATCACACCCAAACATAAACCTTTGTACAAAGGCACAAAAACAGTATGCAGGTTTGTGATATCTTCAGTTTCTTTCTAATAAATGACAACTACTCGCTCAAATTACCTAAACCCTCTTTGGTTTGTAATGATGAGCAATTCATTTCATTACTCAGTACAGTGATAGGATATCTTGAAGTATCAAAGGCAAGGCTCAGACTGCCAGCCCAAATCATTGTGTGGCACTTTCGACAGAGTGGACAGCAAAAAAACACATTAAATGTGATTTTTGCAAATCTGATCCAAACCACATTTTAAGGGGTTCTGAAATGCGATTCAAATTGAATTTCTACGGATGCATCTCAGTCCGGCCGCTCAAGCCGCTCATATCAGATTTCAAAGTGTCTTTGAACACAACACACAATGATGACGTCTAAGCCGGAGTGACGGAAGGGCTGAACAGATCCATGCTGCGACTAGCAGAGCGCTAAAGATGACAACATGAGGAACAACAGTCTGTGAACAGATGCCAAAGTAAACTGTTTCGATAGTGAAATGATGGACCTCCATTTCTCATGCTTCCACGAATGAAGGCCACATCACTGGAGTTGCTACATACCTATTAACGCCTACATCATTACCACAGCAACCCATGCAGATAGGTTGATGATGTCTGGAGACATAAATCCAATCTGATTACTTGCAAATAACAGCACAGACAGTCTGACAGATCTGATTTGAGAAACATCTGATTTGCCTGCAGTTTAAACATAGCAAAGGAAGACAAGAAATTGAGTATGCTTTGCCACCTACCAGAGACTTGATTAGTTTAAGCGTCTGGTGGAGTGTTCCCTAGCATCTTTAAACCTTTCTGGATTGATCAAATGTAGATGTCACAAGGTAACTGTTTAGATCATCTGTGGGATTGAAGCCCCTGGGAACAGTGCCAGGCGAGGAAGATTTTAACAAAGCGGTAGTTACTCATCATGAAAGAAAGTTACAAAGTCACCCCCTGAGTTGTTTGGATCAAATCTCTGTCTAATGCTTGCATTTACACAAGGCTCTTTGAATATTTGGTGACTATTCAATATTTAAAGATCCAAGTGTAAATGCCTAAGATACATAAAGTGGCGAGGGGTAGATGGAGACTAATGCACATGCTCTATGGGCTTAGAACATTAAAGTCTGATGAACTTTTTCAAAGTATGCACCTGAGAGACTTAATTGAAATGAATGGACCCAAGGTGTCAAGGTCTCTTAACATATTTATGGTGGGATGTCAGGATTGCAACATCAGCACTTAGCAGTTCCACTTTGAGCATATTCTTATTCACTTTACTCAGGCAATTCTCACATGCCACTCAGAGTTGGGTGTCAAACTCAGTAGTTTTGAGGGTACTGACTGAATTATATCTGTTCAACTGAGTACCAACTCACATTAAATCAATTGGTGCCAAATTTTGGTTTGTAAGAGCACATCTTGGTGGAAAGAAGCCAGGTTCAGGCAGGAGGCAGAAGCACCACAAGCACCCCGAAGCAGTGTCTGGTCTGTTTTCTTTTCTTTTTTATCTTGGAATAAGCCTAGTATCGCTGCCATTTGTGAGTGTGTTTTTTTGAATTCCGTACCTATGCCAGATATTTGTCAGTTGTGTCTACACAGGGAAAAATTGAGAAGAGCAGACACAGGTAGACAAGAGCAAGGTACTGTAGGGTATCAGTACCAAATTTCAGGTATCTGCACCAGAGCTGGTTCAGATCTAATGGTACCCAACCCTAATGACTCGTGTGACTTTAACATGCGGACAATCCAATCCAAAAATTCTAAATGCTGGAAATTGCCGCACCGCACAGTAGTACTGGTTGAGCTGTTCCACATTTTCCAAGACTAATTCTGCAAATCCAGTCACCTCTGACTTCACACTTCTAGATACATTAAAGATATTATTTTTTCATTTCACTTCTGTGACCACGGTGACACCTGCATGCTAAAAATAATTACCGCTTTAATGCCATTCCTGTTAAGACTTACTTTTGAATAAGAGCATGTGCGTGTGCACCGCTACGCCTCTCGTCTTTTGACCATTTCGACAGAATAAGTACGTTTCTGCGAGGTTAAGTGGGGGCAGACAGATCTATAGACTGATCCCACATCAATTTTGAACAGATGGAAAGTTATTACTGGAGGTTGAATGGGGATGGAAAGAGGTGATTGTGGGACAGCAGGGCAATTGCTCGACAGTGCCTTGTCACCTACAATATATTATTTTTAACAGAAGAGGACTGATGCACATGAATGGCAGCCAGGTGGCATGTACATGTGTGTATCTGTGCATGTATCTTGTGTGGAATTTCCAGCCTCCCTACTCTACTCCCTGGAGCCAGACAGAAATAACTCTTTGACAGCTTCTAAAATCTCTGCCTCCATGACACGGCTGCATGTGCACAACAATGCGGAAATTCTCGTAAGCCGTCTAGGGCACCAGCGTCCCTCTGTTGTGTCACTTCAGGACACAAAGAACTACATTTTCTGACATAAGCAGACCTAGAGGCAACTTGTCCTCAGCCAACCTTTTGTTTGTTTCACACGGGATTCACAATCTGTGCCTTATTAGCTACCGTGACCTTAAGTCACGAGTGTCATCGACTCTCAGGGGCGACAGTGATTTGACTCGACACTACATCTTTCTGCTTTGTTTCCTGTCTTTATAGATGTATGATCACAGATAGGCCTTATCAAGACAGTATTCATCTTGACACAATCTTTAATGTGCATATTTTTCCATTAGCCTATATTTTATTATGTTGTCATATCAAGATGGATATTGATATTGTCTCCAAAGATTTGCATCCTTGTCCTGTAAAAACCACGTATTTTGACTTTTTAGTTATAAAATAAACAACTACTTTTTATACCACTTTATATCTTGAATATGTTTTTAAGCTTTGTTATTGTTTTTATGTTGCTTTGCATCTTTTAATGGTTTTAAGTTTTAAATATTTAATTTTTAGTGGTGTCATACATCCAGTTTTCTCATCATTAAAGCCACTCACATAGGCAAATCATACACTACTTGTCGCACACTCCATAAGTTTTAAAGGACTTAAAACTAGGTTAATTTTATGGATCTTAACAGCAGCTCCAAAATTGTCCCGGCAGTTTTATGATCCTTCTCAGCCTGGTCAGTTTGTCTGTGCTATTGATTAACTCCCGCTAGTGCAAACCTCTTCCCAAGATTAGCTGACCCTGACCCCAACTCTTGCACATTGCCTTGACATGATGTTGCTGTCACATCAACTCCAATTTGCATCACTGCATCTTACTGAATATATTTTCTGACAGGCACCTTGTATGCTGTGCAAAATATAAAACAAATGCTCAGATAGCCAACTGTGCCACAGCACACTGAGCACCAAGCTTCCTACACCCATGTACACTGTTTTCTTTTGATAGTTTTTGGGGAAAATAAGTGAAAATAACATGCTCTTCACACTATCATTCAGGTAAATATGTCTCACAGGAGGAGAAAAAAACGGCGCTGCGTTAATCTTCCCTCAATGTTCCATTTTGATTTATATACTATTGTCCCTTCTGTATATAATTTCCATTTTCTGTTGAAGAACACAATTTCCCCACAGGGATATATCCAGATTACTTAATATCCTAGGTTACATTTCAGGTTTTACCTGCTGATTTAATTAAACGCACCTCAAATAAGAGCAACTAATTTCAGCTCCTACAGTGAGAAATATTATAATCAGCCACATGTATTGTGGTTCATTGTGGCAATTTCGTAGTGGTCCTAGAATGATTATGAAATCCCTGAAAAAAATAACTGAGGAGAATAGAGAAAAGAAGGTAGTGGCATGACAAGGAACAAAGCTGTCTTAGAAGTCTCCTTCTATGCCTTACTAACATCATACCTGTCATTTCCTAATGTACAAGAGTTTCTCTTTCAGGATATTTCCCTCCTTAACCGAATGTTTGATTCAGCTCAGTGGTCATGACTGAGGCCGAGAGAAATGAGGCTGTCATGTCGGTTGAGTTAGCAACATGATTAAGCTGGATGCCAACCTTTTCTAACTTTGATGCATTCATGTCGGCTGTATTTAATTCATGAGTCTGGTGTTGAAGATTGAAAGTGGTAAGGAGAGGAGGAGAAGAGAGGGAAGGATGGAGGTAATATGTTGTAATTTACTGGTTTATCCCACCTTGTGCTGACTCTGCCCGTGGCCAAGCTGCCCCTCGTCTTTTTCTGCTTCTGGTTTTACTTCTTTTTTCTCCATTCTACTTATCATCGCTCCCTATGATTGGCACTTTTTCCTCTCTCTTCCACATCTTCTTCCAGTTTTTTTGATTCCCATCTTTATTCTCATCCAACACTCATTTCTTCCTACTTCTTCCCCCGCATTGTCCTCCCTCATTTCATTTACATGACCCATCCTCCCCTCTTTCTTCTCCCTCATTCCCATCTCTCACAGGCATCTCTCCACACCACTATTGTGTGCGTTTCAAATCATCCTCCGCTTTTACAACTCATATTTTATGCATTCAGCTCTTATGCATAGCAACTAACAAACAGCAACCACTAGAATTCTCTGACTTCTCTTTTCTGCATCGCTATGTACTCCTTCCTCCTCGCCTTCCCCCCTTACATTTTCATTTCCTTCCATACCCATAATGTCCTCTGCCTTCTTTTTTTCCCCTTACTTCCTTCCTTTCTTTCCTTGCCTCACTCTTCCTAGGTGAAGGAAGGCAGAAGAAGGATGAATGGTGAATGCTTGGCCTCCCTCCAGCTCACATTTTCAATAACCAAAGGACATTTTAATGGTCCTTCTGCAAGAGAGCGCGCGCATACAGGTGCATGTATGTCTATGTGGGAGTGTTTCTACATTTATAACAGTGTGTGCAAATGTTCCGAGCCTGAGTGTGTGTTTGTGCTGTCTGCCCACTTGTTGTATGGCTGGCCAGCTAAATAAATACATCAGATGCTGGGCTCAAAAGAACACATTTGTCTTTCTCTCAGGAGAATGTGAATTATTTAAAATGAAAGCTGGGGAGAGAGATGACTAACAGTAGCGGGTGACGTGGCTGGAGAGGAGAGGGATGGAGAACGATGGAGGGAGGGGGAAGGAGCAGATGGGCAGGGGTGGCACTGAGCCAGGGAGAGCTGGTATAAAGTAAAGGGGTAAAAAAAAAAAAGAGTGTGATAAAAGAGAGAAGGAGCATGAAAGAGGAGTCAGAAGCTCGAGAGGGAAAGTGGGGGTGGTAAGTGATAGCGGCTTTGAGAGGCTTTTGTATAAAGGCACAAATCAGTTGGAGGGAAGCGAGGAAAGGACGGTTTAAGAAAATAAAAGTCAAAGAGGAAAATACGAGGCGACGTCTGTCTGAGACAAACAGAGTTCAGGAGGACATGACAAGAAGTGACAAAAGGCGGAGGGGAAGATGAGTGCAACAGAGGGAGCGACTTTAGAAACATATGATTGGCCACTGGTGCCAAATTTCGAGCACACACGAATGCACACAAACACACACCCTCTCTCCCTCCCCCTCTACACACACATCAGATGAATCTCCAAGCTTCTCCAGCAGATTTCAGCCTGTTAACCTGACTCACCCTTCCTCACCCCATCTCACCCAGCCACATGGTCCCCACAGGGGGGAGGCAGAGAGGGGTGGAGAGACAGAAACAGCAAGTTAGAGCGAAAATCGAAAAGAAAGAGGGAATACGGTGAAAGAAAAGCAAAGAGAAGGAAAGAAATAAAGAGGGGAAAAAGAGAAATGAGTAGGTAGAGGATGGGAGAAAGAAAGCAAACTAACAGGTTTTAGAGGAAGTCAAGAAGCACTGCTGAGATCAGTGGGATAGAAATTAAGTGCACACTTCTTTGGCAGCGTTGGGAGTGCATGGGGGGTAAATGGGTGAGGGAAATAAAGAAGCGAGAAGGGGGGGGGAAGGGGAGGAGAAGGGAGGCGTGTAGTAAATTACAGAGGGAAGGAGAGCAATAGGAAGGAATAGCAGGGTGGCGAATGTGCCTGGAGCCGGATTGTGGAGCAGCAAACAACGGAGATAATAAGAGAATCCGCTGAAGGCACACGCTACACTCAGTAATTATATAGAAAGAGCAGCCTGCCTTAATTAGAACAGGATGGAGCTCATGAGTGTGACAGAAACACACACAAATACACATGAAACATAGCATTTGCGAGGTGAATTATTACATAATTTATTTTTCCCTCGGTCTGCTCCTGCTGGTGGCATTTCATAATGAGATTGGAGAACATGTGAGAGTGCTCATCACCGTGAGTACATGCAGCGCAAATTTGTGAATGCATGCAGGGTCAAGATATATGGTAACAATGCTGACAGAGAGCTTAAGCTAAAGGACGCTACTGCGCTACAGTATATCACTTCTAACTGCTCCGTTTATTTAATTCACTCTTCTTTTTTTCTGCTTCTACACCTTTATTACACAAGATGAAGCTGACTGGGCACATATGCTAATTTTCAATAACATCCTCCTTCACATTTACACTCCTCTTCACATTCACAATTAGAAGCTGGTCAAGTGCCACCACTGTTTTCCAGTCCTCCAAGCAACTGGGGATTAAAGTGTTTCTCATTCATTTTAGATGCCAGGATTTTTTTTTTTTCTTCCCCCCATTCATTCATTGTTTCTATAGTTTATTTGTGGTAACTCAATTTGAAGAGACAAAGCGAGGGAAACAGAGAATAATAGCATTTTAACGCTGCATGAATTTTCTTGCTCGGGCTCTCCACAATGAGAGATTCATTCAGTTATTATGCACAAAGCAGGAGAGCTGAAAATCTCATATTTCTCACAGATTTAAATACAAACACTTTTTTTTTTTTTTTTAAATCCAATCGGACTACAACTGTGTGTTTGGGTCTGTTTTGCTTTTTTATTAAGAAGATAAACACGGCAATGCATGTTTTAAAGCCTCCCGGCATATTAAAGGGGATGGATAAAGGGGCATTAGTCTCACTTTAGGTGTGTTTCTGTGATCAACAAAGTCCCATATTTCATCTGTATTGTTATAAAATAAATGATTCAGAGTGAAATGTGGTTAAAATGCAGGTGAATGTGTACACGTGAAGCCTTCCCCATCACACCTGTTGCTGCTGATAAAACATGCTGTTCTCTAGTATTACTTTGTTTTTTTTTTTATATATATTTTAAAAAATCAATATGTCTGTTTGTAAATTGGTGGTAAACACATACAGCTGCTTTAATTTAAATGTTAGGTGGGCTCGTTTTAAAAGCCCTCAGGGTTTTTTTTATACCACCTGTGCATTATATTTTATTGTGTTCTTTTGTCTCATTTGTCTTATTTCATCATCTGCAAAAACAAGACCTGAACTGAAGTTGAAATCTTTGTTTAGCATAATAATTCCTGCCTGTGAATCCCAGCTCACTAAACTATTTGGAGGAAGTGTAAAAACAACATAAAGAAGAACAAACACCGTCTCATATTCACAGCTAGATCGTATGGAAAAATGTTGCAAGCAAACACAGGTGGACTATTTGCTATATTTTCTCATTAAAGGAGGACTTCAACCACCAAATGATCATTTGTATATTATGTCAAATTTGTGACAAAACTTTTTATTTCTCACACGGTTTTCAAAGAATCCAAAAATTAAAAAAAAAATCTTGATAAACTGAAGTC